>OY740786.1:33861044-34398360 GCA_963514005.1 Raja brachyura | reverse complement strand
GATTGTGGGAGATTTCAACTTTCCACACATAGACTGGGAAACACATTATGTAAATGGGCTGGATGGTTTGGAGTTTGTAAAATGTGTGCAGGATAGTTTTTTGCAGCAATACATAGAGGTGCCTACTAGAGGAGGGGCAGTGCTGGATCTCCTGTTAGGAAATGAGACGGGACAGGTGGCGGAGGTATGCGTTGGGGAGCACTTCGGGTCCAGTGATCACAATACCATTAGGTTCAATATAATTATGGAGAAGGACAGAACTGGGCCTAGGGTTGAGATTTTTGATTGGAGAAAAGGCTAACTTTAACGAGATGCGAGATGATTTAAAAGGAGTGAACTGGGACATTTTGTTTTATGGGAAAGATGTAGAAGAGAAATGGAGGACATTTAAAAGGGAAATTTTAAGAGTACAGAATCTTTATGTTCCTGTTCGGTTGAAAGGAAGCAGTAAAAATTGGAAAGAGCCCTGGTTTTCAAGGGAAATTGGACATCTTGTTCAGAAAAAGAGGGAGATCTACAATAATTATAGGCAGCATGAAGTAAATGAGGTGCTTGAGGAGTATAAGGAATGTAAAAAGAATCTTAAGAAAGAAATTAGAAAAGCTAAAAGAAGATATCAGGTTGCTTTGGCAAGAAAGGTGAAAGTAAATCCAAAGGGTTTCCACAGCTATATTAATAGCAAAAGGATAACAAGGATAAAATTGGTCCATTGGCGAGACCGAGTGGACAGCTATCTGCAGAGCCAAAAGAGATGGGGGAGATATTGAACAATTTCTTTTCTTCGGTATTCACCAAGGAGAAGGATATTGAATTATGTGAGGTAAGGGAAAACTAGTAGAGTAGCTATGGATACTATGAGTTTCAAAGTAAAAGAAGTACTGACGCTTTTGAAAAATATAAAAGTGGATAAGTCTCCAGGTCCTGACAGGATATTCCCTAGGACATTGAGGGAAGTTAGTGTAGAAATAGCCGGGGCTATGACAGAAATATTTCAAATGTCATTAGAAACGGGAATAGTCCCTGAGGATTGGCGTACTGCGCATGTTGTTCCATTGTTTAAAAAGGGTTCTAAGAGTAAACCTAGCAATTATAGACCGGTTAGTTTGACTTCAGTGGTGGGCAAATTAATGGAAAAGATAGTTAGAGATAATATATATAAGCATCTGGATAAACAGGGTCTAATTAGGAACAGTCAACATGGATTTATGCCTGGAAGGTCATGTTTGACTAATCGTCTTAAATTTTTTGAAGAGGTTACTAGGGAAATCGACGAGAGTAAAGCAATGGATGTTGTCTATATGGACTTTAGTAAGGCCTTTGACAAGGTTCCTCATGGAAGGTTGGTTAAGAAGGTTCAACTGTTGGGTATAAATGCAGGAATAGCAAGATGGATTCAACAGTGGATGAATGGGAGAAGCCAGAGGGTAATGGTGGATGGCTGTTTGTCAGGTTGGAGGCAGGTGACTAGTGGGGTGCCTCAGGGATCTGTGTTGGGTCCTTTGTTGTTTGTCATGTACATCAATGATCTGGATGGGGTGGTAAAATGGATTAGTAAGTATGCAGATGATACCAAGATAGGGGGTGTTGTGGATAATGAAGAGGATTTCCAATGTCTACAGAGTGATTTAGGCCAGTTGGAAAAATGGGCTGAAAGATGGCAGATGGAGTTTAATGCTGATAAATGTGAGATGCTACACCTTGGCAGGGACAAATCAAAATAGGATGTACATGGTAAATGGTAGGGAATTGAAGAATACAGTTGAACAGAGGGATCTGGGAATAACCGTGCATAGTTCCTTGAAGGCGGAATCTCATATAGATAGGTGGTAAAGAAAGCTTTTGGTATGCTAGCCTTTATAAATCAGAGGATTGTGTATAGAAGCTGGGATGTAATGTTAAAATTGTACAAGGCATTGGTGAGACCAAATCTGGAGTATGGTGTACAATTTTGGTCGCCCAATTATAGGAAGGATGTCAACAAAATAGAGAGGGTACAGAGGAGATTTACTAGAATGTTGCCTGGGTTTCAACAGCTAAGTTACAGAGATAGGTTAAATAAGTTAGGTCTTTATTCTCTGGACCGCAGAAGGTTAAGGGGGGACTTGATAGAGGTCTTTAAAATGATGAGAGGGATAGACAGAGTTGGTGTGGACAAGCTTTTCCCTTTGAGAATAGGGAAGATTCAAACAAGAGGACATGACTTTAGAATTAAGGAACAGAAAGTTTAGGGGTAACATGAGGGGGAACTTGCTTTACTCAGAGAGTGGTAGCGGTGTGGAATGAGCTTCCAGTGGAAGTGGTGGCGGCAGGTTCGGTGATATCATTTAAAAATAAATTGGATAGGCATATGGATGAGAAGGGTATGGAGGGTTATGGTATGAGTGAAGGCAGGTGGGACTAAGGGAAAAACGTTGTTCGGACACGGACTTGAAGGGCCGAGATGGCCTGTTTCCGTGCTGTAATTGTTATATGGTTATATGGTTAAGAAGAGAAATCCTGAACAATATCTTATCTTATCTATCTATCTGTATACTTTTAAAACTTGTGTGAGTGTGTGTGTGTGTGTGTGTGTGTGTGTGTGTGTGTGTGTGTGTGTGTGTGTGTGTGTGTGTGTGTGTGTGTGTGTGTGTGTGTATGTGAGTGTGTGTGTGTGTGTGTAGGTGTGTGGGTGTCATTTTGCCTTTGAAACATATCTCCTCAAAAACCAGACGCTAAAACGTTTACATATTTCAGTAGGGATTTACCTTGTGATTTCAGAAATCCACTCCACTCTAAATTTGGTCAATTATTTCCACAGATTTTGAATGAAATTGTTCACAAGTTTCACTTAAGAAAACATGATCGGCGCTTGTCCACCAATCGAGGCCCATCTGCCTCCTGGCCCTGCCCTCCTGCCCCCCCTACCCCCCCTGCCTGCCTCATGCCCCCACCCCCCCCCCCTCCCCCCCGGCTGTGGATTAAAGCATTGTTTATTTCTTTTCATAGGATTGAATTTTATTGTTTCTCTGTGTCCCTTAACCACCCCCCCCCCCCCCCCCACCACCCCGTCCCGTCCCAGCTCTGGACTAAATATCTGCTGATTTGCATTAAGGCTCTGCACGAGTCAAGGTTTTGCACGAGTCACAATGGCTCTGCTCCTTGCGACCTGCTGCACACTATTTTTAACACGCAGTCTGCTGGGCACTTCTTTTCCACGTGCGGCGAGTTATGTCTCCCCCCCCCCCCCCCCCCCCCCCCCACCCCCCGGACGGGCTCTGGATTGAAGCTGCTGAACATGCAGTAATTTGGTTGGGCTTCCAAGGTCCTGAGCGCTCCCAAGGCCCGCCGCCCACTCACAGTTGGCCCTGCCCGCTCTCAGTGTCCGCGCCGCCCGATTGCCGAGTTCCAGTCCGCCCTCTCACTCTCTCTCCCCATCACATGCCTCTCCCCCCCACTCCCTCTCGCTCTCCCCTCCCCCCTCCTTTATCCCCCCTCTCCCCCTCTCTACCCCCCTCCCCCCCTCTCCCCCTCCTCCCTCCCCTCCTCCTCCTCTCCCCCACCCCCTCTCCCCCCTCCTCCCACCCTCTCTCCCCCTCCCTCCTCCCACCCCCTCTCCCCCCTCCTCCCTGCCAGGCTCTGGATTGAAGCCGCTGAGCACACAGTAATTTGGTTGTGGTCCCGAGTGCTCCCGAGGCCCGCCACCCGCTCGCAGTAGGCCCCGCCTGCTCAGTGTCCGCACCGCCAACTCGTCGAGTTGAAGTCCGCCCTCTCCCTCCCCCTCCTCTCCCCCCTCTCTCCCCACTCTGCCCACCACTCTCTCCCCCTCTCTCCCACCTCTCCCTAACCCCTCCCTATCCCCCCTCCCCTCCCATCCCCCCATCTCCCTCCCCCCCTTTCCCCCTCCCCCCCTTCCACCCTCTCTCCCCCCACTCCCCTTCTCTCCCCATCCCACTCTCCCCCTCTCCCCTCTCTACCCCTCTCCCCTCTCACCCCCTCACTCCCTTCCCACCTCTCTCCTTCCTCCCTTTCCTGCCCCCTCTTCCCCACTCCTCCCCCCCCCCCCCTCCCTTTCATCTGTGCACTGTAGATGGCTTAATTTATTAATGTATAGTCTTTTCTTTGACTGAATAGCATGCAAAGTAAAGTGTTTTCATTGCATCCCGGTTTACGTGACAATAATAAACTAAACTAAACATGTCTATGAGGCATTCTTTGATACTTGGCCTAAAGTATGAGGAAAATTTATGATCAAACCCAGCACCTAAACCTGTGTCACCACTTTCCAGCATGGAATGAACTGTATATTCCCCTCCCCCCTCTATTTCTTTACATTAACCATTGCTCAATCTGCATCAGTGTATTATGCCCCCCATACCACATGCTTTAAACTTGGGAGATACAGTGCGGAAACAGGCCCTTCGGCTCACTGAGTCCGTACAGACCAGCAATCCCCGTACACCAGCACTATCCTACACACTAGGGCCAATTTACAATTTTGCTGAAGCCAATTAACCTACAATTCTGTACGGCTTTGGAGTGTGGGAAGAAACCGGAGCATCCAGAGAAAACCCATGCAGTCACAGGGTGAACATACAAGCTCCGCAGAGACAGCGTTTCATTTTCACATATCTATGATACCTCTTGCATCTATTTTGATATTTCCTGCTAGTCTAGTCTCCAGTTACACTTCCCCTTTCCTTCCCAGTGCTTTGCAGAATTCAAAAATGCTACCACTCTCGGTAATATTACAGATTATTTTCTTTGATCCTGTACTTTAATTTCATGGCTGTGGCTGGACTACCTTTTTCTGTTCAGTATTTGTGCCCAATGTAGATTTTTAAAAAACAGTTTTAACCATCTCTTATACACTATTGTATTTGTCCTCCCCATTATTCCTGCTAATGTAGTTTGCCCTGTCTATATATGGATTTAACTCTCCCGTGATTATTCTATTCTGGGCGATAGGGATTACATTTTGAATCAGCATAGTCCCGATGAGCTGTATGACTGCCTTCTATTGTAATAGATAACATGAGGATGAAAACCCTATACCTATTTGAACATGCCGGGGCCAAGGACACTGCAACGCTGCCTTCTGGATCCCCATACTTGCCTTACTTTGTAGCCACAGTTTTCTTTGTTGACTAATCAACCATTTGTACAGACACAAAATGCTGGAGTAACAGCGGGACAGGCAGCATCTCTGGAGAGAAGGAATCCACCCATTCTTTCTCTCCAGAGACGTTGCCTGTCCCGCTGAGTTACTCCAGTATTTGTGTCTATCTTTGGTGTAAACTGGCATCTGCAGTTCCTTCCTAACCAGTGTGTACAGTACTTCAAGGTATATAACAGCCTCCTGGACCAATGAGTCCAGATACCTCCCTTCCCCGACCACCTCTTTCCGACTGCATTGAGTTGCACTGAAAAACCTCAGCAATCTGACCCAAGGTTCACTGTTAAAGCAAAGATATGTTTACGAACAAATATTTACCATAACTAAAGTGATGCGTTACTGTGCAATATGTTGTGCAATGAACTATGTGTGTTGACCAGTTCCCATATGGGAATAGCTGTTTTTCTTTTTTTTGGTATCAAAAATAATTAATTTAATTACAATCACGATACAAAAACAAAAAAAAACAAACCATGGTAACACACCCACCACCATAGTACAAAATCACCACGTTATCTACATTTTCAAGCAGTTACAATCCATACAAATTTACCAAATAACTACTATAGAACTATGTCCCTCTCTAACACCACCCAGGTGCGGAGGTAACCCCGGTAAAGGGGCAAACATCTGGCCCGGGCAAAGCCCTCTTCCACCTGGAGCCGTGACACGTGGATGGCCAGCGTGGCCAGGCCTAGGAGCAACCCAACCACGCCATCCTCATCCCTACCCACTCCCTAAATCCCGTTCACCAGCCCATCGGTCACTGACTGCAGAGGTACTCCTCCCCCTGCGGACCCTTGGTGGGGTGGCGGTGCTCCTTGCCCTCTGGACCATGGCTACAAGGGACGCTCTGCTGGTCCCTATGGTAATAGCTGTTGGGGAGAACTGGGTGATGGTAGCATTTGTCAGTTCACCAAACTCCCATCATTTAGGACATTAAATCTTCCAGGAGTCCATGATGGGCTAGGGTAAGTTTCAGGCATCGAGAGCAGCTGACTAAAATAGATCTTTGGCGACCTTGTTAATGGGATTAATTGCCCCAGTCATGACACTGCATGACTTGCACTAAACGTTATTCTCATTACTCGCTTTATCATGTATTTGTACACCGTGAATAGCTCGATTGAACTTTGGTGCTTTCCCTCACAGTGGGAAACTTTGTGTTAAAGACTATCGTGTTCTGTGTTCTTTTTTTATTCGTATGGCTGTATGGTGACCACGTATTTCACTGTACCAATTGGTGCATGTGACAATAAATGTCTCTTGTCTCTCTTGTCTTGTCTTGATTGTAATCATTCATTGTCTTTCCACTGACTGGTTAGCATGCAACAAAAGCGTTTCAGTGTATATCGGTACACATGACGATAAATTAAACTAACTAACTTTCTGGGAACTTAAGCTGACCCGTGTACTGGGCTTGCATGTTGATTTGTACATGACGTCTGTCAAAAGGGACAACTTAGGGTATGTTTGACTTCTGTGCAGCAGGCAGTCTCTTCCTGGTTTCCCAGTTGTCTCCTCCCCTCCAACTTGCCCTTGACCTTATTGGGCATCTCATGCAATGCCACGATGTATAAAATGGAGAAGCTCCCTGCCTATTTCCTGTTCGCACATCCAGGAACCAAATTGGCACCTGTGATACCTAACGCAATGGGGATCTGTCACAGAGCCAAGTATCACAGGCCAATGCTCCACAATGTATCAGGAACCAGAAACCCAACAACATATGTGATTGCTGCCATCATCAGCTTTCATGCCAGTAGTATATTTAGCCACTAAGCTTCTCTAACTTCAAGTAACTCTGGCATCCCCTCTCTCCATGTCCTTCCCCCCACCCTAGTCGTTGTACTAGTTTCACTGTCGTCCTATTGAGTTTCACTGTCTGCATAACTCGTTGTCACCTACCCCACAGCCAACAATGGACCAATGTGGGCTCCACCTTTCTTTGATCATTGTTACTTTTCACATATTTTTCATTAATTTTACCGTCTATATATCTTGTTTCTCTTTCCCCTGACTCTCAGTCTGAAGAACGTTCTTGACCCGAAATGTCACATATTCCTTTTCTCCAGAGATGCTGCCTGACCTACAGAGTTACTCCAGCTTTTTGTGTCAATTCTCGGCACAGTTGTTCCCTAATTTACAGACGCATAGCTCGGAAGGGTCCTGAAGCACAATTGATTCAGGATCTATCTCTGGTCACTGCAGAAGCAGTTACTCTTGCCGTATGAAGAATATTAAAAATATTTAAAAAAGGAGCACATAGTCAGGCTAGGAGTCTTAAATGCTTCAGATGGATGGGCATTAGAGGTAACATATTTTCCAATGTGCAAATTTTGCCCTGTTACTTTTGCTGTTCTAAGTTCATTTTCATCTATTTTCATTCCCTAGTCCTAGAGGAAGTAACAAAATAATAATTTCCCAACATTGGTTCTCCCCTTGTCTCCTGAACAAAGTCACAACTAAAGAGAAAATTATCCCAATGTATTCCCTGCTGCCAAGCGCCATACCATTTGCATAATAATTTAATCTGTGAAAATTGAATAGTTAATTAATATTACAGCTAATGTGTCTCAATGCCAGAGGTGCAAAATTAATGCCCTGCTTCTTGAGCAATCTACAGCATTTTAATGAAGATGGAAGAAAGGCAAATGCAGACCACCTACATAGTCAATCCTCTCTCTCAATTTAGAGTCATTTAATTTGAATCGTCCATTAATTCAACTCATTGCTTCTTCCACTATTGTAGTTAGTGCACTAAATGGTCACTGCTGTGCCAAAGAATTGCTATGTTAAGTACAATAGTTCTGCTTCGGTCAGAACAATATTAACGTGCGATGTGTGATATACAACATCTCTGATCGAAAATCTTTGCTAAGTGTACAGTCCCCGTATTAACCATGGCATGAAAATGCTGACTCGCGTATTGGATTTCCCCACTGACTGACGGGCAAGGCTAACTGTTACTCACATCAATTAGAGCATTCAGTTCATTACTGTGAACTCCCATTATGTGGCAGTTTAATGTGGAGGAGCATTGAGCTTATTTTCAATTTAGTTTCAGAGGATGAAGTTCAAGGAGTTGTGAAAGTGAAGCTGTCGATTATATTGTAATCCAACTCGTCCCCCAACCTCGGCTGGTGTATAAGTAAAAGCCGTATGTGTCGACAGATGACGAACTCCCTCCGTGACATTTATGGCTCCGTTGTTATCGCTCCCTACTGAGTAGGGTTGGAAAGGTCATGATATTTTGGGAGATAGGAGGGGTCATTAGGTTGCATTGGGCAGCGATGGTTGGGGTCCAAAGGAAGATCAACGTTCATAAATTGTAGGAGCAGAATTAGGCCATTCGGTCAATTCAATCATGGCTGATCTATCTTTCCCTCTCAATCCCATTACCCTGTCATCTCCCCATAACCCCTGACACCCGTACTAATCAAGAACCTGTCAATCTCCACCTTAGAAATACCCATTGACGACCTCCACAGCCTTCTGTGGCAACGAATTCCACAGATTCTTCACCCTCCGACTAAAGAAATTCTTCCTCATCTCCTTTCTAAAGGTATGTCTTTTTAAAGATATTTAGAGTAAGAGGCTAAGGCCACTGGTCATCGACTCTCCCACTAGTGGAAATATCCTCTCCACATCCACTATATCCAGGCCTAGTCAATGAGGTCTCCCCTTATCCTTCTAAACACTCATCATATGTTTGATGCATGGAGCCGCTCAATCCATCTGGAGGACATCCGTAACATTCTGTATATGTTATTAAAGCAAGAAACGCGTACTTTCCTACCTGTTAAAAAACGCCAAAACGTTGAAATTTTGCGCTGTAAATAATTGTATAAGTCGGGGTAAGTGTGAGAGACATGTACCCAACTTCAGAAATCCAAAAGTGAAGCGAATTGAAGGTAAAGAGAAGCGAGAGATGAAGGGACAACAACCGCTAAAGTGCTTGGCGAACATTGGCCGTGCAGATATCAGAATTGAAAATATTGGGAATTATCGCGTTTGCTCACTGCATTTCATCAACAGTAAGGCATTATTTGTGGTTTCTCGATTCCTTTAGTATCTAAAAAAAGTCTCAGAAGTGATAAATCTGGCTGTAAATGTTGCTTTTTCGTATTCTTTTTGTATGTAAAAACCCACTTGAGAACCATGGGCGATTTTAAAATTTTACAGCCAGATTTATCACTTCTGAAACTTTTCCAAAGGTATCAAGAAAAAACACAAATAATGCCTTAGTTGATGAAATGCAATGAGCAAAAGGCCAACGTTCGCCAAGCACTCCACTTGGCGTAGTGTCGCAACAGTACGTGTCATGGGTTGTGACCCGACTGCCGTGAAACCCCCCTATACAATACAATGGATCCTACCTGAGCTATCGGCTCACCAAGCTCTGGGGGCCTCCTCAGAGGTCCTGTTTAATACACACTAAAGCAGGTGTCACAGGCACTTTAAGAGCCACCTTCTAGCTGGGGAGGTTCACATAGAGTACAATCTACATGGGTGCATTTGAAAATCCCAGAAGTGCTCTTTTTGTTTTAGTTGTTTTAGTTTTAGAGATACAGTACAATGCGGTAATAGACCAGCGATCACCCCGCACACTAAAACCATCCTACACTCATCTCTGAAGAACACGGATAGGTGATGTTTCAGGTCGGTACCCAAAACATGCAATCTGGACCCAAATTGTCAGCAGTCTGAAGAAGGGTCACAAACAGAAACCAGGTTCTCCAGAGATGATGGCTGACCTGTTGAGTTACACCAGCACTTTGTGCCTTTTATAAACCAGTGTCAGCAGTTCCTTGTTTCTACATGTGGTCTGGCTTATTCACAGATTTGCTGTAAATATCTATTATTTCAAAAGACTGACATCGAGATTGTTGAAGGTTGCAAGATAATGCAGAGACATGCTTTCTGAAGTGAATAACTGAATCTTAGAAATGTGTCTTTTGTTCAACGCTCTTTAGCAACGTGTGCATTGATCTCTGCACCTGAAAATCAGTTCCATTGACCTTGCTGGAGCTGAATTTCAAAAGCAGAGTGTGACGTGCATACATTACTGTGCAGTACACAAAGCAGAGGACTAATTTCTGCTCCCAGGAAACCAGCTAATGATGGACAAACAGAATCGATTGGAACCCGCAAACAGAAAGCCGATTTGAAAAACTGTCTGGTTAGCAGTAATTGAGGAGGAATCTTTCCTCTGGAGGCTGATTGTTCCTGACTCAAGCAGAACATAACACCTATCTTGCACAGCATGTTTTCTTAGCACTGGAAAAGTCACATATACGTAACAGCAAGCATTGTGCTGCACATGAGTTTATTTCTCCTTTGTAACTGGCACTGCAGGTATTGCAGCTGTTTCACAACTCCTGCGACCTGGGTTCGATTCTGACCTCGGGTGTTGTCTATTGTGGAGTTTGCACATTCTCTCTGTTACTCTGTAGTTTCTTCATTTTTCTTCCACATCCCGAAAACATGTTGATTAGACTGCCAGTCCCTTTGCGATTGGTATGCTCACCAATGCTCTCTTTCTTCTAATGATGTTTTAAACAGTTGATTTTGATAAGCCTAAGGTTTGACTGATGTCTCTAACAGTTTTATTCTTGTTTCTCAGTCTCAAAATGGCTTATTTGACTTTCATTGGCACAACCTTGGTCCTCATGTTGATAAACAACAATAAAAGTTTCCAAAGGTAATGGAAATACTGGAGGAAAGACTCAGTGCTTGGAGCTCTCTTATACAGTGCCTGGATTAAGGAAGCATTTAAACACACCTGAACAATTACAAACACCTGTGAAGCCATATGTCTGAAACATTATGGTGCCCTGAAATGGGGGGACTGTGTATAAACACAGCTATAATTTCTACATGGTGAAACCAAAATGTAAAAAAGGCCTTTAATAACATCTGACAATGTGCACTTTAACCACATGTGAATTTTTCTATTACATACTTACTTAGACTTAGTTCCTCCCACGCTGTTGAGTGCATTGGGCAGCAAGCTTTTGCCATTCTGTTTGGTTATGTGCGACGTCTTCCAACCTCGATAGGCTTGCGTCCTGGGCTTCCAAATCCTTCTGGAATGTTCGCTTCCATGTGAGTTTATGGTTGGCCTCTTTTCCTTCTTCTGTCAGGTTGCCATGTCATTGCTATCTTAGGTGCACATTCTGGTGACATTCTGAGAACGTCCTGCAAACTTCATCCTGCGCACCTCTATGTCCTGCATTTTCCCGTTAGATCTCCTCGTTTGCGATGTGGTCTCTGTAGCTAGTCTTCAGGATCCTCCTCAAGCCGCATTGTTGGAATGCATCCAATTCCTTTTTCATCTTCACATTGATTTTCCATGTCTCACTGGAAGAGCTTGACTTTTAGCATCTTGGATATCCCGCCACGACCATATTGGCTGCATTCATCTGAAGACTGATGCAGCTTTACCATCGGGAGTTGATGTCGACCTCTGGATCTCCATCTACTGTGACCATGCTGCCAAGATAGGTAAATCTTGTGGCAGGTTCCCCATTGATTATCAGCTGGTCTATTGGCTGCTGGTCTCCAGTCTGCATGGTCTTAGTCTTCTGGCAACTGATCTTTAATCCAACCTTTGATGCATTCTCCTCCAGAGCGGTTGTCATCTCTTGAAGGGTGTGTCTCGACTCTGCTAGTAGCGCAATGTCATTGGCAAAATCTAGGTCTTCCTGTTCTCCACGGTTTCCAAAGTCAGGTTTGTTGATTACTTTCCGCATGACATAGTCGATCATGACGATAAACAGTAAGGGGGATAGAAGGCAACCTTGCCTTACCCCTGTGACGATGTCAAAAAATTCTGTGTTTGCTGTATCAACCTTGACGCAGCAGCTGGATCTCTCGTAAAGGTTCTTGAAGATGTTTATGAAAGCCTCTGGGATGCCATACACATTAAGAATTTTCCACCGGGTGCCTCTATGTACATTGTCGAATGCCTTTTTGAAATCAGCACATTTTTTTCTATTACAAATCTCAAATTGTGGAGTACAGAGGCAAATAAATAAATGATGGGTCTTTGTCCCAAACATTATGGAGGGCACTGTATTCACGGGGGACTGGATGATGTATTGCTTTGCCCCTTTGGGATAGAGCTCCAATCAAATCGAGCCAATGATTAAAGGCTAATCTCTCAGTTTACTGCACATTCAGAGGAACCATGTGGTCTCCCAGTCTCTTGCATTACCGGACAAATGTCATGTGTTTTGGAAGTGTATTTCGGAATAATAATTGAGATAATCATTACAGCAGTTTAAACACGGCATTCAGAAACAAGGATTGGAAATGAAATGTGGACGGTACACCTGTAGGATAGTCGTTTAAAAAAAAAAACAATGGACATACTAATATCTCCAAAGAATGAAGCCTGTTGTCATTACCTGGTCTGTCAGTTAGATTTAGCTCTTACAACTAATGGAATCAAGGGATATGGGGAAAAAGCAGAACAGGGTACTGATTTTGGATGATCAGCCATGATCATATTGAAAGGCTCGAAGGACAGAATGGCCTGCCTACTCCTGCACCTATTTTCTATGTTTCCATGACACAAGTCCTACACCAGGTGTTGATGCTTATGTGTGTGTGCGCGCTGAGTAGGCTATCTGGTTTTTGGTTATACCCAATCAAAGCAATTTTGATGCTCGTAAGTACCAGTAATGTCAGGAAAAAATGAACTGCTGGACGAACTCAGTGGGTCAGGCAGCATCTGGGTGGCACAGTGACCCAACTGGTAGAACTGCTACCTCACAAGGCCGGAGACCTGCAGCATTTGATCCTAACCTTGGGTGCAGTCTGTGTGGAATTTGCACGTTTCCTCCGGGTGCTCCAGTTTCCTCCCACACCCCAAAGACAGGTTTGTAGGTTAATTGGCTTCTGTAAATTTCCCCTAATGTGTACGAAGTGGATGATAAAGTTGTACAACATAGAACTAGCGTAAACAGGTGATCCATGGACCACGCTGAACAAACAGCTGTTAATAACACTGCCTTCTAGGCAGCAGTGTGATTTTTATTTTTAAAAGTAGCCTTCCTGTGCATGTTACGGACGGGAAATGGGAATGGGACCAGGCTAGGTTATCTTTAATTGAATTGCCGTTTGTGAACTTGTGTCAGTGTGGACTCGGCGGGCTGAAGGGCCTGTTTCCATTCTGTATCTCTAATCCAAATCTGCAGAGGAAAATAGACATTACCCCCCACAGATGCTGCCTGACTCTCTGAGTTTCTCGAGTGGTTTGTCATTTTTTCCCTCAAGACACCAGCATCTGTAGTCTCTTGGGTCATCAGCAGTATCAGTGATATGGACCTCCTAAAAGCTGGTCCTGAGAAATGGAAGGCCTAATGAAATGAAATAACGTGACTTTGCCAACCCCGCAGAGAAGAGAAAATAACAAAGTTGACCATGTCCCAAATTTATTGACAAAGTGGTAGGTTTGGTCTCCATTCCCACTTTGACCACAGCGTTATTGTTTTTTTTAATTAGACGAGGGCATTGTTCCTTAGCAACTTTTTTTTAACCTCATCCCTAGTTACTTTTGCGGTGCTGCTACCCTGATTTGCTGCTACCGTAGTAGTGAAGGTGCAGTCAATGGTCCTGTTGGATGCACAGCTCCAGGATTTCAGTGCAGTCTCGCTTAAGGAAATTGGTTGTTGCTGTTCTTGACCTTCAGGTGATAGAGCTCAGAGGTCTGGGAGGAAGCCTTGGCAGTTTCCTTTGGTGTGTTTTGTTGCTTATGCATGCAGCAATAGCAATAGCAAAGCAAGCACAAAATAGTTAAGATACTGAATATGATGCCCATCCAGTATCTTAACCATAGATACATAGTGTCTTAATCATAGTTACAGGCACAGTGGGCAGCACAGTCGCGTCAAGGATGGCACAAGTGGCTCAGTGGTAGAGTTGCTGCCTTACAGCGCCAGAGACCTGGGTTTGAACCTGATAAGGGTGCTGTCTGTACGCCGTTTGTATATTCTCCCTGCAACCATGTGGGGTTTCTCCTGGCGCTCTGGTTTCCTCCCACATTCCAAAGACATACAAGTTTATAGGTTAATTGCCTTCTGTAAATTGTTAAGTGTCCCTTGTGTGTAGGAAAGTGCTAGTGTGCGGGGTGATCACTGGTCGGCCCGGACTCGAAGGGCCGAGGGGCCTGTTTCCTCACTGTATCTTTAAAGTCTGAAGTATAAAGACTGATGTGAAGCCCCTTGAGCAATGTTGGACATGTACTCATCCAGCAGTCTGAAGAAGGGTCTCGACCCGAAACGTCGACTATCTCCTTCGCTCCTTAGATGCTGCTGCACCCGCTGAGTTTCTCCAGCTTTTTGTGTAACCCCACTCATCCAGAGGAGTGGACGGCATTTAATTACATCTCTTAAAGTGACTTGTAGTCAGCAGAACAGCTTTAACAATTTGAATGAGTCAGTTTTATTCCGCAGGAGACTTAGCCTCTGCCTTGCGCTAGTAACCACAACATTTGTGAAATTATTGCAGGTCATTCAGTGAAGACACTCAGGACAATGATGTTACCATTTAACATCAAAGCAAAGCAGTTTAGAAATGGAGATGGTCATTATCTGCCACTTGAGTAGTGCAAATGTTATTTCCTTTGCCAGCTCACCCTGAATGTATTATGCTGGGTGCATACAAGCAGAGAATGGCGCCAAGTTTCCTCAAGTGAGAGGGTACGCAAAAAGCTGGATAAACTCAGCGGGTGCAACAGCATCTAAGGAGCGAAGGAGATAGGCAACGTTTCGGGCCGAAACCCTTCTTCAGACTGATGGGAGGTGGGGGGGGGGGGGGGGGGGGGCGGGGAGAAGAAAGGAAAAAGGAGGAGGAGGAGCCCGAGGGCTGAGGGAGAGGTGGGAAGGGGAGGAGACGGCAAGGGTTTACAGAATTGAGAACATTCAATGTTCAAGCCAAGAGGATGCAGACTCCATAAGCGGAATATGAGGTGCTGTTCTTCCAATTTGCGGTGTTGCTCACTCTGGCCATGGAGGAGGCCCAGGACAGAGAGGTCGGATACGGAATGGGAGGGGAAGTTGAAGTGCTGAGCCACCGGGAGGTCGGGTTGGTTATTGCGGACCGAGCGGAGGTGTTCCGCGAAACGATTGCCAAGCCTCCGCTTGGTCTCACCGATGTAGATCAGCTGGCATCTAGAGCAGAGGATGCAGTAGATGAGGTTGGAGGAGGTGCAGGTGAACCTCTGTCAGACCTGGAAGGACTGCTTGGGTTTCTTGTGGAGGTAAAGGGACAAGTGTAGCATCTCTTGCAGTTGCAAGTGGGAGATGGGGCACTCTCAGTGGTGACAATAAATTGTATAGCAAGTCTGCCAAGCTTTTTACAGATGTATGGTTCATTCGCAAGCTGCAGTAACACAAGCTCTCCAGAAGCATTAGGTAAAACCATTCAGTTTAACTTAAGTGGAAACAGAGGCCATGAAAATGATTTCATGCTGGAAAATGCACATCAATATGGCTATGTGTGGGGTGGGAGGATTGCATGTTTTGTGCATTGATCCTATCCCCGTTGTGTTATTGGCATTTGTTCCTGTAAAGTGCATCGACATACTGTGGACAATTATGTTTTGCATTGTATCCAGACTAATCATACATGCATGAGTACAATCAACCCATACAAGAATGCAAAAGGTAGAACGAAAGGTAGAGAGACTCTCTGCCTTGGAGTGCAGGAGGATGAAGGCATGAGAGAAATTTTATTTGATAGACTGAGCTTCATCTGCAACTCCCTGCAGTTTTTTAAGTCATGCCGAATTTCTTTCGTCTTTGGATTAAATCGAAGCATTGGTGTGTTTTTCTTGGTCGGAGTATTAAGGGAGGATGCTTTTTTGCATTCGGTTCAATGCAGTGTGCGCAGCAGAATTGGCCAGGCATTATTTGTGCAAACTCAAATATTTCCCGCAAGCACTCTTACTCCCTTCCCTGGACATTTGCAGAGGCATGAGGACATTAATTATATTCAAGGCTGAAATGGATATTTGGATGGAATAGAGGGCTATGTGGATCAGGCAAGAAGCTGGATATGAGGTGCATGGGAGATATGCAAGGATGTTACTTGGGATGGAGTGTTTCAGTTATGAGGACAGACAGGCGTCTAGGAAAGAACTGCAGATGCTGGATTAAACTGAAGATAGACCCAAAACTTCACCTATTACTTTTCTTCAGAGATGCTGCCTGACCCATTGAGTTACTCCAGCTTTTTGTGTCGATGAGGATGGACTGGTCTGTTTTCCCAGGTGGTTAAGAAGGGATATGATTGAGGTATATAAAATGATGAGAGGCATAGACTACAGGGCCCATTTCCATGTATAAAAGGGAAAGAAGCTAATAATAATAATAATAATAATAATAATAATAATAATAATAATAATAATAATAATAAATACTTTATTCATCTCCTCAGGGAAATTCAGATGTCCCAAATTCAGATTTGGGTGTATGTGGGGAAAAATTCAGAGAGGATATGAGGGGAATCTTCTTCACCCAGAGAGTGGTGTGTACCTGGAGCGCATTGTCGGAGAGAGTGGTTGAATCGTAAATTTTGACAGCATTTAAGATATCTGTAGGTGAGCACTTGAATTAGGTCAGTATTGAACGATGTGGGCAAAGTGCTGGGAGACGGGATTCGTGCAGATGAGTGGCCCCCATCTGATCTGATTGGGGGGGGTCTGATCAACTGTGATCTTAATGAATGACCTTACAGGTTTGATGAGCCTCATGGTTCCTTGTTGCTCAGATTATATCTCTTCCAAAAGTGCAGGACTAGTGGAGGAACTTGAATAGGATTTGTATCCTGAGCCATGCCAGAGAGATCAGAGGTGGAAGGGTGAGGAGGGAAGAGGCAGAGCTACAAATGGCTGGATGGACTTTGGGTGTTGGTTTGGTGTATTATCTTGGGATGCAACTATTGACTTGAATGGGATGGCGATGGGTGGGCTAACTGAGCATGAGAAGGCCTAAAGCATTCTGAGTTTAGGCATTGGCAAAAATGAAGGGAAAATAGATGCAACAGACCCATCTCTGGTTGGATCAAAGTGTCTGACTCCGTAAATTGATTTGGTTGTAACGGCAGAAGAATTGAGAATGGAGAAATGATTAGTTCTTATCAGGATGAAACGCATTATTGTGGTTGAAGGAGAGTCAGAAGAAGTAGTATATTTTGATTTTGAGGGAACGGGGAGTTGAGACCAAGATCAGATCAGATCAGCTGCGGTTTAATTAAATTCTGACTAGAATAACTCTGGAAACATTTATCATTGTCCAAGTATTGCTCAGGCAACGAGCCATGCAGAGCAGCAGATATTCAGAGACTACTCGTGCAATGAATCATGCAGAAAATCATACATCCAGGGTTGACACAAAAAGCTGGAGTAACACAGCGGGACAAGCAGCATCTCTGGAGAGAAGGAATGAAGAAAGGCCTCGACCCAAAACATCACCCATTCCTTCTCTCCAGAGATGCTGCCTGGCCCGCTGAGTTACTCCAGCTTTCTGTGTCTATCCTCGGTTTAAACCAGCATCTGCAGTTCTTTCCTACATGTATCATACATCCAGGGATTGATTATATTGCTCGCCCATTGAACCATGCAGAGCAAAAGGATTCCGACCCAAGACATCACCTATTGAGTCTGAAGAAGGGTTCCGACGCGAAATGTCACTTATTCTCCAGAGATGCTGCGGACCCGCTGAGTTACTCCAGCATTTGGTGTCTTTCCTTCAACAAACATCCAAAGATTACTTCGAAGATAGACACAGAATGCTGAAACAAAGAAGCATAGAAACATAGAAAACAGGTGCAGGACTAAGCCATTCGGCCCTTCGAGCCTGCACCGCCATTCAATATGATCATGGCTGATCATCCAACTCAGTATCCTGTACCTGCCTTCTCTCCATACCCCCTGATCCCATTAGCCACAAGGGCCACATCTAACTCCCTCTTAAATATAGCCAAGGAACTGGCCTCAACTACCTTCTGTGGCAGAGAATTCCACAGATTCACCACTCTCTGTGTGAAAAATGATTTTCTCATCTCGGTCCGAAAAGTCTTCCCCCTCATCCTTAAACCCCAGTGACCCCTTGTCCTGGACTCCCCAACATCGGGAACAATCTTCCTGCATCTAGCCTGTCCAACCCCTTAAGAATTTTGTAAGTCTCTATGAGATCCTCCCTCAATCTTCTAAATTCCAGCGAGTACAAGCCGAGTCTATCCAGTCTTTCTTCATATGGAAGTCCTGCCATCCCAGGAATCAGTCTGGTGAACCTTCCCTGTACTTCCTCTATGGCAAGAATGTCTTTCCTCAGATTAGGAGACCAAAACTGTACAGAATACTCTAGGTGTGGCCTCACCAAGACCCTGTACAAGACCCTGGTACAAGACCCAAGACCCTGTACAACTGCAGTAGAACCTCCCTGCTCTTGTACTCAAATCCTTTTGCTATGAATGCAAACATACCATTCACTTTCTTCACAGCATGCTGCACCTGCATGCCTACTTTCAATGACTGGTCTACCATGACACCCAGGTCTCGTTGCATCTCCCCTTTTCCTAATCGGTCACCATTCAAATAATAGTCTACTCACATTTATCCACATTCTACTGCATCTGCCATGCATTTGCCAACTCACCCAGCCTATCCAAGTCACCTTGCAGCCTCTTAGCATCCTCCTCACAGCTAACACTGCCCCCCAGCTTCGTGTCATCCGCAAACTTCGAGATGTTGCATTTAATTCCTTCGTCCAAATCATTAATATATATTGTAAATAGATGGGGTACCAGCACTGAGCCTTGCGGCACCCCACTTGTCACTGCCTGCCATCCTGAAAAGGTCCCGTTCACTCCTACTCTTTGTTTCCTGTCTGCCAGCCAGTTCTCTATCCACATCAATACTTCCTGTCTGCCAGCCAGTTCTCTATCCACATCAATACAGCCAATACCGTGTGCTTTAAGTTTGTATACTAATCTCTTGTGTGGGACCTTGTCGAAAGCCTTCTGAAAGTCCAGATATAACTCATCCACTGCTTCTCCCTTATCCACTCTACCAGTTGCATCCTCAAAAAATTCAATAAGATTCGTCAGACATGATTTACCTTTCGTAAATCCATGCTGACTTCATCCAATGATTTCACCACTTTCCAAATGCGCTGCTATCGCATCTTTAATAACTGACTCAAGCAGTTTCCCCACTACCAATGTTAGACTAACTAGTCTGTAATTCCCCATTTTCTCTCTCCCTCCTTTTTTAAAAAGTGGGGTTACATTAGCTACCCTCCAATCCTCAGGAACTATTCCAGCAACTAATGAGTTTTGAAAAATGATCACTTAAGGGCCTGTCCCACTAGCGCGCGATTAGACGCGACAAGCGCGACAAATTCGGACGCGGGGGTCGCGTGGGGGTCAGGCGATCCCGGTGCGAGTGAAGGGCCTGTCCCACTAGCGCGCGATTATACGCGCGACGTCCGAAGGAAGGACGTTATTTTTCATCACGTGACGATGCGCATGAGCATGCGCGTTGCACGACGTCGGGCAGTGACGTCATCACGCAACGCCACGCTGAAGACGCACAACGTCAAAACGTCATCACGTTAATCACGTTCTGCGCGACAGGATTTTGCCGCGCGTAATTTTTTAAGCAGTGTCGGTTTTTGGACACTACGCGCGATGTCGACACCAGCTACACACAACTCGACGAGACTCCGGCGATCGCAGTGGGACAGGGTCACGCGAGGCCGGGCGACTAAAGCGACCACGGTAGGTCGCGCTTGTCGCGTCTAATCGCGCGCTAGTGGGACAGGCCCTTAAGGCATCCACTATTTTTGGGGCTACTTCCTTAAGTACCCTGGGATGCAGCCTATCTGGCCCTGGGGATTTATCGGCCTTTAATCCATTAAATTTACCTAACACCACTTTCCAGCTAACCTGGATTTCACTCAGTTCCTCCATCTCATTTGATCCGCGATCCCCTGCTATTTCCGGCAAATTATTTATGTATACCTGAGTGAAGACAGGACCAAAGTAGTTATTCAATTGGTCTGCCATGTCCTTCTTCCCCATGATCAATTCACCTGTATACTGTTTTGACTGCAAGGGACCTACATTTGTTTTAATCTTTTTCGCTTCACATATCGATAAAAAACTTTAGCAGTCAGTTTTTATGTTTCCTGACAGTTTTCTTTCATAATCCATTTCCCCTTTCCTAATTAAGCCCTTTGTCCTCCTCTGTTGGACTCTGAATTTCTCCCAGTCCTCTGGTAGGCTGTTTTCTCTGGCCAATTTGTACGCCTCATCTTTTGCTTTGATACTATCCCTGATTTCCCTTGTTATCCATGGTTGCATTACCTTCCCTGATTTATTCTTTTGCCATACTGGGATGAACAATTGGTGTATTTCATCCATGCAGTCTTTAAATGCCTTACATTGCATATCCACCATCAACCCTTCAAGAATTAATTGCCAGTCTATCTTGGCCAATTCACGTCTCATACCCTCAAAGTTACCTTTCTTTAAGTTCAGGACCCGCGTTTCTGAATTAACAATGTCACTCTCCATCCTAATGAAGAACTCAACCATATTATGGTCACTCTTGCCCAAGCGGCCACGCACAACAAGGCTGCTAACTAACCCTTGCTCATTACTCAATACCCAGTCTAGAATAGCATGCTCTATCGTTGGTTCCTCTGCATGTTGGTTTAGAAAACTATCCCACATACATTTCAAGGAATCCTCTTCCTCAGCACCCCTGCCAATTTGATTCACCCAATCTATATGTAGATTGAAGTCACCCATTATAACGGTTTTACCTTTGTTGCATGCATTTCTAATTTCCTGTTTGATGCCATCCCCAACTCCACTACTACTGTTAGGTGGCCTGCACACAACACCCACTAGTGTTTTCTGCCCCTTAGTCTTTCGCAGCTCCACCCATATCGATTCCACATCCTCCAAGCTAATGTCCTTCCTTTCTATTGCGTTAATCTCCTCTCTAACCAGCAACGCTACCCAACCTCCTTTTCCTCTCTGTCTATCCCTATTGAATATCCCTGGATGTTCAGCTCCCATCCTTGGTCACCCTGGAGCCATGTCTCCGTGATCCCAACTATATCATAATCATTAATAGCTATCTGCACATTCAACTCATCCACCTTATTGCGAATGCTCCTTGCATTGAGACACAAAGCCTTCAGGTTTGTTTTTACAACACTCTTGCCCCTTTTACAATTATGTTGAAAGGTGACCCTTTTTGATTTTTGCCCTGGATTTGTCTGCCTGCCACTTTTCACCTTGCTACCTATTGCTTCTATCCTCATTTTACGCCCTCTGTGTCTCTGCTCACACATTTAAGAAACCCTCCACCTCTTATTCTCTGTTTATTATTTGTTTTTTCTTTCCCCCCTACGTGTTGCATCTGACTGCTTCCCTTCTCTGCCTCCTGCCTCACACACGGTCTACTTGCTTTCTCTATTTGAGTCCCTCCCCCCAACTGATCTAGTTTAAAGTCTCCCCAGTAGTGAGAAGTGAAGTAACTCAGCGGGTCCGGCAGCATTTCTAGAGAAAAGGAATAGGTTGCTTGCCCATTAAGCCAGGCTGTCCCTCAGTTCTGAGACTTGCAGAACTGCAGAACCCGATGGAATGAGGGAGGAATAAAAGGACAAGAGGGGAGAGGGTAGACAGGAGAGAGAAAGACAGAAGGGTGATTACCAGAATCGAGTAGAGCAAGAAAGATGGACACTAGGAGACAGGGAGACATGAGGAGGGAGAGAGGTGGGTGAGAGGGTGAGAGGGTGAGGAGGAAACAGAGAGAAAATGAGTGGTGACTGAGTGGAAGAGGCACAGGTTGGGGGAGAGAATAGGGGAGAGAGGAAGACATCCAGGGAAGGATTCATCTTTCCAGCACTGAGTCTGAGTCTGACAGGCAGACTCTTATGGGCTTGTCCCACTTAGGCGATTTTTCAGATGATTGCCGGCGATTGTCAAGTTGCCAGCAGTCGCCTGAAAAACCGACAACTGGAACGGCGACTGTCGGAGTGGAACACACACACAAACACATCGCTTCCTTCACCAGCCCATTATGCAAGCGGGTGACAGGGCAAGCGGGGGGAGCGCTGTCTGACTGAAATTCACACGGTGCAAAGCCAAGGTGATACAGACACACTCCACCACGATGAACAGTAAGGTTGGCACTGTGATTAAGATGGCTAAGCACAATGTACGGTAAGTCCTTTAAAAGAGGGGGGAAGAAGAGGGGGGGGGGAAGGAGGGAGAAATTGAGACAACTTTTAAGAAGCCAGAGATACACGGCTGTGAAGCTCGGCGGACATTAACATTACCCGTCGGTTATACTTTGTTCTGAAAACTGCTGCTTACGTTTTTTTTCCCCAAAGAGCCAATGAAATTCACTGGTCAGCACTGGCTACAACCTACTGTGAGGGATAAAGTGATTAAACCCCACTATTGTAAGGATTCAGGAGAGGATTCTAACTTGTAAACAGGATTCTAGCCGATAGAGGCTAGGGAGAGGATGTTGACATTGCCGGGAGTGGGTTTATCACAACTGTCCTTGAGTGAGGATGGATGGCATAGTATAGCGTAGAAGGAGGGTGATAGATGGGACCCTTGTCAGTAGGGACTAGGGATGAAAGGGACCCTTGTCAGTAGAAACTAGCTTTAGTTCAGATATAAAAAAAACTGAGATGGGTCAGTTGGAGGTGAGAAAACTAGGCCAGGTCAATTGCAACTGGGCATGCTTAATGCAATAAATGAATATTATTTACACGCCCCTAGTCGAGAAATTGCTCATTATCATGAACATGCTATGTATGATGTGGGAGGTACTGGGGGATGTACCCATAGACTGTGCACCTCAGTGCTCTGATTGGGAAGAGCCAGAAGGGGAGGTTAAGTCAGCAGAATTGTGTGTATAAAGGGGCTTTACTTTTCTGATTTTGGTGTGTCTCAATTTGGAGAGGCACCCGAATTCTGCAGATTCGCAAATAAAAAGCATTTCTTGTTTCGATGATTTAGTCTCTGAGCAGTGATTGTGAGCACAAACTATATCTCACACTACGAGAACCTTCGACCTCCTGGCAACCCACTAGTTGAAAAATTCGCAGGAACCATAATGAGGCCGCAACTAGTTCCCAGAATGTGGGAATTCCTCATGACCATAAAGGCGACTCCTCAGCAATCACACGCGAACATGTGGCGACCATGTGGCGACTGCATAGTCTCCTGCAGTTGTCTAAAAAGTCACCTAAGTGGGACAGGCCCATTAGATTGAAATCTCAGATTAATTCTAGTAAATTGGGACAAGCACACAACCAGATGCCCACACACACACACACACACACACACACACACACACACACACACACACACACACACACACACACACACACACACACACACACACACACACACACACACACACACACACACACACACACACAGGGTTAACAGAAAAGGATGGAGAACAGGTCAGGGAGAGAAACATTGAAACAAAGCAGAGATCATGTAGAAACTGAGGGGAATTGAAACAATGAAGGAAGATCATAGTTAAAACTGGCACAAAGATGATCAAAATCACAACATGGATCTCTTTAAAAAAACTGTGGAATTGGAGATGGGGGATGGGTGGGGGAGTCATCAGAAGACCTCGTTGACTTTGACAATGTAATCCCTTAAATCGTTTATCTCAATCGATAAACAAACACTAGCTCCACAAATCGTTAGCTGATTTTTCCAGGGACAGTTTTAATACTAAATTTAGTGAGTGTTGTTGATTGTGAAATGTTGTGAAATCAATTGCAGTTGGATGGTGAGAAAAGAAGTCACCACAGGCATATAGTGCTTTTTTTTTGTGCGCAGTTCATTAATCATACATTTCTCAAATCTCTTGCTGATTCTTTGCTGTTTCCAATTCTGCGTGACATGGCCATTTTTATGTGAGGCTGCTGCTTTCCCCTGGAGCACTGCTTCCTAAGGGGGATCATTTCCATCGTTTAATGTCTGTCTGTAACATAGCCCGAGGCACTCACGAGATTCCCTGGCTGAATACCGAAAGGGTGTTTGCTTTCAAACAAAACGAGAGCAGAGCGAGTCCCCTTGGGTCTTCCAGCAAGGGTTCAGACTCAGTCATTGCCCCAAGTTAAATACCAGAGAAACGGCTAATCAAGAAGGGCAAAAACTGCAGATGCTGGATGTCTGCAATAAAAATAGGAAATGTAGAGGCATTCGGCAGGTTGGGGAGCATCTGTCTGAATTGCTGAATCTTTGTTACACCGTGAACTGTTCTGGCCAGGAGTAAAATGGAGGGACAAGGAAATGCAGATGCTGGAAGCTTGAGCAAACCCCAAACTGCTGCAGTAGCTCAGCGGGTCAAGAGTCCGGAGTGTTTTATTGTCATATGACCCAGATAGAACAATGACATTCTTACCTGCAGCAGCACAGCAGACTATGGGTCAGGCAACATCTGTGGAGGAAATGGATAGGTGATGTTTCAGGTCGAGACCATTCTTCAGATTGATTGTAATAGGGGCGAGAAAGCTGTAAAAGAGAAGTGAGAAGCAATGCCTGGCAAGTGATAGGTGGAGCAGTAACTGTCCTTGCCTCATGCTATTTGTGAGAGTCCAGGTGGGACATCAGGGATGGGGGGGGGGGGGTGTTATGGGGGAACGAGGTAGAGGGAGAGGGTTATGTAGTTAACCTTAGATTGGAGAGTTTATACTCCTGGGTTGTAAGAACCCTATCCCCGACACTCAATTCCTCCATCTCCACCACATCTGCTCCCAAGGTGTGGCATTCTATTCTAGGATATCTAAGATGTCTTAGTTCTTTAGTAAATATGTTTAGCCCCCTACCCCCCTCCGATGTCACAGATGGATCGCTCTCCTGTCTTTCCTCTTTGTCCCATGGTTCTACTCTCACTGCCCCTCCCCCCAAGAATAGAGTTTCCTTGTTTCTCAGCTTTCACCCCATCATCCTCCGACATTTCTGTCACCCTCAACATGATCCCACCACCAGTTATATCTTCCCATGCCCACCCCTTTCTGCCTTTTGCAGGGACCATGCCCCCTGCAACTCTTTCGTTCACTCATCCCACCCAAACCACCATCTCCCAAGGTAATTTCCCATGCAACCTCAGAAGATGTAATAACTGTTCCTTCTACCTCCTTCCCCACCTCCATCCAGTGTCACCAGCAGCCCTTCCAGGTGAGACAGAGGTTCACGTGCACCTCGTCTAAACTCAGCGACTACGTTCGGTGTTCCTGATATGGGCTCCTGTATGTTGGGTGAAACCACCGTGTAGACTCGCCGACTGTTTGCTGAACACTTACGCTCGGTTCGCCAAGGCCTGCTGTACCTCCCTGTAGCTACCATTTTAATTCCTCTTCCCATTCCCTTCTGGCCTTTCTGTCCTGTGCCTCCTCCATTGCCAGAATGGAGCCACACACAAACTGGAGGAACAGCACCTCATATTCTGCTTGGATCTAAGAACGCAAGAGAATTAACGTTGAACTCGCTGATTTTAGGTAACTGCATAATCCTCTCCCTCTCCCTCTACCTCCTTTCCCCAAACCCCTCCCACCCTCTTCATCCTGCCCTCCCCTCCCCATCCCCACCTGCGTTTGCACTTATTTCTTCCCTTTCCCTCCCCCTCCTCTTCCACCTACATTCCTTCCCCTAGCTACACAATTCACAACTTTTCAATCCTTTTATCTCACACCTTCTGCTTTTTCATCTCTGGCCTTTGTTCAACCCTCAAAAAAAACACTTCACCTGTATCCACCTATTACTTGTCAGGCCTTGTCCTGCCCCTCCTCAATTCCAGCTTCTGTCTCTCCCATACAATCAGTCTGAAGAAGTGTTACTCCAGCACTTTGTATCTTGAAGTGATAGGTGGATATGGGCGAGGTGGGTTGTGATTGGCTGATGGATGGAGAAACTGATAATGGCTGGAGATGAAAAAGGGACAAAAGGGTGCCAGATAAGGAGAGATAGGAATTAATATAAAGCCAGGGAGAGGGATATAGGTGGAAGGGGACACGGGTTGGGGAGGGGAAGAAGAAGAAGAAAGGAGGGACGATATGAAAAATGTGTGCACAATGGCATGAGGCGGGGAAAACAGGAAAAAAGCAGATAGGGAGAGGGTATTACTTAAAATTGGAGAATTCCGTCTTCCATGGTGTGGAAGTCCCTGCCACAGAGGGCAGTGGAGGCCAAATCACTGGATGGATTTAAGAGAGAGTTAGATAGAGCTCTAGGGGCTAGTGGAATCAAGGGATATGGGGAGAATAGGTACGGGCTATTGATTGGGGACGATCAGCCATGATCACAATGAATGGCAGTGCAGGCTCGAAGGGCCGAATGGCCTCCTCTTGTACCTATATTGTATGTTTTTATGTTTTATGGTCCTCATCAGCTCAAAACTGTTGGGTGGATTAATCGGCAGAGGCTAGTGATGAAAAGGAGACAAAGGGATGTCAGATGAGGAGAGGAGAGGAGTGAAATGTAAAGTCGGAGGGAGGTGGAAGGTGACGGGAGTGGGGAAGTTTACAACCAAATGGTATGAACATTGAATTCTCCAATTTTAAGTAATTGCCACAACTCTCTCTTTCCTTCCTGTGGTCCGCCACCCCAGTGCACACCCGCCACCCCACCTTTCCCACTCCCCCACTTCCCATTCCACATATATCTCTCTCTCTAGCTTTACATTTCACTCCTCTTCTCCCATTATCTCACCCTTTTGTCTTCTTTCATTTCCAGCCCATGTTACTTCTTCCACCCATTTGCCAATTATAGGGCCTGTCCCACTAACGCGACTTTTCAGCGACTGTCTTCGACCTTCAAGCTCGAGGGCACTCACCTGAAAAGCCTCGAGCTGGGTCGACCGTCGGCGCTGAAACCGTGAGCTGGATCGACTGTCTGCACACACACACACACACACACACACACACACACACACACACACACACACACACACACACACACACACACACACACACACACACACACACACACACACACACTCATCGCCAAGGCGGGGGCCAGGGAAAGCAGGGGAGCGCTGTCTGAAATTCACACCTCAATGAACAGGAAGGTAAAAGATGGCTGACAGTTATGGTAAGTCCTTTAGAGAGCGCGGAGAGGGGGGGGGGGGGGTGGTGGGGGGGGAGAGAGGGGGAGAGAAGGGGAAATAAGGGGAGACAAGGGGGGAGAAGGGGGGGAGAAGGAGTGGAGACAGTTTTAAGAAGCCAGACACTTTAATAAAGTTTAGCGAGCATTTAACATTACCAGTCGGTTTACTTACCTTTTTTTTCTCAATGAGCTTTACCTTCGATTGCCTTCAGTCACCTACGATAGCATTACGACATACTATGACCTACATCGACTAAACCTACGAGTAAAAAAAATATTGATTTTTTTCCATGGTGACGTTTTTTTCACTCGCGGGCATTTTTCAGCATGTTGAAAAAACTGCCGCGACATAGCTGAGGCCTCGAGTACGCGGGGACTATTCTCGAGCATGAAGGAGAGTTACAAAGACCTCCTAGGACCTCATGTCGACCATGCCGTGAGTATGAGTCGAGGGCAAACTTCGAAACTCGCGAATTAGGTCTCCGCAGTGGGACAGGCCCTTTACCCTACTCACTGGTATCCATCGATCATTTGCCAGGCTTTGTTCCAGCCTGTTAACAGCAGAGTGGAGGCTGTTCCCATCTGGTGGTGCGCGCTTTCAAGCTTCTGTATATTCTGCCTGATGGGAGCGGAGAGAAAAAGGAATGATTGGGGCAGGACAAGTTATTTGATTATGTTGGCTGCTTTTCTAAAGCAACATGAAGTGTAAACTGAGATAACGGAGACTCCCCACCATTGTCTCCGTTTACACTTCACGTTGCTTCGGAAAAGCAGCCCACAAAATGTGTGAAGGACTGGGCCACATCCACAACTCTGCAATATATTGCTGTCCATTGCTGCTTAGTTGCGCTCACCACATGGAGTCACATGCTGGTGGGACAGGCCCTTTAGGCAGAGCAGTTCCCAACCAAGCTGTGTTCCAACCAGACAGTATGTTTTCTATAATACATCTGGCGAATCCTGTAAGAGTCACTGGAGACATGCTGGATTCCTTTCCTACAGTCATGCAACTTGCACAGTACAGGCACTTGTCCATGGTTAAATCACACAATGCTTGGAACCTGGAAAAGGACCACTCTGCCCTTCAAGTCCATGCCAGCCTTAATCACGAGATTGAGCTGGCCCCACCTCTTTGTGCTTTTTCCGGGGGTCCCGGTATTTTTTTAACATTTTATATCCTTAAGCAGTTCTTTTTTAAAATATGGCAGTTGGATCTGCTTAGCCATTCCTCTCGGGCAAAACATAAAGTGCTGGAGTACCTCAGATGGTCAGGTAGCATCTGTGGAGGGGGTGGATGCGTGACATTTCTAGTCAGGACCCCTTTTCACATTGATTGCAGCAGAGGTGCAGGGGAGAAAACTGGAAAAGAGGTGGGGTCAAGAGGTGGGAGACAGTTTTGGTCTCCTAATTTGAGGAAGGACATCAAGGGATCAAGTGGAGACATCAACGGGTCAAGCTAGTGGAATCAAGGGATATGGGGAGAAGGCAGGCACGGGTTACTGATTGTGGACAATCAGCCGTGATCACAATGAATGGCGGTGCAGGCTCAAAGGGCCCAATGCACCAAAGGTCCTCCTGCACCTATTTTCTATGTTTCTATGTTTCTAATAACGTCTGATTTGATAGCGTGCAAAACCAAGCTTTTCACTGTACCTCAGGACACATGACAATCATAAACCTAAACCTTTTTACTTTTCTGATGTGAATTGTCAGGATGGGGGGAACACAAAATGCAAAATGTTCCTCTGCCTCACGACTGTTTCTGCTTCTTCTGCAGTGGTCGGACGCCTTTGAAAACATAATGTTAATGCTCGACGGGATGCCGGCAGGAAGAGTCAAGCCTGAGATCCTAGACTCCGAGAGGGGGGTAAGCTGAGGCTTCCAGATAATTCCCTTTCCTCCCAGTAGCAGTAATTATTTCCAGACTGCTCTCTCCTCGCAGCCGAAACCACAAAATGTGCTCATCCATTTCCAGCCCTTCGCTGCTTCTGCTGATGTGTAGTCTGACACCTAGGAGACCCACTGAGGCCAACATGATATCACCATGCTCGAAAGCTAAGACAAAATTCTTAGTGAAGGACAGTTCAAATTATCTTTACAGTGGGTTAAGGTTTCTGTAGGTTTATGTTCTGTGCATCTGCATCTGTACTTTATAGGATATCTTGTACATAATATCCTTGCTTCTAGCTCAGTGAAAGTGTTACACTTGCAAACACTTATACCCATCAGCATTTGATTTATAATGATAGCATTGGTGTTTGTAAAAACAAAAACAAGTAAAAGAGAATTAAACCTACAGTAAAGATTTTTTTTTAAATTATAAAAAAGGGAATGCAAATTTCCTCCAGTATGAGCTGACATTTTATAAACAGTAGCCAATCTTTAAACTCCCTTTAACTGCAATAGTTGTAATCGTTCATGTCTTAGCAGACATGTCTTCACTACCAAGGGACTCTTGTTCAGTTTCATTCTTACTCTACACTGCAGCTCCAAGACGATCATAAAGGAATTGAGAGGGATTTAGGAGAAAAATTCCTTGGCTTAGACAAATAAAGGCCAGTGATGGTGCAATAATCCTGAAAGCAAGGATTGTCGTGTTGTTTGACTGGAGATCTGGGGCGGTGGGGGGTGGGGGGGGGGGGGGGGGGGAGGGTGTTGGGAGGGGGGAGGGGGAGGGGGAGGGGGGAGGGTAAGGAGGGGTGGAGCGATATGGCAGGGGAGGAAAAGACAATGTTTTATTGTTGCTAAAACCCTTGATATCAATGGAACCAGCTCAAATGATTAGGATTAGACAATAAACGCTGATTCGATCCAATGATTCAGTGATACTTTATTGTCACGTACTTCGGTAGAGTGCAATATTTTGCATACAACCCGATAGAACCATACAGCAGACCTCACCTAGGCAGTGCACAAAGAGTCGCCACATTTCTGGCGCCGGCAAAGTTACAAGGAGCTGAGAGAACAGTCTTATCTTCTGCTCACGGCGGTGAACCAGGCCTGGCGCCGCACATGGCCACAGGCAGCCCCCCGCCGGTACTTGTAATTAAACGAAAACTCCAGAAAATCATATCATCTATCAATATTTTAAACACACCACGTTCTGTGATTTACTGTCATCTGGGGCGAAACATTCCTTGCAAATATTCCGCAATGCACACAGCCTGACATTTTTAAACTCATTGTAGGAAATTGCTGGAAATGGATGAGTTAGGCAGTTTATATGCTTTCTTGTTTTAAAGAGAGAGTTAGATTTAGCTCTTAGGGCTAAAGGAATCAAGGGACATGGCAGGGGAGGAACGGGGTACTGATTTTGGATGATCAGCCATGATCATATTGAATTGCGGTGCAGGTTCGAAGGGCAAAATGACCTACTCTTGCACCTATTTTCCATGTTTCTATAAAGGCAGACATAAACTGAGGAAATAAACATCAACACTGATGTGACATTAAAATGGAATGCCACTGAGTGGAAACGATGAGCAATTTACTTCAAAGTCCTACATTCAAAATTGATTTTAGAGCAGATGATAACTGTCACATTTTATATCCACTAAATGGTTAATGAAACCATTGACTTCAAAATAAATCTGAATAAACTGGTACCAGTAATTAAATAAATATTGCATAGTAGGTCCAAGCATTACAGCACGGAAACAGCCATCTGGCTCAACAGATCTTTGCCTGTAGCTGTGGTCTATATAATCTTTCTGTCACATTAGTTCATCCAAACACACCCTCCTAAGCTCCTTTCCCCTCATGCACTTACTGAGTTCCCACCTAAATTTGGCATTGCTATTTACAAGTTCTGAGTTCCAAATTTTCACCGCAAGAGTTTAGTTTAGTTTAGAGATACAGCACGGAAACAAACCCTTTGGCCCACCGAATCCGCGCCAACCAGTGATGTCTGCACACTATCACTATCATACACACACTAGGGACAATTTTATAATTATACCAAGCAAATTAGCCTACAAATCTGTATGTCTGGAGTGCGGGAGGAAACTGGAGCTCCCGGGGAAGACCCACGCAGATCAATCTCCACACAGATAAGCACCCGTAGTCAGGATCGAAATCTGGTCTCTGGCATTGTAAGGCAGCAACTCTACCGCTGCACCACCATGCCGCCTTCTGAATTTCTTTATAGGATTAATTGGTGATGTTTATATCCATAATCTTACCTTTTGGATTCTCAGTCAGGGGGAAGCATTAGCAGTGAGATTGGACTCTGCAGCAACCATTTTGTTTTGAGCACATTGAAAGCTTTCGGAAGTCCAAAATGGAATTCACAGCACATGGATCACACAAGATGCCCTCTTTTAGGAGGCATTAGCACATGCATATAGAATGCCCGCCAAAAGGATGCAAAGAGTACAAATCAACTCATAAATTAGCATGGAATGCAGTGCAGATTTAACACCAGCTTGCCATTTTGGAGCGTAACACTAAATAGACTATATTTGCTGGTTTATTTATTCTGGCTGTTTTTGCCTCTATAAAATTAACTGCAGAAGACGAGCGTGCCCGATGATGAAGGATGTTTATTGGCTAGTGTTCGGTAGTTACATCCAGACAGGGTGGCACAGTGGGACAGTGGTAGAGCTGCTGAGCATGGGTGCAGTCTGTACAGGGTTTGTATGTTCTTTCTGTGACCACATGGGATTTCTCCAGGTGCTCCGTTTTCCTCCCACATTTCGAAGACTTGCAGATGTGTAGGTTATATTGGCTTCTATAAATTGTCCTAGTGTGTAGGATGCGAAGGTGAGATAACATAGAACTAGTGTAGTGTACGGGCGATTGATGGTCGGCAAGGACCCAGGGGGCCAAAGGCCCTGTTTCCACACTGTTTCTCCAAACTAAATTAAGCTAAGTATAAACGTTACTGGGAAAATGAGCAGAGACCATGTGGTACAAGAAAAGATGCTGAGTGGGAGAAGAAGGGGTCAGCAATTGGTGGAGAAGGGGTCTCAGTTGAAGACTTTGCCTGCCTGGGATACTCGGCATGCAATTTTCTTGGTGACAAACAAGCTGTGAGATACTTATGCTTTTACAAGGAAAGATTCACTAAAATCAGCCACCTGCAGCAGGCTCAATGACAAGCTCTGAGCAGGGCAAAGATTGGATTGCTTGTGAGTGTCAATGTGACTGTGTAATGGACCGTTAGTTTCCTGATTCCTCCTATGCTGGAGTCAGTGCTACTTGCAATATCTCTGTTTTTTACCTACTGCTGCATGAAGAAATGCACAATATTTTCTAAGTAGGTCTTTCGAAAGCCTCCGTACTACGTCACTTAACCCAGTATGGACAAAGCTAGAAATCTGAGCCTTCCTTGGATTATTTTTAACTGTTCATGACAGCCACAAGAAAAATCCAGCAATATTGTTGTAGCACATTTTATGGATCGTCAATATTTAATTGTTATCAACATTTAATGTAGAAAAAAAAATGTATACTGGATACATTCTGGAACGGTATGATAACATTCTGCTTTACACATGAACATGTCCAACTGGCTTCAAGGCATTTTGCTAAACTGTCAATAGTTCACTAAAGCCTAATTGTGCAGATAACCTACAGATAAACATGCAGGTTAATAATAACAAGTTACTTCCCAAAGCATAATGTCCAATGTTTTTAAAAGTGAGGTTTTACAGAATTTCTTGGGTAAAGAAAGATTGTTCTTACAATCACTACGTTACTAAAACTCTCATCTTGTTTGGTTGTCCGTTTGTTGCCCAGTTCATATTTGCGCAAAAACGTTACACGATAGAGCTACAATTTTTTACCCATCTTACTCACGATTGTCATGTGATGTGAATTAAACAAGTTTCGTTCAGATTAATTGTACATTTTACAAGTTATTGACATTTGAAGCTTAAAAAAAATAAAACAGCGCCCCCTTCTCCCGCCCCCACTTGCCCCGTCCCCACTTGTCCTGCCCCCACTTGCCATCTTTCCTTGACAGGCATCACAAAGGACATCCCACGGGCCCTCAGCATGGCCTTTGCACAATTCCAGACCGCAAGCTTTTTTTCCCATCACTACAGCGACTCCACGGCTCCACGGGTAAGTCTCCTATTTTAATTTTCAGGGCCCTGGGCTGGGGTTGGAACCAGTACGGGGACCGGGGGAAGGGAGAGGCTGCACCAGCTACCCTCGGTCTCTCCCTCCCCCTCCCCAGGCTCCAGGATGCTGCCCCCCCCCCCCCCCCCCGACAGCCCCCGCCTCAAGTCCTCTCCCTCCCTGGTTCCAGGATGCTCGCCCCCTCCCCCTGACAGCCCCCCCCCCTTCAAGCCCTCCCCGGCTCCAGGTCACTCGCCACCCCCTCCCCCCCCCAACTGCCCCCACAGCAAGCCCTCCCCCTCATCCAGCTCCAGGATGCTCACCCCCCCCCCCCACCACACCCAACAGCCCCCGTCTCAAGTACAACTTCATCGCCACCCTGTTGGAGAAAACGGGGCTAGTGGTGGTTTATCTCTATATTACTTAAACTCTCTTGTGTGTTTGTTTGTGAGCGTGCTTTTCATGACCTTTTCATGACGTGCTTTTATGCCAAAATGGTACATGATAGCACCAACATTTTTGCACCACCTTAGTTAACATTGTCCTGTGGTTTAGTGTATCAAGTTTCGTTCAGATTGATGTTACATTGTAAAATTTATTCACATTTTTACATTTACAAAACCCCAATTTGAGAAAAATTTCTTCCCTCTGCACTGCTATTTACAGCTATGACATCACAATGGGATTGTAGCCCTGCTTGCTACAATGTTGTTATCCCAGGACACGGAGTCCTGCCAGCCCAAGCAAGTGCAATTGCATTTTTTAAAAGTTTAAATGGGTGAATAAGGCCAAATGAGCAGCCCGTGTGCAATTGGGGCCTATGGGTGAGTGGTGGAATATTGCGTTGGGGGAACGGATTGCATTGGGGGAATGGGTGAGTATTGGATATTGCGCTGGGGAACAGGTTATGTTGGGGGACCAGGTCTCCCATGTTGAATATTGCGTTGGGGGAACGGATTGCATTGGGGGAATGGGTGAGTATTGGATATTGCGCTGGGGAACAGGTTATATTGGGGGACCAGGTCTCCCATGTTGAATATTGCGTTGGGGGAGGGTTTCGTTGGGGGACCAGGACTCCCATGTTGGCGCAAGGGTAAGTGGTGGAATATTGCATTGGGGAACAGGTTGCATTGGGGGACCAGGCCTCCTGTGTGACAGGGGCCCAACAGGTCCCACTTGGTCAAGTTTTTGTTTTGTTGACGATATTTACTTGGATTTAAGCAGGAAGGACGCACATTGAGAAATGACATTATTGTGATTATGGGGGTGGGAGATTGCAACCCTCACATGGTCCACCCTGTTTTGATGAATGCAATCAAACTGACGTGCACAAAAGAGGATCAAACAGAATAAGTTGTCTTACAACTTTAGGCTGTGCACGCCATACGCAAGAAGAAGATTATGATTATGCATGGAAAATCAGAGGTTTTGCCAGTAGACAGTTCAATTGTGATCCTTATTTAGTGTAGGTGCCCAATTCACCCTTAAAGTTAAATGCACATTTCCTTATTAACGTATGTATATTCTAAGTAATTTCTGTCCTTTAGTTGCGTAAGAATTTTGCATCAGTTCAGAACAGTTGGAGTGTGAGTACAGGAGTGCTGATTTTAATTAGCATTTAATTACTATGATTTACAAATTATAGTATTGGTCAGTATAAGTATTGGTCAGTTTACAATCCTCTGCCCAGGGGATAAGTCTGTTTGTTTGTTCGTTTGTTCCAGTGAAGGCTCTGTGCACACTGCAGCCAGCCAACAGTCGCTTGTCTTTTTCTTTTTGTTTTCACTGTGTGTGGGGAAGAGTGTGTGTGTGTGTGTGGGGAAGAGTGTGTGTGTGTGAGTGGGGAAGAGTGTGTGTGTGTGTGGGGAAGAGTGTGTGTGTGTGTGGGGAAGAGTGTGTGTGTGTGGGGAAGGGTGTGTGTGTGTGGGGGGGGAAGAGTGTGTGTGTGTGTGTGGGGAAGGGTGTGTGTGTGTGGGGAAGGGTGTGTGTGTGTGGGGAAGGGTGTGTGTGTGTGGGGTAGGGTGTGTGAATGGGGGTGGGGGTGTGCGTGGGAGGTGGGTGTGCGTGGGAGGGGGGTGTGCGTGGAACGGGGGTGTGCGTGGGAGGGGGGTGTGCGTGGGAGGGGGGTGTGCGTGGGAGGGTGTGTGTGCGAGGGAGGGTGTGTGTGCGCACGTGGGAGGGTGTGTATGGGGGAGGAGGGTAGGGAGTGTGTGGGGGAGGGGAGTGTGTGGGGGAGGGGGGTGTGGGGGAGGGAATGCAGGGGAGGATGGTGGTGTGGGGGGGGGGTGTGGGGGAGGGTGTGTGTGGGAGGTGGGAGGGGTGTGTGGGAGGTGGGTGTGTGGGCTCACCAGTTCCCGCCCCGGCTCCGACCGCACTCACCGGCTCTAGGACCCGGCTCCAGACTCACTCAGCGGCTCCCGTCCCCAGCGCCTGTCGTGCTCACAGCCAGCCCCCGCCCGCATACACAGCCAGCCCCCGCCCGCGAACACAGCCAATCCCCGCCCGCGAACACAGCTAGCCCCCGCCCACAAACACAGCCAGCCCGCGAACTCATCCAGCCCCGCCCACGAACACAGCCAGCCCCTGCCCATGGAACACAGCCCACACTCCGCTCCTTCAGCTTTATTCTCGGTGCCGGTGATTGACAGCGGGTGCTGGAAGGGGCGTCACCGTCCCGGCGAATAACAGACCAATAAGTTTTGTAATATTTCACCGATCGGAACAAAACTCAGAGCAGAGGAGAACGGTGAGTAAGGTGGCGAAAACTCCTAGCGATATAGGGTACCGTTTTTGCGCAAATTTAAAAACAATGCAAACTAAAAGAGGGCAAGATGAGAGTTTTAGTAACAGTATAGATATCTAAATAAATAATTTTACTGGCAGTTTCATTGGAGGTAAGTTCTATGCAGGGAGGCAGTACAAAAACTAATATCTGAAACTTTCCAACTGTGAAATGCTCAAGCTTAATGCCCCTGTAGTTGTTTCATTAAAAAACAAAATCAAAAAACGTTATACAGCAATCAGCTAAAGCGATAAATCTCATGTTGTAGCAGTATCCAAAATTAAGTTCTGTTCTTGAGCCTCAATGGTGGCTATTTCGTTGATCGTCCTTATTTAACATAGCATTCATTTTCTATATAAATGATTCCTTTTAGAAATACTTTTCAGACAGGTTTGTATGTGTATGTTGCCGTTAGGCAACGTGATGGATAGGGTGGTTCATTTCTAAGCTCTTACTGAAGATTCTGGCTGAGTTTCAAAGCTAGTTGAAGAGAGTTGATGACCTAGACTGAGATCAGTGTCTGGCTCCGGTGCTGGGCGGCAGTGTTATGTCTAAGAATGTAGAATGTAACTCAAACACATTTTCTTAAAACACAAAAAAAACTTAACGGCTCAACCAAGCTGCTGGCTATATGAATTTATCCCCATTAAGAGGTGATGTCATCTGGTTCAAAATATGGAAAGATTTTCTGTCTGAGACAACTTAATGACAGATGGAAAGTAGTTGAGGTTTTATCTCTAATCAATGGTCATTAATTAGTTTTTGAACATTAGACCATTAAAATCTGTTTCAAGACAAATCCTAGTGTAATAAAGCTGCACCTCCGGATAAGTTAAAACCTCAATCAGCAGTTTAATTATAGTTAATGGATTCTTTATAAAATCAGACATAAAATGTTTCTGTTGTGTTACAAATATTTACAACCTGAAATGTGGCTAGTGTGTCCCCTGGAATGAGATCACTCTGATCAATGTGGGAGGTAGCTATGCTTAAAGACAAACTCCGTCATCTAATGGGAAAAGGGGAAGTACAACGGGATCTGGGGGTCCTTGTACATCAGTCTATGAAAGTAAGCATGCAGGTACAGCAGGCAGTGAAGGAAGCGAATGGCATGTTGGCCTTCATAACAAGAGGAATCTAATGTAGAAGCAAAGAGGTCCTTCTGCAGTTGTACAGAGCCCTAGTGAGACCACACCTGGAGTATTGTGTGCAGTTTTGGTCCCCTAATTTGAGGAAGGACATTCTTGCTATTGAGGAAGTGAAGCGTAGGTTTACAAGGTTAATTCCCGGGATGGTGGGACTGTCATATGCTGAAACAATGGAGCAGCTGGGCTTGTACACTCTGGAGTTTAAAAAGATGACAGGGGATCTCATTGAAATATATAAGATTGCTAAGGGTTTGCACATGCTAGAGGCAGGAAACATGTTCCCGATGTTGGAATGGTCCAGAACCAGGACCACAGTTTAAGAATGAGGAGGAAGCCATTTAGAACGGAGACGAGGAAACACTTTTTCTCACAGAGAGTGGTGAGTCTGTGGAATTCTCTGCCTCAGAGGGCGGTTGAGGCAGGTTCTCTAGATGCTTTCAAGAGAGAGTTAGATAGGGCTTAAAAATAGCAGAGTCAGGGGATATGGGGAGAAGGCAGGAATGGGGTACTGATTGGGGATGATCAGCCGTGATCACATTGAATGGCGGTGCTGGCTCAAAGGGCCGAATGGCCTACTCCTGCACCTATTGTTTATTGTCTATTGTCTATTGTCTAATCAGTAAGCTTTGCTGGGAGAGGGGAAAAAACAAATGCTGGAGAAACTCTGCGGGTCAGGCTTCATTGTGGAGGGAAGTGGACAGACAACATTTTGAGATGGGACCTTTCACACTGAAATATAATCAAGAGTCAAGTGTGTTTTATTGTCCCATGTCCCAAACAGAACAATGAAAATCTTACTTGCATTCTCCAATTTTATTGTACTAACCTACAAACAACTCCCCTCTCTTCCCACCTGGATGCGCATCCATTTTTCCCGTTTCTGCCTCCCCCCACCAGTCCCCTCCCATCTATTTTCCTTTCTCTGACTTCTTCTATCCTTAACTCCTTATCTCGGGCTATTTGTCTCTTCATCTCTGGCTTCTGTTCAATTATCTGCCAATCAAACCCCACATACCTGTATCTTCCTACCTTGTACCTGGCTTTGTCCTGCTCCCACCTCACGTCCAGCTCTCTGCTCCCCTACTACGATCAGTCTGACGAAGGGCCCCGAACCGAAACGTCACCAATCCATGTTCTCCAGAGATACTGCCTGACCCGCTGAGTTACTACAGCACTTTTTGCCTTTTTTTGTAAACCGGCATCTAGAGCTCCTTGTGTCTTGCTTTTTGTACTATTGCTTGCTTCACACAACTTAAAATTGACCTCAACAAGCAGATCCCATCCCTGCGCCAGAAACCCAGCCATAATCTGACACCCTCTTCCAAGCATTGTTTGTCCAAGCAAAAAGCCCCAATTTACGCGAAACAAACCCGATCACTGATAGCCACATCTTAACACATCTCGACAGCACCAATTAATCTTTAGGCCAATACTTTATCTAAAATTATAACGGTTTAGAATACAGATGTTGTTTACAATTCTACATATATTGGTCAGACTGAATCCTGACTGTGCACCTCCAAGCATGATGAGTTGGCCCTGATACACAGGGTGGCACAGTCTTGCAGCAGTAGAGTTGCTGCCTCACAGAGCCAGAGACCCAGGTTCGATCCTGACTACGGGTACTGTCTGTACAGAGTCTGTACATTATCCCTGTGACCACGTGGAGTTTCTCCGAGTGCGCCAATTAGTTCCCACACTTCAAAGACGTATAAGTTTGTAGGTTAATTGGCTTCTGTAAATTGTCCCACACGTGAAAGATAATGTTAGTGTACAGGGTGATCGCTGGTTGGAGTGGACTGGGTGGGCCGAAGGGCCTGTATTTCTAAAATCTAAAGTCTAAAGTTTTGTTCTGTTTACAAATTACAGGCGAGGCTTGTACACTATGAGATTGAATGGTACATATTGTTTGAAGCAATGACAACTTGTTGCTGAGCATAAGGAAGGTCATGACAATATTTCTTACTTTGAACTGCAGTCATATGGAGGCAAAATGCAGAGGTTGGACGGAGCCGACATTGATGGAGAGGAGAGAAAAATCAACCTTGATCCCTAACTCGATTCTTAGCGAAACACAGAGCATGATTGTCTGGATCTCTGAACACCTAGGCATGACATTTCACCAGGGCAATGACAAATGATGTGATTATATAAATCAATATGATGATACTAGTTCCCATCACTCTTCAACCTTTGTGCTCACTGAGAGGCATTGCGTTTAGTGCTGGGCCAGCATAAATTCAAAAATCACTCTTTGATTTAAATGTTCTCATGACCTTGACCCTCCATATGCCAGTAACCATCTCCAGTAGTGTCAGAGTCATAGAATCGTACAGCGCAGAAATAGGCTCTTTATCCCACCATGTTCATTCCAACCAACAGATATCCATCCTCTATCCTCACTATTCCCATTTACCAGGAATTAGTCCATGTACTTCAATACCTTGGTGGTTCAAGTGCTCACCTTGATGCCTATTAAATGCTGTGAGAGTTTCTGTCCCCACCATCTTCTCAGTGATTGTTTTCCATATCCCAACCACCAAGAAAACATTATTCCTCACATCTCATCTAACCTTTGTACCTCTCACCCTAAACTTATGGTTCCTGGCTTTAGATACCTCCACAATATGGTAATATTTCCAACTATATACCTTATCCATGCCACTCATGATTTTTGTACCTCTTTTTTAATTTATTGTACTTAATTTCATTAATCTCACAGTGGTCACTGTCGTCAGCTGCCAAGGATCCAACATTTGGAGTTCCTACTCCCTTTCTTCTTCTAACATAGTCTTTAGAGTTGGATAAAGGCCTAGTGTTTGTGGGAAGGTTACCTTATGCCCACTCTCTCTGGCTGGCTACCGTTGACTAACAGTCCACAAGAATCGGTGTTGAGCTCGCTACTTTTCACGTTATATATTAATGATTTGGATGATAAAATTATTGACTTTGTGGCCAAGTTTGTGGATGGTAAGCAGATAGGTGGAGGGGCAGGCAGTGTTGAGGAAGCAGAGCATCCGCAGAAGGACTTGGACAGGTTGGGAGAGTGGGCAAAGAATTGGCAGATGGAATACAGCGTAGTAAAGTGAAAAGTCATGCATTTTCGTAGTGGGAATAAAGGCTAAATGGGTAGATGATTCAGAAACCGGCGGTGCAAAGGGACTTGGGAGTGCTGGTGTAGGATAGATTAATTTGCAGGTTGAATCGGTAGTAAGAAAGGCAAATGCAATGTTAGCATCCATTTTGCGAGGACTAGAATATAAAAGCAGGAATTATAGCTGGGGCTTTATAGTGCACTGGTCAGACCGCATTTGAAGTATTGTGAACAATTTTGGGCACCAATCTCTGAGGAAAGATGTGTTGGCGCTTGAGAGGGTCCAGAGGAGGTTTATGAAAATTATCGCAGGAATGAGTGGGTTAACATATGATGAACATTTGTTGGTCCAGGCCTGCACTCGTTGGAGTTTACAAGGATGAGGGGGATCTCATTGAAACATAATGAATAATGAAAGACCTGGATAGAGTGGATGTGGAGAGGATGTTTCCACTGTTGGCCGAGTCGACAACCAGAGAGCACAACCTCAAAATAATAGGACGCACCTTTAGAAAGGAGGAGGAGGAATTTCCTTAGCCACAGGGTGGTGAATCTGTGGAATTCATTGCCACAGGCGGCTGTGGAGGCCAAGCCTTTGGGTATTTTAAATGCGGAGATTGATAGGTTCTTGATTAGTAAGGGTGTCAAAGGTTATGGGGAGAAGGCAGGAGAATGGGGTTGAGAGGTAAAGATAAATCAGCCTTGATTGAATGGCGGAGTACTCGATGGGCCAAATGGACTAATTCTGCTCCTATGACGTATGGACTTATGTACACTCCTCTGCCCCTGTGAGAATTTATACTCTTGGAATCGTTGAAGAAACCCAAAGTGAAAAGAGGGGGGGAGTGAAGGAAAGATGGGAGGTAAATTGATTTACGGATAAAAAAAATGATCTCAACCCTGTAATAGTGTACACTTATACCACCCCTTTATTATGCAGTATGGATTATTTTTACTTTATTTTTGTCCTATTTGGCAGAAATCTATTTTTTATGTAACTCCACAAGACATGGCTTAGAAACGTTAAAAACAACAGATTTGTTATTGGTTTGCAGTGAATATTGTCAACAGTAGGTTAAGACTCATTTCACATATTTCAGCAGAGTCGAAATATGTGAAAGAGCTATATTTAAGAGGGGGTTAGATGTGGCCCTTGTGGCTAAGGGGATCAGAGGGTGTGGAGAGAAGGCAGGTACAGGATACTGAGTTGGATGATCAGCCATGATCATATTGAATGGCGGTGCAGGCTCGAAGGGCTGAATGGCCTACTCCTGAACCTTATTTCTATGTTTCTATGAAAGCCTCATTGAGATCCACGTGCCAAAAGTGAACAATTATTAACGCTTGCACCTCTTTAGGTTTTGGAAGGAGACCAGGCAAAGGTTAGGGAAATTGTTACCAAACTTATTTGAGCAGCTCAGAAGTACATATCTTAATTGTTGTGCATTTTCATGCTAACAAAAATATATTTATATTTCAAAATAAACCACTATTTTTGCAATTGGCTACCATTTTTCAGAATATATGTAATTTGTACATGCTCAAATAACACAGAATTTGACAATGCAACCTCAGTGATACGTTCACATCTTAAAGGTGTCTTAAACCTCTCATTATCATAATTACATCCATTGTATGGAGGTAGCATGTTTTGCATTATATTTTGAATTTACTATTGTTTCAGGTATTGGTGGGGTTTTTTTAAGTAGAAATGTTTCAATATGGCGAAGATTGTTTGCCCATCTGAATTAAACGCTGCAAACTATTAACTAAATAATGCCTGTCTGATATCAGTCCAAATCAATATAAATGAAAGTTCCATTAAAAAACAGCATACTTATTTGACAGTGATATATAAATACTCAATGAAATGGTTTATCTGTCTCTAATAGAGTTAAATCAGTGCCAAAAGATAATTAGACTTGTATGCTTAATTTGTACATAAGGCATTTCTCACTTATGTTGCTATCATTGTAACCGTTTGGTCCAGATGTTTCTGAGAAATGTTTCCTGAGGAACAGCCAACTTAGCGCTCCGTACCTGTCAGGATGCTCCAGCCTCCTCCATGTCATCTCCTAGGCAATAAAGGGCCTAACTTCAACTTTCATTTCCGGTTTCTCAGATAAGATTACGTTATGCTGAGTATGGGTTGGGTCTTTTCCTTCCTTACTTCCAAGTAATGGCTTCAATAAACAATGGCTGGAGCATCATTGTATTTTTTTCTAAAATCCCTGTGGCTTCAGGAAACTTTAGTTCACCTAATTCCACTGATCAGTATTTTCATACCTTACCTTCCATATCTGTATGTATCCTTCTCCTCTGACTTTCAGTCTAAAGAATGTTCTCAACCCGACACGTCACCCATTCCTTCTATCCAGAGATGCTGCCTGTCTTGCCGAATCATTCCAGCATTTTGTGTCCATCCACTGTTCATGACTCCTCCCACACATGCCCGCCTTTGACCAACACCAAGTACTTTCTTAATGCATGATCCAATTGTGTTTTGTTTCCTGTTGAGGCAGTGCAGTACTGGGCATAGATAACCAATCAACCCAGGATATTTGCAAACACGAAGAACAACATCAGATCAAGGCATTTTGCAAAAGGTGCGTGGGTTTGGGCTAACAAGTTGAGTCATCTAGTCATCTGTGCAGAGGGAACATGATGCAAGTCTCATGGTGAAGATGCAACTAAAAGGGCCTGAAAGAGCTGGAAAATGGTGTTAACTCGGGACGGTGCAGAGGAGCAAGCAGAAATGCTGCAGAGGTTCTCTCGTGCATGTTCCTAACTCAAAGTATTTCCTCAACTTCCTCAATAGTGAGACTTTTCATTATCAGTGCTTGTGGCAGAAGCATTTGCAGGCTGCATTTTCCAAGTATAATAGTAACAATTAGGATATAAGGTGAGGTTGAAATTGTATGCATTACCACCATGGTACTACGTACTGTACATCCTCATAAAACACCCATACTCTTTCCATTATCTTCAGTGAAAAATATTGTGCAGATAATAATAACTACAAAGCACAAACCATTATTTAGATTTTGTGCAAATCACAACCACAGAAATAGCCTATTACTGATTTATCCATATACACTGCAGACCACTGAGCGCTGGGAGAAATGCCAAATAACTTTGAGATTTCTTCTGGTGTTGGCACCAACACAACTCTATAAATTATCCAGCATTTGGGGAGCTTTGCTTTTGACTTCCAAGCACTCTCCTTTGGGTGTTGAATCAACATAGCCTGTTGCCACCATCCTGTAGCTGGAAAGATTGCTGGTCTGGTTCCTATTACCACCATGCGCTGAGCTCGCACAATTGACATTATGGATAGAATCCCGCTGGCTTTCCCTTCTGCCTGAGATGGGCTGCCACAAAACTGCTTCACATAAAAGGTGCACATAATAGCCACAATGAAAAAACTCAGACAAATGACTGTACTAGCTGGCCTTCCTCTTCAAAGGTGGGCTCAACGAGAGCAGATTAGTGGAGGGTGGTTGGGACTGGTCCTTGCAGTTCAGAATTTGCTTTTATATTTATTCAATTTACAAGGATGTTACCAGGACTCGAGGGCCTGAGCGATAGTGAGCGGTTGAGCAGACTAGGACTTTATTCCGTAGAGCGCATGAGGATGAGAGGTGATTTTACAGAGCTGTACAAAATCATGGGAGGAATAGATCAGGTAAACACACATCGAATTTTGCCCAGTGTAGTGGAATCAAGAACCAGAGGACATAGGTTTAAGTTGAGGGTGGAAAGATTTAATTGGAACCTGAGGGGTAGCTTTTTCACACAAAGGGCGGTGGGTGCATGGAATGAACTGCCTTAGGAGGCAGTTGATGCAGGTTATATTGCAATGTTTAAGAGGCATTTAGATTGGTACATGGATAGGATAGGTTTAGAGGGATATAGGCCAAACACATGGAAGATTGGATGAAATCCAGTGGGTGGGTGTAATGAGGGGATGAAAATCTCCTCCCCTGCCAGCCTCCATGTTGATGTTTCAAGGTTTCAAGGTTCAAGGTTGCAAGGTCAGTTTATTGTCACATGTACCAATTAAGGTACAGTGAAATTTGAGTTGTAGGACTAAGACCAAATTGTCCCAACAATGACCTCATTCCCCTGGTATTGCTCCAAAAGGGATGTTGTACACAAAAAAACCTCATCAGCATCGTGCAAGATGAACATTCACAAGGATATTTCTAGGACTTGGGGGTCTGGGCTATAGGGAGAGGTAGGACAAGCTAGGACTTTATTCCTTAGAATGTAGGATAAGCGGTGATCTTAAAGAGGTGCATAATACCATGAGGGGAATAGATAGGGTAGATGCACAGTCTTTTACCCACATTAGGAGAATCAAGAACAAAATAACATAGGTTTATGGTGAGAGGGGGGAGATTTGATAGGGAATGAAGGGGAACTTTTTCACACAGAGGGTGGTGGGCATATGGAATGAGCATCTAGAGGAGGTAGTTGAGGAGGTACTATAACAGTATTTAAAATACATTTGGAGGTACTATAACAGTATTTAAAATACATTGGTACATGGATAGGAAAGGTTTAGAGGGGTATGGGCTAAATGCTGGCAGATGGGACTAGTGTAGATGAGGCACCTTGGTTGGCAAGGGGTAGCTGGGACGAAGGGCCTGTTCCTGTGCTGTATAACTATGATTAAGGGGGTCACAAAGGTGACTCATGGCAGAAACTACAAGGTCAAAGTTTCATGATCAGGTCATATAGTGGTCATAAATATGATTGGCTTTGGATTCAATTGCACAGCATTGAGAGAGACTATGTTACATGATTGAATTGCCAGGCAAATTGATACCTGGTTTCTTCAGCAGAGTAACTCGGTGGGTCAGGCAGCATCAGACAGAAGAAGGGTCTCGTCCTGAAACATCAGCCATTCCTTTCCTCCAGAGATGCTGCTTGAACCGCTGAATTACTCCAGCTTTTTGTGTCTATCTTTGATTTAAACTAGCATCTGCATGTGTCCCTATACACATTGCTGTGGTGAACTCATTGCTCATGAGATTCCATAGGAGGAGATGCCAGCTGCCTCTATTGTCAAACAACCATAACAGCTCAAACATAACAACCATGACAGAATCCCAAAAAATGGTAGGGATGATTTACACATGCAGTTTGTTATATTGACCAGCTTGAATCCTCAGTTAACATGTCTGCAAATAAAAGAGATTTGGTGTAGCATTCCTAATTGTCTAAATTAGAAAACACAGGCACAGATAAGTTTTAATATTCTCTTGTTTTTTTGGGGTTGATAGAAAGTGAACTATATACGAATGCAGCATAAAGAAAAATAATTTGTGGGAATATTTGTGAGGAGAAACCCAATTGAGATTCATCCCCAGCTGCTGTGCTTAAACAGTCTTTAATCTTTTATGTTTAAGAAGGAACTGCAGATGCTGGAAAATCGAAGGTAGACAAAAATGCTGGAGAAACTCAGCGGGTGAGGCAGCATCTATGGAGCGAAGGAAATAGGCAACGTTTCGAGCCGAAACGTTGCCAATTTCCTTCACTCCATAGATGCTGCCGCACCCGCTGAGTTTCTCCAGCATTTTTGTCTACCTTTAATCTTTTATGTTTTGCTTGTTCTTTGAGAGTGTCCCTGCAGGGAGAACTGAGTACAATTGATCTTTGTTGCCCCCTACACATTATGAATTACAAGAAGAAACAACAATGAATTTTGCTAAGGAGGTAATAATGGACAAAGTTGCTTGCTTGGGGCCTTAATTGGAATCGCGGAAAGAATATAGCACAGAAACAGGCTCCTTCCGCTCACTGAATCCACGCTGACCATCACTGTGCTGCAGTGCAGTGGTGTTGCTAGTAGAGCCATGGCCTCACAGCGCCAGAGTCCTGGGTTTGATCTTAACCATGGGTGCTGTCTGTGTGGAGTTTGCATGTTCTCTGTGTGACAGTGAAATGCGAGGCGTTGCATTTTGGGATGACTAACATGGGCAGGACCAACACAGTGAATGGTAGGTCTCTGGGGAGTGTTGTTGAGCAAAGGGATCTAGAAAGACAGGGATATAGTTTGTTGAAAGTGGCACTACAGGTGGATAGGGTGGTCTAAATTATTTTGATACATTGCCCTTCATCAGTCATAGTATTGAGTATGAAAGTTAGGAGATAGACACAAAATGCTGGAGTAATTCAGTGGGTCAGGCAACATCTCTAGATAAAAGGAATAGGCTGAAACATGCCCGCAAGTGAAATAAGGTAAAATAAGTCAAATTTTTTTACCCGTAGGTTTAGTCGAGGTAAGTCTTAGTAGGTCGTAATGCTATTGTAGGTAATCAAAGGTAATCAAAGGCAATCAAAGGTAGTCGAAGGTAATAGCTTGTTGAGAAAAAAAAGATAAGTAAACCGACCGGTAATGTTAAAGCCTGCTAAACTTTATTAAAAGTTATCTGGCTTCTTAAAAGTGTCTCCTCTCCATCTCCCCCCCTTCAGAGTGGGTCTGAATTTCAGACAGCACGCCCCCGCTTTTCCCTGGCCCCGCCTCTGCGATGTGTTTGTGTATGTCTGTGTGTGTGTGCAGACGGTCAATCTGGTTCACGGTTTCATCGCTGACGATCCAGCTCGAGGTTTTTCAGGCGAGTGCCCTCGAGCTTGAAGGTCGAAGATGGTCGCTGATAAGTCGCGTTAGTGGGACAGCCCCTTTACACCAGTATGAATAACCTCGTGAGTGAAAAGCCGAGTGCATGGATGGGCAGTCTGGTATCAGTCCATCTCACCGCTGTCTGTTCATGAGATTGTCCACTACTGTAAACAGCCATGGGGTCTCACAATTTGGCATTTTTGGGTCGTAGTGAAACTTTGTCGGCTACAGAAATGTGGCGACTCTTTGTGCACTGCCTCGGTTCTTTTTCTACTTTGACCAGATTGCATCTGAAAACAAAAAAAATTCACGGTACCTAGGTACGTGTGACAATATAGTATCATGGATTCATGGCGCTTCCTGCTTGGAATGTGCAAGAGAAGATTTTGCCCAAAAGGTTGAATGTGGCAGCATGGTTTCTGTCAATCATGGCAATGTGATGTAGTTGCCATGGAGAATTTGACTCAGCCAGCGAACAACACTGTTCCAGTTTGGAAATCAAAAACCGTGCTTGATTTAAGACCAAACGACAAACAGGCACTTTCCTGTACTCCTAAAGATATTCTTATCGCTATCCTCACACATTGAGAAATTGTGAAATCCACAGCCATTTCTCTGTGTCAAAGGTAGACACAAAATACTGGAGTAACTCAGTGGGACAGGCAACATCTCTGGAGAGAAGGACTAGGTAATGTTTTGGGTGGAGACCCTTCAGAAGTTGCCTGAGATGCTGACTGTCCCACTGCGTTACTCCAGCATTGTGTGTCTATTTTTGCTTTAAACCAGCATCTGCAGTTCCTCCATACACATTTCTCGATACCAATTCCCTGCGCCAGTACATGCAGTAGAAAATAAAAATGGCTTGAATTAATACTGAAATGCCCACCATCCACATCCTCCACGTTTTCCCTTTTATATTCGCAATCCCTTGTACCATACTTAATGTTTTGTAATAACTTAATGTTCCTAAGGCTCTTAGGAACCTTAGGAATGTTCAAGGGCATTGCTAATGCCACGGTACCTCCAATCACCCGGTTGCTAAACACTTTAATTATCCTTCCCATTCCCACACAGACCTTTCTGTCCTAGGTCTCCTCCATTGTCTGTGAGGCTAAATGCAAATTGGACGAACAACACCTCATATTTCGCTTGGGCAGTTTACAGCCCAGTGGTATGAATATTGATTTCTCTAACTTCAGGTAGCCCCGGCATTCCCTCTGTCTCTCTATCCCGCCCCCACCCAAGTCGTACTAGCTTCTCGTTTTCACCCAAGGAACAGCTAACAATGGCCTGTTTCCTTTATCAGAGTTACTTTTTTGCATATATTTCATTCATTGTTCTTTATCTCTCCACATCATCGTCTATATCTCTCGTTTCCCTTATCCCTAACTAGTCTAAAGATGTGTCTTGACCCGAAATGTCACCCATTCCTTCTCTCCAGAGATGCTGCCTGTCCCGCTGAGTTACACCAGCCTTTTGTGCCTGTCTTCGGTTTAAACCAGCAACTGCAGTTCCTTCCTACACCTCCAAAGTACTACTCACTTCTGCCCTCCTATCCAATTACAAGAACAGTCCTATTCAGACCCTTAAACGTCTGAAGAAGGGTCTCGACCAGAAACATCGCCTATCTCCTTCGCTCCTTAGATGCTGCTGCAGCCGCTGAGTTTCTCCAGCCTTTTGTGTACCCTCGATTCTCTAGCATCTGCAGTTCCTTCTTAAACCCTTAAACATATCCCCCTGTTGACTGGGTGGGAGCTTGCTTCCTGAGCCCACCTTGTGAGAGGCAGAGCAGCTGGTAGGTTTTTGAGAGCAAAAACATGCAGCGTCTTTTCTAATTCTCATGCTCCATTTTCATGCGCATTTTCCCGGCTCGTTGGTTCCTCTGGGGAATTTGCCCATTCCTGGAAAAGTCTAATCTGGACATCTGGATCTTTTGAGAATTCTCTTCCACTGCAAGCATTTCCTCCCATGTGTCCTCAGGGCAGGGTAGGCCAGATTACATGTAGCGTGCTCTGAATGTGTCGATTCTACGGTGTCTTTAATTGTCATTCCTTTCTCCGCGATGTCCCATCTGTTGCCCGCTGCTGCCAGTGGCAACTGTGAGCTACACGCTTGGCAGTCCAACCCAATGCTTGCTTTGATCGTTAATCCTGGGCTAGTGAAAGAGATGTATGCCTCATTATTGTCCCAGATGTACCATCAGGCTGTTACAGCTTTGTTTGCTTATCCCCATCCCCCATCATCGCAGTGGAATCTCACTTTTGCTTAAAGGAAAAGCACTGTGACACGTGAAATCAGTTCATTACAATACGATCAAGGATAATGTCAGACAAAAGACAAGCTAAATTACCTGCTTAATACACATGCTTGCAAAGTGGTTAATATTCAGGACCGACATGCGAAGGCTTGGCTTATTGATTTGGATGGATGAGTTCTAATCCCACCACAGAAGATAGGGAATTTAAATTAAAGTAAGTAAATCAATCTGGAATTAAAAAGCTAGTTGGAAATAAGACGGCCATGAAATGATTTGGGGTGGTCTAAACCTCACCTGACTTCAGTGCAAGAAATCTGCCATTCCTTCTTTGTGTAGGAAACGAGGAACTGCAGATGCTGGTTTACACCAAAGATAGACATATATTAGGAATGTAGTCCAGATAACTGTGGGAGTCACTAGATTTGTAGTAGGCATCAGTTGATAGTCTGTCCCCTGTGATGGAGACAGGTCAGTAAAGAGGAGAGAGGTGTCGGAGATAGTCCAAGTGAATTTGAGAGCAGGGTGGAAGTTAGTGGTGAAGTTAATGAAATCAACGAGTTCTGCACCGGTCTCCTCTACATTGGAGAAACCAAAGGAGTAGCCATTTAGAACGGAGACGAGTAAACACTTTTTCTCACAGAGAGTGGTAAGTCTGTGGAATTCTCTGCCTCAGAGGGCGGTGGAGGTAGGTTCTCTGGATGGTTTCAAGAGAGAGCTAGATAGGGCTCTTAAAAATAGCAGAGTCAGGGGATATAGAGAGATGGCAGGAACGGGGTACTGATTGGGGATGATCAGCCATGATCACATTGAATGGCGGTGCTGACTCGAAGGGCCAAATGACCTACTCCTGCATCTATTGTCTATTGTCTATTGTCTATTGTCAAAAACAGAATACATTAAATGTGTGGGAAGGAACTGCAGAAGCTTTTCACTGAAGATAGGCACAAAATGCTGGAGTACCTCAGCGGCACAGGCAGCATCTCTGGATAGAAGGAATGGGTGACTTTTTGGGGTGATTCTCTGCTTTCCGTTGCCTGTATTTTTCATTCCCCATCCCACTCCCACTCTGATCTATCAGTCTGTGCTCCCCTGTACTTTTGCAACTAGCTGCAACATAAGATTAAGAATCATCACCTCATCTTCTATATGGGCATGTTGCAGCCCTCTGGAGTCCAGTCAATTCTACCACTCCCACTTAATTTTTTGGTCCGGCTGAAATGTGCATGTGTGACATTAACTCCTCTCCCTACTGCTTTACAAGCATCTTTGGTCTCCTTTATCGTTCTGCCGAATGGCCTCCAACCTGAAACAGCTATTTTATTTCTTTTCACATACATTCTGCCTGACCTAATAGAATGATAGAAAATAGGTGCAGGAGTAGGCCATTCAGCCCGTCAATATTGAATATGATCATCCAAAATCAGTACACATTCCTGCTTTCTCCCCGTATCTCTTGATTCTGTTAGCCCTAAGAGCTATATATCTTGATAACATCCAGCAAATCGTCCACCACTGCCTTCTGTGACAGAGATTTCCACAGATTCACAACTCTCTGGGTGAAAAAGCTTTTCCTCATCTCAATCCTACTTGGCCTATCCCTTATTTTTAAACTGTGACCCCTGGTTCAGGACTCCACTAACATCGGGAACATTTTTCCTGAATCTAGTTTGGCAATCCCTTCAGAATTTTATATTTTTCTATAAGATATCCTATCATCCTTCTAAATTCCAGTGAATATAAGCCCAGTCGATCCATTCTTTCATCCTATGTCAATCCCTCCATCCCGGGAATTAACCTGGTGAACCTATGCTGCACTCCCTCAATAGCAAGAATGCCCTTCCTCAAATTAGGAGACCAAAACTGCACACTCCAAGTGTGGTCTCACCAGGGCCCTGTACAACTGCAGTAGGACCTCCTTGATCCTATACTCAAATCCTCTCTCTATGAAGGCCAACATGCCTTAAGGGAGAGAAGTTTAGGGGTAACATGAGGGGGAACTTGTTTACTCAGAGAGTGGTGGCTGTGTGGAATGATCTTCCTGCAGAATGGTGGAGGCAGGATCGATTTTAACATTTGAAAGTAAAGTGGATAAGTATATGGACGGGAAGGGAATGGAGGGGTATGGTTTGAGTGCAGGTAGATGGGACTAGGGGAAAATAAATGGTCGGCACGGACTGGAAGGGCTGAGAAGGCCTGTTTCCGTGCTGTAATTGTTATATGTTATTATATGGTTATATGCCAGTTGCTTTCTTCACTGTCTGATGTACCTGCACACCTACTTTCATGTGACTTGCTGAGTTACTCCTGCACTGTGTGCTTTTTTTAGGATAAAGTAGCATGCACAATTTTTATTCTTTCCAAACTTCAGGATCTATTCACTGCAATGGAATCGGAGCATTGTTCACAATTCCAGTTATGTTGCACATTTAGCACAGACAACTGAAGGATAAATTTCTAGTTCATTATATTATTTGCTTTGTCGTACCACACCAGCCTCATTAGTAGTCTCATTCCTTGCACCGAATGACTTTGCTGGCTGCCTGCAGGCTAATTGGAATGGCTGAACAAAAACGTGAGTCAGCCTCTGCTTGAAAATGGGAATGTATAATCCTGATTGCTTTCTGAGAATGAGATATAGCGCCTCAGTTTAGAATGTCACTGGGCTCATCAATATTGCATCTTTGATAAGAAACTAATTTTACTTGGGATAGAGAATAATCATTTGTAATCTCTTAAACCAGGGGATGTTGCTGCAGCGGTCTTAAAGTCACATCATCCCTAGTTGGTGCAAGAATCTTAAATGTTACCCCCACCAGACATTAGTGTAAAACATTATTTTGAATAGTGTGGCACATTAATTACTTTGTTGGAAGCAAAGCTAAGTAGGAATTTCTGGGCATTCTTTACTATTTATAGCCTGCCAAATTCCTTCTAATACTTTAGGAAGGAACTGCAGATGCTGGTGTTAAACCGAAGATAGACACAAAAAGCTGAAGTAACTCAGCGGAACAAGCAGCATCTCTGAAGAGAAGGAATGGGTGGCATTTCAGGTCGAGACACTTCTTCAGTCTGAAGAAGGGTCTTGACCTGAAATGTCACCCATTCCTTCTCTCCAGAGATTCTGCTTGTCCCATTGAGTAACTCCAGCTTTTTGTGCCTATCTTCCTTCTAATACTGACAGGTGCAGTGGTCTCATTTCGTTCAGATTCAAATTGGTTTATTTGTTTTTTTTTCCCTTCTTCCCTGTCTCCCACCTGGACACACACTCATTTCTTCCCTTACCCCTCCATTTCCACCTATATTCCTTCCTCTGGCTTCACAATTTGTTCTTCTATCATTATTTCACACCTTTTCTCTTTTCATCTCTGGCTCCAACTGTCAAGAAATTCCCTCACCTGTATTCACCTGTCACTCGCCAGGCTATGTCCTGCCCCTTCTCTCTTCCAGGTTTCTTCCGCCTCCCACCGTAATCAGTCTGAAGATTCACCGCTTGAAACGTCACATATCTATGTTTTCCAGAGATGATGTCTGACATAGAAACATAGAAAACATAGAAAATAGGTGCAGGAGTAGGCCATTCGGCCCTTCGAGCCTGCACCGCCATTCAATGTGATCATGGCTGATCATCCAACTCAGTATCCCATACCTGCCTTCTCTCCATACCCCCTGATCCCTTTAGCCACAAGTGCCACATCTAACGCCCTCTTAAATATAGCCAATGAACTGGCCTCAACTACCTTCTGTGGCAGAGAATTCCAGAGACTCACCACTCTCTGTGTAAAGAATTTTTTCCTCATTTCGGTCCTAAAGGAATTCCCCCTTATCCTTAGACTGTGACCCCTTGTTCTGGACCTGCTGAGTTATTCCAGCATCTTGTGGTTTTGTTTGTAAACCAGCATCTGCAGTTCCTTGTGTCTCTAGTTTATTGTCATATACGCCAGGGCGCAATGATAGTTCTAGTTCTCATGAAGCTCATAGAGTACACAATAAATACAATGAGTACACAATAAATACAATGAGTGCAAGACAACAGAATGGGTCAATGACTGTAGTGCATACCGAATTAGTGCAATAATGGAATAACCAAATGAAGTGGAGTAAAGAGTAAGAGAACGTGGCAGCACCTCCAGAAAGGGAGTGTGAAAGAGTTCATTGATTCAGGAGTTTCTTGGCAGTGGGGAAGAAGCTGTTCTTAATTCTGGAAATCCAGACTTTCAAGCTCCTGTATCTTCTCCCAAATGGTAGAATAGAGAAAAGAGAATGGCCAGGGTGACAGGCATGCTTGATGATACTTCCAGCCTTCCTGATGCAATGTGAGGATGAACTGGATGAAAGGAACTGATGAGTCTGCGATGGGCTCGGCAACATTCAATACTCTTTTCAAGTTCAGGCGGTCAAGAATAATGCGGTTACTACATCAGACAGATGCATCCCATCCACATAGTGCATCTGTAGAAGTCCAACAGGATCCTCGCGAACACACCTAAGAAAGTAAATCTGCGGGAGTGCTTTCTTGATCACGGCATCAGTGTGAAGATAGCTGGTGATGTGGATGTCAAAAAAATACTTGAAGCTGTTGACCCTCAATACAGCAGCACCATTGAAGAGGACGGGATTGTATTTACCCATCCCCCCCCCCCTCCCCTCCCCCTCACCCTCACCCTCCCCACTTTGTCGTAGGAACGTCAGAGGTTAAGGGAAAAATTTGATTGAGGTATATCAAATTATTGGAGGTATAGATAGGGTAGACAGTCAGAACTTTTTGCCCCAGGGTAGAAATGTCCAACACTAGACGGCATAGCTATTATGTGAGAGGGAGAAATGATTGTGATATGCAGGGCACGTTATTTACACAGAGAGTGGTGGTGGCTTGGAACACATTGCCAGGGGTGGTGGTGGAGGTAGATATGATAGAGGTGTTTAAGAGGCTTTTAGATAGGCAAATGGAAAAGCACATGGAAGTGCAGGGAATAGAGGGATATGGATCATGTGCAGGCAGATGAGATCAGTTTAACTGGGCATCATGTTCAACACAAACATTATGCGCTGAAGGGCCTGTTCGTGAGCTGTACTGTTTTGTGTTCTATGTTCTTATTGTAAGAGCTGGATATACTGCAAGGGAGATGGCATCCTCTGTAGACCTAATTTTCATATCTGCAAATGTAAAGAGTCTATATTATCCAGAAGACAGCCACAGATGTGAGCCATTACTGATCTGTCAAAGAACATCATTGTGGTTGATGTTACAGCTCCAGGCAGAAGTAGGAAGAAAATCGAGTTGAAGCAGGAAGAAAATCTAGTTGAATATAATGTGAAGACAAACCTTCCACACCTGCCTTCTGTAATAATAGTGGGAAATTCTTTCTCACATAAAGTGACTTAAAGAATAGTGAAAGGTATGGATAGAGTGAATGTGGACAGAATGTTTCCATTCATGGGAGAGTCTGGGACCAGAGGTCATAGCTTCAGAATAAAAGGATGGATCTTTAGAAAGGAGATGAGCAGGAATTTCTTAAGTCAGAGGGTGGTGAATCTGTGGAATTAATTGCCACAGAAAGCTGTGGAGGCCAAGTCAATGGGTAATTTTAAATTGGAGTTTGACAGATTCATGTGGCAGGGGCTATGGGGAGAAGGCAGGAGAATGGGGTTGAGAGCGTAAGGCAGATCAGCAATGATTGAATGGTGGAGTAGACTTGATGGGCTGACTGGCCTGATTCTACTCCTACAACAAATGAATTTAATTTAGTTCTAATTAAGCACATGAATGTATAGTGAATAGAGGGATATGGACCACGTGCTTGTAGAAGGGTTTAGTTTAAGTAGGAATCATTATTGGCACAGATGTCATGGGTCAAAGGCCCTGTTTCTGTGCCATACTGTTCAATGTAGCAACAAGGAACTACAGATGCTGGTTTATAAAATAAGACCTACGGTACTGGAGAAACTCAGCGGGTCAGGCAGCATCCCAGAGAACATGGATAGGTGTTGTTTTGGGTCAGGATCCTTCTTCACAACGTTCAATGTTGTATTTAACATCAGCCTAAAGAAATCAGTACAATTTTAGGAATGGCAAATTATTCCTTAATAGCCTTTATATAACAAAAGTGGATTGCAGTTATTCCGATGTCTATTTTTATGTAAGTACTAGATCTTTATGAAGTTTTAATAAACCTTTTCAGTGCATTTATCCTGTACATTCATCAGCTAACTCCAATATGGCTGCAGTTTTATTATTAATTTTCCTCCTCTATCCTTCTGAAACTTCAATATAATTGACATCCCACTTAAGTAGAGAGGCTAAAAGATTCACTATGAGGTTTGTGATGGTAAATGGTTCAAGTAGTGGATCCCCTTTATTCTCAGATCCATTGTTAATCTTGCCTATCCCGTTCTCCAGCAACTCCACAGCACCAATGCATCGGTGCTATTCAAATTCAGACCTCATAATCATCCCCCATAATGTAATCACTCCACCACTGGGACAGTACCTTTGACTGCCAAGCTACTAGGCTTTGGTAATTCTTCTCCAAGCCTACAACCTCTTTCTTCCTTTAAAATGCTCCATGAAATTCCATAATAAATAGCGAAAGATTCCCGCCTGTATGTCCTTCTCTCTGTTGCCAATTTTTGATGATGCCTTTAATGAAATACATTGTTGCTTTGCTTTATAAAAATTAATAGGCAGATCAATACTGTTGTTGGCGGTAAGGATGATTAGTAAATGACTGAGTGTGGATCTTGGGTTCAGCTGCAAGCCACCAGTATCCTACTTCATCCATGTAAGAGAATAGCTGACACTTTACAGGCTCTTAATAGTTTTATATATGTTTAGATAGATAGACACATCTTTATATGTTTGTGTGTGTTTATACGGATATCACATTGCCGTTTAAGTCTTTAAAAGCAGAGCATTGTGTATACATCCATAAGATACAATGTGCAAATCTCAAAACATAATATACTTGTTATTAAGTGCCTGAGATTAATACTAAACTCTCAATGTTTTTCAAGCTTTTCTTTACAAACAGAGTTAGCACTGACCTGATAAATAGATTACTGCTGATTTTCATGTTTGCGTGGCTTTGCTATTTCTGCCATTCCCGATAAGAGGTCGAGCAGTGGCTGATTTCACTCTTGCCATCTGAAGTCACGTGGATATTGCTGCTAGCAGCAAAACTAACATCCTAAAAAGTAAGTACATCATTAGTGTAGTACATTTGCAATCTTCGGACGTTGAAATTGATTTATAACTATTTAAGTACATTCAAATTATAGTGTCTGTTAAAATGAGCAAAATGGGAGAAATAGCAAAACCACAGTTACATGAAAATTAGCAGTAACCTTCTTTGTCCTGATATCAATGTACGTAGTATAACGTAGCACACATTTCGCAAGAGTGACATGCATTTACAGGCCATTGGAGGCTTCACTTTAATTTCTCACCTTCAAGAGCGAGTTAGATTTAGCTCTTGGGGCTAAAGGAATCAAGGGATATGGGGGAAAAGCAGGAATGGTGTACAGATTTTAGATGATCACCCATGATCATATTGAATGGCGGTGTAGGCTCGATGAGCCGAATGGCCTACTCCTGCACCTCTCATAGAGCAACGCTGTGCTGGAAATCAACTTCATTTTTGGTTTTCTAGGGTCTAAAATGAGATTTTAACCCACCATCTTCTATATTCAATCTTTGGGTGTTAATGGCGGAGTAGCAAGATGGATTCAACAGTGGCTGAATGGGAGATGCCAGAGAGTAATGGTGGATGGCTGTTTGTCAGGTTGGAAGCCGGTGACCAGTGGGGTGCCTCAGGGATCGGTGTTGGGTCCACTGTTGTTTGTCATGTACATCAATGATCTAGATGATGGGGTGGAAAATTGGATAAGTAAGTATGCAGATGATACTAAGATAGGGGGTGCTGTGGATAATGAAGTAGATTTTCAAAGTCTACAGAGAGATTTGGGCCATTTGGACGAGTGGGCTGAAAGATGGCAGATGGAGTTTAATGCTGATAAGTGTGAGGTGCTACACCTTGGCAGGACAAATCAAAATAGGATGTACATGGTAAATGGTAGGGAATTGAGGAATGCTGTGGAACAGAGGGATCTAGGAATAACTGTGCATAGTTCCCTGAAGGTGGAATCGCATGTAGATAGGGTGGTAAAGAAAGCTTTTGGTGTGCTGGCCTTTATAAATCAGAGCATTGAATATAGGAGTAGGGAAGTAATGTTAAAATTGTACAAGGCATTGGTAGGACCAATTCTGGAGTATGGTGTACAATTATGGTCGCCTAATTATAGGAAGGATGTCAACAAAATAGAGAGAGTAAAGAGGAGATTTACTAGAATGTTGCCTGGGTTCCAGCAACTAAGTTACAGAGAAAGGTTGAACAAGTTAGGTCTTTATTCTTTGGAGTGCAGAAGGTTAAGGGGGGACTTGATTGAGGTCTTTAAAATGATGAAAGGGATAGACAGAGTTGACATGGATAAGCTTTTCCCATTGAGGGTAGGGAAGATTCAAACAAGAGGGCATGACATGAGAATTAAGGGACATAAGTTTAGGGGTAACATGAGGGGGAACTTCTTTACTCAGAGAGTGGTGGCTTTGTGGAATGATCTTCCTGCAGAAGTGGTGGAGGCAGGATCGATTTTAACATTTAAAAGTGGATAGGTATATGGACGGGAAGGGAATGGAGGGGTATGGTCTGAGTGCAGGTAGATGGGACTAGAGGAAAATGAATGGTCGGCATGGACTGGAAGGGCCGAGAAGGCCTGTTTCCGTGCTGTAATTGTTATATGGTTATATGGTTATATTGGAGATAAGAGTGCTATCGCTGAGGTCATCTGGCATCATGACCTTTGTAATGTGATTAACATAAAGCTGCCACTTTCTCAGGATGTTCTACATCCAAGAATCTTGCTAAATTGTTGATGTCAGTTCAGCATTTTTGATTCTCTCTTGAATATTATTTTCCTGTGTTGCTACTGCCCTGAAATGTTCATACCTTTTCTTCACCCTTAAACCATGCAGTGTTTTTCCGCCCTTTAATTCATGTCCTCGGTTATAGGCTCAAAACATATAATTCCTCCGATATATTCACCCATGTCACCCTGCTTTTTGGGGTGGATTGCCCTAATTAAGAATATCCTTGTGATTTTCTATTCACTGATTTATAGTGACTCACAGTGTCTCTGTGATGTTGGCAGTCCTTGTGTTATGCTAGGATCCTGTCCCGGACAACTGTTCGTAAGCCGAATTCTCAAAGTCAGAAACATCCAAGTTCTAAAATTACCTATAGCATATCGCTGTTCGTACACTTGATATAATTTAATTTACTTAATTATTTATCGTACGCCACCCAATAATTAAACTAATGCAGCCTGACCGGCCGAGTTACTCCAGCACTTTGTATCCTTTTGTAACCAAGGATGAATTGTGCAGTTGGATCGGGCGCCAACTTCCAAGAAGAGATTGCTATAGAGTGGCTTTTGATACCTTTATGATAACATCCTTAGTGTTGAATAATGTCATCCATTCTAACTACTGCCTCTACCTTAGAGTAACAAACTTGGTATGAACCCAGGAAATGAATATGTCGCTTCTGAATCCTGCACCTGAGTTTGTGGCTGTACCTCCCAACCATCAAATTGGTCAACACAGGGAAGTATTCAAAGTGGGCATGAGGTAGCTTAAAAATAATTACAAGTTCACAACTTATAGGAGTAGAATTAAGTGATTCAGCCCACTGAGCCCACTCCGCCATTCAATCATGGCTGATCTTTGCTTCCTAATCCCTTTTTTCTGCATTTTTCATTATGTTCCTGGAGCCAATAAAGTCAAGCAACTGTAGATGCTGGTTTGCGCAGAAGGACACAAAGTGCTGGAGTAACTCAGTGCGTCAGGCAGCATCTCTGGATAACATGGATAGTTGACTTGTCGGTTTGGATTCCCTTCTTCAGGTTGATTGTGGGAAGGTGAGGGGGGGAGTTGGCCTTTGAAAATAAATCATGTTGAAGACCATGTACTGAAGGAATTGTTGAATTGGGATAAACTGTTATTAAAGGACTAAATTCCAATCAATAATTTGTAAAATAACGTGTATTTAAGCAGATAGGAATCACACACACATAATGCTCATAAAAACTCATTCGAGGTCTCTCCTTGCAACCGCTTTAAAAATCGTCTCCCAACAGCTGCGACAAATCTTAATCATTTGTCTTATTCCATCCATGTAGAACTTGAGGAATGGTTTAATTAAGTTAAGTAGTTGATATTTGAACGGTGACATCGTTTGCCAGGTTGTCTTGAAGGAATCACTGAGGCTGACTCTTACAGAATTGAATTATGAACAACACTCAGTTAATAGATTCAGGGACAATTTGATTTTATCTGTGCTTCTCCCCACCATCTGTGTTGGAGTGATCACCACTTTGTAAGGTTGGCAGTTCGGTGAAACACTTGTTGGCTTTTAACTATCCCAATAATGTCAAATGGGAAAAATCATTGATGGAAGATTGTGCACACAGCCCTGTCAATCATTAATTTAAATCTTCAAAAAATTAATGAATCCTTAGGAGTTCCACCTCATTATTTATTCAATTGTTGTAATATAAAGACTAGGAGGAAGATGATTTTTTTTTTGTTGCATGAATAGTCTCATTTTCCTCATAAATATCAACACCGTTGTTTTAATTACAGTTTAATGATTCGACAGTGCATATAGTTCACGTTTCAACTATTTCACAGGCTTGAGCTAAAATGTCCACAAAAGTAGAAGAAAAAGGGGTCTCAGGAATTTCTTGCTGTTTCAATTTACAAATGCTTTCACCCATAACACACCTACAGGCAAGGGATGTGCTAGGATACATCTCACTGAATATTTTTAAAAGTTTGTCTAAATTTAACAACAGAAACCAGCATAATCAATAGCAAAAGTACATGCGTACAATCTCATAAAAGGCTTTGTGTGCATATCTGCATTTGAACAAGTGTGTTTTTTGTTTTGGTATTCTATAGTGAAATGCCACCAACTGCCCCAGCTTATCAAACAGTTACTAAGATGAGTAACGGGCTCTACTGTAGTTACAGCCTTGATACATTTTGTTAGTACAAGTTAGATAATGGACTACCTGGTGATGGGAATATTTAATTAATTGTGTTCAGCTATGGATGAGTTCCTAATCACCCAGTGGAAAACCCTGGTGTTAATGAGTTTACTAACTGGGTTCAGATCGAAGATAAGCAATGAGCAATGTTTAGTTTAGTTTAGAGATATAGCGCAGCAACAGGCCTCTTCAACCAACATGGTCCGCGCTGACCAGCAATCACCGCACACTGACACTATCCTACACTTACTAGGGACAATTTACAATTTAACCAAACTATTAGCTTGGAGTGTGCAAGGTAACCAGAGCTCTCGGAGAAAACCCATGCAGGTCCCGGTGAGAATGTGCAATTCTGTACAGACAGCACCTGTAGTCGGGATCGAACCCGGGTCTCTGGCGCTATAAGGCAGTGTCTCTACCGCTGAGCCATCGCGCCAAACCATATTTTGTTCTTGTTTTGGAATTTGAATGACCCAAAAGGGTGGGTATTCTTTGACCAAAACTCTGGCTGTTGCATTATTGTTCTTTAACCATAAAAACACAACAACCCGAGGCAATTTTTGATAAAATGTATCTTTAGTTTTTTAGTCAGAGGATCAGATAACTCCTATCACAACCTAGCCCAAGCTTTGTAAGTGAGAACAGGATGGATTTTAAAACTAAATTAACTAATTTTAATCATTTATCCATTCATTTGAAAAGATCTATGAACTTTGGACTAACTCTGTTGAATGTTGGAATTTGTTAGCTTTATGTTCTTGATTAAAATGGCTTAAACTGAATAGCAAAGATTACTTTTATCTTTTCAGCTTCAATCAAAGTGTTTCACAAATTCAAGCCAATGTATGTGATCTTTTAGATATATTGCAATGCGGCATTTTTATTTCTGCATTTGGTTTAGTATGAAATGCTCAGTGATATTTATTTGTGTTTTATTTTAACAGTCTCCGCAAGCCCCTAACTTTTCAGATATGGAAGCTGTACCTATTTTGCTTAACAATGTGAAAGCTGGGCCTCCAGAGGTCTTGTTATCCACTGATCAATATCAAACACAAACTGAGCCAGTGGACTTGTCCATTAACAAAGCCCGGACATCACCAACAGCTGTATCATCATCACGTTCCTCTCCCAGCTCAATGACAATAACCTCAATCCCTCAGATATCCTCTTGTGCTCCTCGATTGACTTCATCCCCAACTGTGATAACCTCAGTGACTTCATCGACAGGCATGTCTACAGTATTAGCGCCGGGCTCCGTTGTGACATCTTCGCCAGGTGTCGGGGGCCAACAGTACTTGCACATAATCCACCCGATGCCACCTTCAAATGCAATGAACTTTCCGTCCAACAAACTGCACCGCATTCCAGTGGTTGTACAATCTGTTCCTGTGGTATACACAGCCATGAGGTCACAGAGGAATTCGACCATCGTACTCCCAATGCTGGAGGACGGGCGGACTCCAATGAAAGGTAAGTGGGTTGAAATAATGGACTTGTTGGGGCACCATTGTAATACTGATGTAATGGGGAATTTTAGCAAAGTCCAATGCAATTACGTTTTCAGCCCAGCTTCCAGTGGACAGTATTTGAACATGAAATATTTGCTTTGCCATACATTCGTGCGTGGTATTTCACCTTGTCCAAAATCCTTTCATTTCATTTATATTGTCTTTCTGCCTATCAATTGTTTGCATGCACGCATCACTCCCAGGTTACTCAGATGCACAGTTGGACTACACAGTTTAAGAAGAGGAAGATATTTTCATTTTATTTTGAAACCAACATCCTCACATTCCCACCTCCCTTACCACCAATAAACATCTTGCTAAAACCCTGCGGTAGAGGCTTGATTGTGAAATACTCCGTTACTTAGATTGTTGAACCTGCTCCTGCTCCTGGGATTTCTAGCTTCCCTTTCCACTCTTTTCCAGGAATCCCCCCCCCCCCACATCCCCCTCCACTTAAACCGCACCAAGGTTCTGACCTCCCTCTCGGCCACCCTTGGGGATTTCCATTTGTCCGACTAGTCCCAGACTCCAGATACTCCTGCTTTAAAGCAGACTCTAATGACCATATTATGTGTAAGAAGGAACTGCAGATGGTGGTTTAAAACGAAGATAGACACAAAATGTTGGAGTAACTCAGCGGGACAGGCAGCATCTCTGGCGACAAGGAATGAGTGGCATTTCGGGTGGAGATCCTTCTTCAAGATTCAAGATTCATGAGAGTTTATTGTCATGTGTCCCAGATATAACAAATGAATTATTGCTTTGCTTCAGCACAACAGAATATAGTAGGCATAAATAAATACAGAACAGAACAGATCAGTGTGACCATATACAAATGAATATAGATATATATACACACATAAATAAACAGATTAAGTGCAATGGGCTATTAATGACCAGAGTTTGTTTTAGTTGAGTTTAATAGCCTGATGGCTGTGGGGAAGAGCCTGTTCCTGAACCTGGATGTTGCAGATTTCAGGCTTCTGTACCTTCTACCTGAAGGCAGCGGGGAGATAAGTGAATGGCCAGGATGGTGTGGATCCTTGATGATGCTGGCAGCCTTTTTGAGGCAGCGACTGACCATATTATTCACATGCCTAGATTGGAGCAATGAGCTGCAGTTGTCTGAGGGATCAATGTTACTTTATGGTTACAGGTAACTAAGTACAGAGAAATACATTTCTTGCGCACAGTTCAGCGACAATCCTACTGTATATTAGGCACATTCATATTAAGTACAAGAATGTAAGTTGTGTTGAATGAAAAAGTAAGTTCTGAAGTAAAACTGAGATAATGACCTAATAATATGATTTAAGTGTTTGATTAAAAAAATGTATAAAATATTTGCTGGTTTATAATGTCTCTCACCGCAGAAGCTAATCCTCGTTGGCACAATTAATAGAATTAAATATTACTTTCCACTCTTTCGTCTCTCTGTCTGCAATTAAGCCATAGATTTTTTATGTTTGATCCCAACAGTTCTGCTTGGGTCTTAATAATTGTACATCACGTCTCCCCATCCATGGAAAGAGGAACACATTTGTATGAGGAATGTGTGCCTGATTCCTCAAGTTATGAGGAAGGGTCTCGACCCGAAACGTCGCCTATCTCCATCACTCCTTAGATGCTGCTGCACCCGCTGAGTTTCTCCAGCTTTTTGTGTAATCCTCAAGTTATTCCTTCAGACATCAAAGCACAATATCGGAGGAGTGTATGCATATGTAGTCAGCCTTTACAAACCACCCCATTTACCACTTTATTTTGCTGTTTGAAGTGTTGATATGCTGCAACAGTTAGATCACAACTCCCTTGGTGCTTGTTAATGTGACTTTGTTCTGGCATTATTGATGGGGGTTGAGAAGGCAGTCAGAGGCGGTGCACTTGCAAAGAAGAATGCAAATGGTATGTTCTGTCAAAGCCTTTGTGAGTGCGACAGTTGTTCAATGGTTGATCTAAAATATTAGTGAACCGGACATTTTAGTGTGTTGAAGATAGGCACAAAATGCTGGAGTAACTCAACAGATCAGGCAGCATCACTGGAGAAAAGGAATAGGTGACGTTTTGGGGCGAGACCTTTCTTCAGACTCTTCTTCCAGAGATGCTGCGTGAACCGCTCATTTATTCCAGCATGTTGTGTCTGTAAACCAGCACCTGCTGTTCCTTCCAACACATTTTATTTGTGTTTATGATTTGACCCAGTAGTTATAAATTGACTAGTTGTTGGATCCACCCTTATTGGGTACATTGCTGTGTTAGCCCTAAACCCACGTAGGGGAACACCCCAAATGTTTGTAAGCTTGCAGAAATTTATCTTTGAAACATTGTTTGGGTGTTTCTCCACCTGAATGCTCAGGATGGCACAGATCTCAAACGCAATTGTCTGGAAAGTTCAAAGCTGCCTTTCCTTTGTCACTGGTAACCATGCAAAGTATGGCAGGGCCTTAAAGAACTCCATGACAGCCAGCACACATTAGAAAAGGTGGCTGTGGAAAACACAAGGAGAGGGACATATCCCTTGAGTGTTCTCCACCCATTCAATTCAATTCAAGTTTAATGTCATTGCACAAATACAAGTATAGGTACAACGAAATGCAGTTTAGCGTCATTCTTAGTGATAGCGATATGAAAAAATAAATACAGAGTGCAGTGGTAGCAGTACGGAAATAAATAAATACAGGGTACAGACAAGTCTATCAGCTGGGCTCCGAGTTCAGCAGTCTGATGGTGTAGTTGAAGAAGCTGTTCTTCGTCCTACTGGTGCGGGACCTGAGGCTCCTGTACCGCCTCCCTGATGGGAGGAGGGCAAACAGTCCATGGTTAGGGTGTGAGGGGTCCTTGATGATCTTCCCGGCCCGCTTCAGGCACCGTTTTCGGTGGAGGGCATCCATGGCAGGGAGCGGGGCACCGATGATGTACTGGGCGGTTTTCACCACCCGTTGTAGTGCCTTCCTGTCTGCCACGGTGCAACTGCTGTACCATACCGTAAAGCAGGTGGTCAGGATGCTTTCAATGGTGCAGCGGTAGAAGTTCGTCAGGATCCGGGGGGACAGGTGGGCTTTTTTGAGCCTCTTCAGAAAGTAAAGGCGCTGCTGTGCCTTTTTGATCAGCTTTGAGGTGTTGAGGGACCAGGACAGATCCTCCGAGATGTGTACCCCGAGGAATTTGTAGTTGGAGACCCTCTCCACCTCAGTCCCGTTTATATGGATGGGGGTGTGTCTGCCCCCTCTGTTCTTCCGAAAGTCAACAATTATTTCCTTCGTCTTCTGGGAGTTGAGGACGAGGTTATTGTTGGCACACCAGGTGGCCAGGAGCTGGACCTCCTCCCTGTAGGCTGATTCGTCATTATCACTAATCAGTCCTACCACCGTGGTGTCATCGGCAAATTTTATAATGGCGTTGGAGCCATACTTGGGGATGCAGTCATGCGTGAAGAGGGAGTAGAGGAGAGGGCTGAGCACACAGCCCTGTGGCACGCCGGTGTTCAGTGTTATAGTGGAGGAGGTGAGTCTTGTGATTGTCTTCATTGAGCAGCAAGGCATGGGTTCTTACAGTGACTTTCTTGTAGATTGAAAAATGTCATAAATAATAACGTTTAATTATTGAGGTACGCATAGTAGCACAACAAGCTAGTTCAGTTTATTGGTTTAGTTTATTATTGTCATTTGTACTGACCTACAGTGAAAGCTTTTTATTGTTGCGTGTGTTATTCAGTCAATGAAAAGATTATACATGATTCAAGTCGCCCACAGTGTACAGATACAGGATAAAGGATATAACATTTAGTGCAAGATAAAGTCCGATTAAAGATAGTTCACAGCTCTCCAGTGAGGTAGATGGGAGATCAGGGCTGCACTCCAGATGGTGAGAAGATGGTTCATTTGTCTGGTTAAAGCTGTGAAGAAACAGTTTCTGAATCTACTCCAGCACTTTTTGTCTCTTTGCTGAATAAGTGGGAAAATCATTTCCCCCAGTGTGAGAGATACATCTTTTAGATTCGTTGGGACGCATCCTCAGTGATGTGACCTGGGGTCATCGAGTGTTTCGGGTCTCGCATCATCAGACACCCTCGCCCAGGCGTCCCAGCCGGGGTTGATCAAGCCCCGACTTGTGTCCCAGCAGCAAATGCCCACGGATCAGCTCTCTTAATCCAAAGCCACCTAGTGGCTTTCTCTGCGGCTTTGCTTGCGGATTAAATGGCCCTCTTCTTTGCCAGCCCCGTAATGCCCAACTGGTTGAGGACTTTGTAGAGTGAGTGTCCTGCAAAGCCTCTACAGCCCACCTCTATGGGCTCATAGCATGTCTTCCAGCCTCTGTCCTGGCACATCTCCACCAGTTCCTGGTACTTTGCGTGCTTCCTCTCATTAGCCTCTTCAATACGCTCTTCTCAGGGCACTGTCAGTTCCAGAATGATCAGCTGTTTTGTCACTTCGGAGGTGATGATCAGGTCTGGCCGCTGTGATGTGCTGTGGAAATTTCAGCTGTTTGCCCAGATCGACGTGCAGCTGCCAGTCAGTGGCTGTGTAGAGGAGGCCCATCCTTGTTTTTGGTTGTGGTCGAGGCTTCTCTCCAGCTTTGACAAAAGTGATAGATTTCTTTGGAGCATGGTGGTGTTTGCTGTTACCGATGGCAGTGGCTATGCTCTCAGCAACCACCTTGAGCACCTGGTCATGCCGCCACCGATAGCGACCTTCCCCAAGAGACTTTGGGCAGCTGCTGAGGAGATGTTCTAATGATCCTCTTCCAGACCAAAGTGGGCAGGAAGGTGTCTCGCTCTTGCCCCAGACGTGGAGGTTTGCTGGGCTTGGTAGGGCATCGTAGACAGCTTGGACAAGGAACCGGACGCGCTGGAAGTCTGCCTTCATGATGTTTGGCCAGGTAATCCTGTGCTGCGGTATGCTCTCCCACCTTGTCCATGCTCCCTGCTGCCTGAGCCCCACCATCCTGCTCACACGCTCTTCCTCCACACCTGCTCGGACCTCTTCCTGGATTAGATGGTGTCTCTCCTTGCCCTGGGCCTTGCCAACCAGTGTCTTAGGGAAGTATCTCAAACCCGGTCTGCCAGTTGCCATGACTCCCACCAATGCCTTTTGTCTTAGGCGTGACTCTGCCTCCTCCACTGCTTTCGCCGCCCTCCATTTCCTCCCTGTTCTCACCTCGATGCCAGCCGATGACACCTTCTGGTCCCTGGAGTCCCTGTACTGCAGAGCTTCTCTTGCTCGCGCCACCATAAACTCTTCCGTGAGGCTACTGAATGGGAGCTGCAAGATGTTACTGGTCCCATACAGTGCAGCACTGTTGAGGCTGCGTGGAAGGCCAAGCCACCTGCGGAGAAAGCGCTGATCTTCCTTTCGAGGGACTCAACTGTGGTCAATGGAACAGCGTAAACCAGCAGAGGCCACAGGACTCGGGGCAGGATGGAATGCTGATAGATCCAGGCCTTGAATCTGCCTGGCAGACCTGACTTGTCGACTTTGGTGAGCCAGGCTTCAAGGTCTTTGATGGACTTTTGAATGGCGGCAGAGTCTCAAAGAGTTGCATCAAAAACCTTCCCCAAGCTCTTGACAGGTTGCTCAGTGATGGAGGGAATGGCAGTTCCGGATAATAAGAAGTGGAATCTGTCAGTCACCTTCCCCTTCTTCAGCACCATGGACCTTGACTTCGTTGGCTTGAAACTCATCCTTGCCCAGGTGATAAGTTTCTCAAGACCTTGTAGGATCCACCTACTTCCTGGGACCGATGTTGTGGTGATGGTAAGGTAGTCCATGAAAGCCCTAATTGAGCTCTGTCGCACACCAGACTTGGTTAGGGGGCCTTTGCATTCCACCTCGGCTGACTTGGCCACCATGTTCATGGCAAGATCAAAAAGAATAACAGAAATGGTGCAGCCCGTTATTATTCCTTTTCCAAGCCGATGCCAGTCAGATGTTTCTGACCCAGAAGTCGCCCTCAGCCTGAAATTATGGTAATAGTCCAGGATCAGGTCCTTGATTTTGCTGGGAACATGGTGTTGGTGTAGTGCAAGCTCAACCCACAAGTAGGTTCTCAATATTTTGGTGATCTTGTCTTTAAATGCCTTAAAACACGTCCTTAAAGAACTAAACACATTTTCACACACAGTGAAGAAATTGAGATCATTCAGACTTTCGAAGGCAATTGAAGCCATGTGATGAGAAATGGTGATGGATAGAGGAGCTTATAGAAACACAGTTTATGAGGCAGGGCAGCAGTGAATGGTGCAGGAAACCTCAGTATGTGAACGATCTCATCCTGCTCTTGTGAGACATGGACACCAGAACTTCATTGTGCAAATGAATTTAGAATAATGGAAGGGTTGAGTGTGCACTGTTCATGGTGAGAATTGAAATGATCTATTCCTGAATCTATTCCTGTATAATTTACTGCTTGTATTTGTTTTTAGTGGTGTAAAATACAAAAAGCAAGATGTTAATGGTTGATGTCACATTAAATCTACTGAAATATGTATTGAATTTTTCAACAACTATTTAAAATAATTAAAGTCTAGTGCACAATGACTGTACTGAGACAGCTCTAAGATTTATAATTTACATTCATATTTTGCAAGGAGACCAACTTTCAATGTGACCCTAGTCATGTCCCTTGTTTAGTGAAATAACTTCCTCTTAGTTGTTTAGTTATAGCCTTGGAGATTGCGTAGTGCAGTCATGTTGTATGTAGTAGGAAAATTTGTTTGATAATTAATGGTCTAAATAGGATGATGTAGAATGCAGGGGGGCAGCAGTATTGATTAAAAAGGAGCTCAGTGAAAAGTACATTTTTAAATATTTTGTTATTTGATGTTTTTGTATTTATATGGAAGGGTCACGGATCATGTGGACTATGAGGGCCCTGGATACCCTCTCTACCGCTGATACATGTGAAAGAGAAGAACAGAGAGAGGATGAGAAATGTTTAAACGGAGAGAGAGAGGTGAAATGGAGAGATAGGTGAGATAAATGGACAAGGTCAGAAGTGATAGGAGTAGAATTAGGCAATTCAGACCATTCAGTCTGCTCCGCCATTCAATCATGGCTGGTCCATCTCTCCCTCCTAAAGTGTGAGAGAAACGGATGGAGGGAGAGAACGTAAAAATGAGGGAATTAAGTTTACTGTGGGTGAGGGATAAAGAGTGAGGGGGAGGGAGAGGGACACAAAATGATAGTGGGAGTGGGAAAGATGGAGGGAGAGAATGGGACAAAGAATGAGGTGGATGGAGGATTCGGGGAGATGCAGGGAGAAGGATAAAGAATGATGGAGGGAAAGAGAAGTGTAAAGAGTGAGGGGAGACGACAAGGTAGATGGGAGTGAGAGGATGAAGAAATGGGGATAAGTGTCATTTAAGGAGATGGAGTAAGTAAAGGGAAAGTGTGAGACGGTGATAAAGAGGAAGGCATGGGGGGAGAAGAGGGCATGAAGTGAGTAACAGAGTGAGGGTGAGAGTGCAGGATGAAGAAAGGTGGAGAGGCGAAGGATGAGTGGTAAATAGAGGGAGGAATGGGGAAAAGTTAAGGGCCTGTCCCACTTTACGAGGTAATTCACAAATTCTCCCGAGTTATTCACGAATTCTCCCGAGTTTTCCCCTTGATTCAAACTTGCAGAATGTTCGTAATGGGTCCATAGGAGGCCGTAGGAGTCCATAGATATATCATAAACCAGCCGTGGGTACTCGGGCATCCTCCCGACTATTTTTTTTACTCATGGACATTTGTTATCAGGCTGGAAAAACGTCCCGACTTACCTGATGCCCCGAATATCTACCGCTGGCATAACGAGCCACTATGATATATCTACGGACTCCTACGGCCTCCAACGGACCCGTTATGAATATTCTGCGAGTTTGAATCAAGGGGAAAACGCGGGAGAATTCATGAATAACTCGGGTGAATTCGTGAATTACCTCCTAAAGTGGGACAGGCCCTTAAATTGAGGAGAGAAATATGGTGAGAATGTTAAGTAGGGAGAATACAAATTTAATTTAAGTAGAAAGAAAGAGACCAGACACTTTCATCATCCTCTCCCTTGTAACAGAAGTTGTAATGTATTCAAAAATGAAGGTTTGTTTCCTTGTGCCCACAGCTACAGGAATCCAAATTGACTTAAGAAATGCGTGTGCCTGGAGAGGTAAAAACTTCAAACTATGCCATTCCGTTAAGTGGAATAATCTGGTCTAACAACTTTCCAACTTTGAATCAAAGGCTAACATCAATCAAAGGCATCTCCTGCATTAGCTGCCATCTCCTGAATTAGGTATTCCTTCCTGCCTCTCCCTGGTTGTTGGCTCATAAAAACATACTTATGTTACACTTCTAACAGTAAGAAACATAATTCCTAACACTTGTCTGCACAGTTGTTGTTTAGTTTGGTTTAGTTCAGTTTGGAGATACAACGTGGAGACAGGCTCTTTGGCCCACTGAGTCCACATCAACCACCTATCACCCGTACACTAGTTCTATCTTACACACTAGGGGCAATTTACAGAAGCCAATTAACCTACAAATCTGCTTGTCTTTGGGATGTGGGAGGAAACCAGAGCACCCGGAGAAAATCCACGCAGTCACAGGGAGAACTACAAACTCCATATGGACAGCGACTGTAGTTGGGTTTGAACCCAGATCTCTGGCGCCGTAAGGCAGCAACTCTACCGCTGCACCACTGTGCTGTTGGTGAAAGGCATGAAAACTAAAACTATTAAGGCATGACCTCATTTTAACTTGAAGATTTTCCATTTCACCATCACTATTGAATAATTCTATATTTTTAATTATAGGGATGTAATTCTCAACATGATTATTATATACAAAAATGTAATTTAAACTTTATAGTGATCCCCTTCGCCACATATGAATGTTGTTATCCCTCCCAAAATTAGTATTTAGTTGTATCTTCCTCACACTATGTACGGTTATTCTCACTGAGAAATAGTCTTAACAAGAAGGCATGCAAGTGCTGTTTGAGAGTTGGCGTTACGGTGATGCTTGCAGGTTAGATGTACACAGTCTTCACTATTGTATAAAGATTAGGCCATGTGCAATGCACCAGATTGTCTGGTTTTCCAGTTGAACCAAAGTTGAATACATGTCAGCAACATTCAAATAAACAATAGCCACAGATTATATACAAAAAGCAGATTAAACGTAAACTGGATCAAATATCAACATCGTGAAAGAAATTTGTTTTTCAGGAAAAGCACAAAAAGATTGATGAAAGGAATGCTGGCATTTATAATCTTCCACAATATTAGGCTGTCGTAAAGCAATTGATCAACAGCACCGTGCTTTTGAAGTTTGGTTTCTTCTGTTTTGCAGAATATAATATTTGCCTCCAACTTTACATGTGCATGTCATTTCCCAATTCAAATCTGGTGTAATTTGATGATAGGACCATTTTTAGATTTAGAATGAAGGATCACAGTGATTGAAAGAATAGCCTAATATCAGATTCTTAAAATTTTTTAATAAATATTTTTTGGCTGATCGTTGTAAATAATCCCAGCATGCTGGCCAAGGCACTCCATTCTTAACCTGCCAAGAAAGTGGAGAAATTAAGAACCACTGTATAAGACATGCAGCGTAAGAATTTATTGTAATTTCCGTTCAGTGCATGTTTGGTTTGCACAAACAATCTTTTGGGGTTGTACATTAGTGGCCTATTTATTGCAGACAATGAAGATATAATTCATCTATTTAATTACATGATATTTGTTAATTCAGTGGCAGTAGCCAAACAAAGTCTTCTTTCTACAGTAGACAATTTCAAAGCATATCTTGATGACATTCTTTAGAATCACCAGATCCCCTCGACTATTCCTGAATTATTGGACTGCTTGACTCAGATCTAGTCCCGAGTGAGCAAATAATTTTCCAACTATATATGAAAACAACCGAGTTGAGGTCCTGAGCTATAGGGAGAGACAAGGCAGGCTAGGACTTTATTCTTTGGTGCACAGAAGACTCTCTGAGGTGTATAAGATCATGAGATAAATAAATAAGATGAATACACAGTCTTTTTCCCAGAGTAGGGGGATCAAAAACCAGTGGACATAGCTTTAAGGTAAGAGAGGAAAAATTTAATTGCCCCTTATATAAAGGTGAATGGTAGAATTTGGAGACTAGAAGTTGATAGGAATATTGGAAGAATGAAAATTAATGGGATTACTCTAGAAGGGTGCTCGATGGGCTCCACAAATAGGCCCTTTGGCCCAACATGCCTACGCGAACCGACAGGCCAATCTAAACTAGTCCCACCTGCCTGCTTTTGGCCCTTATCCCTCCAAACTTATGCCTCGACGGGCGGCACGGTGGTGCAACAGTAGAGTTGTTGCCTTACAGCGCCAGAGACCTGGGTTTGATCATCACTACAGGTGCTGTATGTACGGAGTTTGTACGTTCTTCTCGTGGCCATGTGGGTTTTCTCCAGGAGCTCCGGTTTCCTCCCACACTCCAAAGAGTATAGGTCTGCAGGCTAATTAATAACATTGTAAATTATCCCTAGTGTGTGTAGGATAGCGTTAATGTGCGGGTATCGCTGGGCGGTGCAGACTCGGTGGGCCAAAGGGCCTGTTTCCGTACTGTATCTATAAACTATACTAAACTAAACGATCCATGTATTTGTCTAAGTGTTTCTTAAACATTGCAATAGTACCTGCCTCAACTATCTCCTCTGCAGCTTTACCCTTCCATCCACCATCCTTCATGTAAAAAAAGTTACCCTCAGGTTACCATTAAATCGTTTTAACTCCTCACCTTAAACCCATGTCCACAGGTTCTCGATTCCTCTACTCTGCGCAAAAGACTTTGTGTGTTTACCCGATCTATTCCTCTCATGATTATGTACACAATGATATTCCTCTCATGGATTTCTCGATAGACGCATTGTAACGGAAAGAGGAAGTTCATCCATGCATAGGTCCCCATAGACCACGTGCAAAGTTATCTTTCTACCAACTTTAACCTTTACACTTGCAGCAACTATTTCCAATGTAAACCCAGTAGAAACCATGTGGTTCCACTTTAAATATTGCAACTGTAACAACAGGAGGGCAAGACTAACATCACTTTGCACAAAAATGCCGAATTCTCAGTTTAGCAGAACATCATGGTTAGATTTTAATGCCTTTGAAATGCAGTTAATTTTGGCCAACATGAAGTAATACAGCAATTGTAATTGGAACCAGGGCAACGGCCTGCTTTCTGTTACACATGTTTTTGAACTCTCAATACTTACGAAGTGAATTAGCTTTTGCAAGCTGGTTTCCAAACAGGGCGTGTGTTTGACTTACAGCTACTTGGAATGTTTTCTTTCGGAAGGAAAGGAAAAAATGACGATGCTTTATATATATATTTTTTTAATTTATATAGATATATATTATAAATCATATATATATATATATATATGATTTATAATATATATATATATACATATATATATATATATATATATATATATATATATATATATATATATATATATATATATGATTTATAATATATATCTATATAAATAAAAAATATCTGGTGCTCAGTGGTTTACTTTTGATCTGAAATGCCTGCAGTGTCTTGGAAGTATCAAAGCAGAAGGCAGTGGTAAGGAAGCAATTTTCTTACCAGCAACATAGAGCAGAGGTTTGTTTAATTAGGTGGAATCACTGTTACAAATTGGTGTTACCACAGCCATTGGAAGTGTACACAGGAACTGAGCAGCTCACCCCTTTGACTTGGTAAATATGGTGAGAGAATAGGTCCTTTTCTTTCCAGTGTTCGAAGGTCACAGCCCAATAATGTCTCAAATGCTAAGACGTGTTTAAAGATGAACCTAGTTGTTAATTCTGCTTTTAGAAAGTTTGCTTTACACTGGGAAGAAAAAATTGGGTTCATCCATCACTTGGTGCAATATTGTCATGCAGGATGCAATAAATGCTCTGACAACTGACCACACACCCACACGCAAATTTGATGTATTAAAATCATGCATTGTTTTGTGCATTGTAGAAGTATGATTTCAATGTTTTTTGTTTGAAATATTTTTAAGAGGTAACTTTTTACGGGGTAACTTTTTCCACACAAAGAGTGGTGGGTGTATGGAACAAGCTGCCAGAGGAGTTAGTTGAGGTAGGGACTAGCCCAACATTTAAGCAACAGTTAGACTGATACATGGATAGGATAGTTTTGGAGGATATGGACCAAAAGCAGGTAGTGTAGCTGGGACATGTTGGCGCGTGTGGGCAAGTTGCTCCGAAGGGCTTGTTTTCACACTGTATCACTCTATGACTACATTATACCTCCACCATGCATGAATGCTTCAAAATCAAGTGCAGAAAATAGGTGCAGGAATAGGTCATTCGGCCCTTCGAGCTGGCACGGCCATTCAATATGATCATGGCTGTTCATCTAAAATCAGTACCTCTTTCCTGTTTTTTCCCCATGTCCCTTGATTTCGCTAGCCTGAAGAGCTAAATGTAACTCTCTCTTGAAACCATCCAGTGAATTGGCCTCCAATGCCTTCTGTGGCAGAGAATTCCACAGGTTCACAACTCTCTGGGTGAAGAAAGTTTGTCCTCATCTCAGAATCAGAATCAGAATCAGAATCTCTTTATTGTCATTGCACATGGTGCAACGAAATTTAAAAAGTCAATCCAACGGTGCGATTCACAAGAACAATCTTAAAATATAAGGAAGGGTAAAAATATATACATATAAAAGAACAACTCAGTTGAATGTGAGTGTTATTTCTTATTTTGCATTGTTAAGCTCACGTATGGCTATGGGGTAGAAGCTGTCTCTGAGTCTGTTCGTGCGAGTTTTGAAAGACCTGTACCATCTGCCAGAGGGCAGCAGGTGGAATAGGTTGTGTCCAGGGTGGGAAGGGTCCTTCAGGATGTTGGCTGCCCTGCCAAGGCAGCGAGAGCTGAAGATGTCCTTCAGGGAAGGCAGTGGGCAGCCAGTGATTTTTTGGGCAGTGTTGATGACCCTTTGAAGGACTTTCCTGTCCGCTGCAGAGCAGCTGGCATACCATGTGGTTATACAGTACGCCAGCACACTCTCGATAGAGCAGCGGTAGAAGGACACCAGCAGCTTCTCTTCCAGGTTGTTTTTCCTGAGGATCCTCAGAAAGTAGAGTCCTGGCTGGGCCTTCTTGACTACTGTGGTGGTGTTTGTGGTGCAGGAGAGATCCTCCGCAATTTGTGTGCCCAGGAATCTGAAGTCTGAGACCCTTTCCACACAGTCCCCATTGATGAATAGGGGTTGGAGGGCTGCACTGTTCTTACGGAAGTCTATGATAATTTCCTTTGTTTTTGTGGTGTTTAGGATGAGGTTGTTGTCTGAACACCACGCTGCCAGTCTTTGGACTTCCTCCCTGTAGGCTGTCTCATCTCCTCCTGAGATACGTCCAACCACAGTCGTGCCGTCGGCGAACCTGACGATGGTGTTGGTGGAGTGGGCGGGGGCACAATCGTGGGCGTAGAGTGTGTAAAGGAGGGGGCTCAACACACAGCCATGTGGGGAGCCGGTGCTGAGTGTGATGGGGGTGGAGAGGTGATGGCCCAGTCTGACGGTCTGGGGGCGGTTAGACAGAAAGTCCTTGATCCAAAGGCAGATAGGTTGGGAAAGTCCTAAATCCATGAGTTTGGTGACCAGTCTGCTGGAGATGATGGTATTGATGGTCTGATCAAGAACAGTCAACATGGATTTGTGCCTGGAAGGTCATGTTTGACTATCCTTCTTGAATCAAATTTCTAAAGAATCTGTAATTGTTATATGGTATTGAAGGCAGAGCTAAAGTCAATGAAGAGCATCCTCACATAGCTCCCCTGGTGTTCGAGGTGGGTCAGTGCAGTGTGAAGAGCAGTGGCAGTGGCAATGGCATCCTCAGTGGACCTATTTGCTCTGTAGGCAAACTGGTGTGGGTCGAAGATGGACGGTAGGCTGGCTTTGATGTGCTGCTGAACCAGCCTCTCAAAACACTTCATGATGACTGGTGTGAGAGCGACCGGTCGGTAGTCGTTAAGGCCGCGGATAACAGGCTTTTTTGGTAGTGGGATGATTGTAGCAGACTTCAGGCACGGTGGGATGATGGATTTGGACAGGGACAGGTTGAAGATTTTCGTGAAGACCTCGGAGAGCTGGTCTGCACATTCCTTCAGAACCCTTCCTGTCACGCCATCCGGTCCGGCAACCTTCCTCGGGTTCACCGCCCTGAGCACCCGCCTCACTTCATGCTCCTGCACAGTGAGGGTGTAGTTGTTGTTGTTAGGGGCTGGTGGAAGAATGGTGACAAGCTCTTCTAGTTTTGCCTCAAAGCGAACAAAGAAGGAGTTCTCAGTCCTAACTGTGTGTGTGCAGCAATGTGAGTGTACTGACACCAAGCTGGCTGTGTGTGAAGCAGTGTGAATGGGCACAGCCACGAGTGCCAGGGTAATAATCTCAGTCCTAACTGGCCTACCCTTTATTCTTAAACTGTGACCCTTGGTTCTGAACTCCCCCAACATCGGGAACAGTTACCTGCAGTTACAGTAAGTGAAAATCTAGCAGGCAAGCAGGATGCTTTCTCCAACCACCTCCAATTGAAGGCCACTATCTTTCACCGTTTCTACCCAGTGCTTGGTACCTACTTCCAGCAGCCACTGGTTGCCCTCTAGGATACACCGAGCCGCAGCCTGATCCATGCCGGTCACCTGGGCGAATTCGGCACAGAGACTCTCACGGCAGCGGTGCATCACTTCTGACGCCTCTGACAACCCGGGACTCATGCACTGCGGCTGCTTCATGGCCGGGGCTGCAGCGAGCGACTCGCCAGCCTGGCAAACACTCGCCAGCCCCGGCTCCCATCCGCATCTGTCCCCACCACTGCTTCTGCTTCCATCCGTCCCTCAGCCCCGGTTATACGACACCCGCAGCCCATGCAGTTGATATGTTTTGAAATTCTCGTTGACCACAGAATTTCTCACGACAGAGCATGAGAAATTTGAGATTAGTGTGAGAGTGAGAATTTGGCAAAATGCGTGAGTCTCCCGCTCAATGCGTGAGAGTTGGCAGCCCTGGTGTGTACTGATACACAGAGCCCACTCTCTTGAGTAGTGTGTGTGCAGCATTGTGAGTGTGCACTGGCACATAGCCAGTGTATGTGCAGCAGTGTGAGTGTGCACTAACCTATGACAATCACTTGGTGCAGCAGTGTGTGTGCAGCAATGTGAGTGCACTGACACCAAGCTTGCTGTGTGTGAAGCAGTGTGAGTGGGCACTGCCACGAGTGCCAGGGTAATAATTTATCTGGTAAATCCTTCTTGTTTAAAGCTGAGAACCCATTACAAAGATGCCACATGCTGATCCCGGATGGCACGGTGTAACAGCAGGCATTAGGAATGCACTCTGCTCCTCACCATTACTCACTTGCCAATGGAGGTCAAACCTACAAAGAGGTCCCAACAGTTGAAGCAGTAATGCATCCCTCTCGTGACTTGGCACAGAGGAATCAGGATCTGCAGTATTGACCTGCCCAGTGTATCATGGCTAGTCAAGTTGGGATATTGTTCATAGCTTCATAATTGATAGGAGCAGAATTAGGCCATTCAGCCCATCAAATCTACTCTGCCATTCAATCATGGCTGATCTATCTCTCCCTCCTAACCAAATTCCCCTGACTTCTCCCCATAACCCCTGACACCCGTACTAATCAATAATCTATCTATCTCTGCCTTAAAATTGTCCATTGACTTAGCCACCCCAGCCTTCTGTGGCAAAGAATTACATAATATTGCCAGCTATGACCTCAAACAAAACTGGCATGATTTCCACTTTAACATTTTTTATGTTCAAATCTCAAGTTTAAGGTGCGGGAAAATGGCGCAGCGGCAGAGTTACCATTCTGTTCTTCCCCGACATCCCTGAAGCGCTGTTTAGTTCAGTTTTAGTTTAGAGATACAGCAGAGAAACGAGTCCTTCGGCCCACGAGTACGCGCCGACCAGCAATCCCCGCACACTAACACTATTTTACACATACTAGGGACAATTTACAATTTTACCAAGCCAATCGGCCTACAAACCTGTACGTCTTTGGAGTGTGGGAGGAAACTGGAGCACCCGGAGAAAACCCACGCAGATCACAGGGAGAGCGTACAAACTCCATACAGCCAGCACCTGGAGTCAGGATCGAACCCGGGTCTCTGGCACTGGAAGGCAACAACTCTATCGCTGTGCCACTTCTGCTTATCAACAGCCCTGGTTTAAAGATTTAGCAGCTGTGGGCACAGGATGATCAGGGCGACTGAAGTGTCATCTTCTGTATTTCAGCAAATCTTAGCTCTGCGGTAGCTTTTTATGGCCGCTGATTTTGGCAAATCTCACGTTGAATAAAAAGCAACCGTTGAGGAGCATTTCTCATTTGTTTCACTCCCTCCCTCTCTCCACAGTCCCTGCGAAAGCCGCCTTAAATCATTCGGCAGCAGATGCCTTGAAAATCACTCTAGAGAAGGTTATAGCTGCACTGAACGTCAAGCAGTGCAGAAAATAAATCAAGATAACAAATGAAAGATTCTCACTTAGACGGTTGCAAGTACACCACTCCGAGTTGCTGTTGCAGAAGGCAGCCTGTTTGGTGATGTGATACATATTTCTTTCATGATATCATCCTATAAATGTGCTCCTTGATTGATGTTTTGCATGTTAATTGTTTCCATCCACAGTCGTGAAGGATGACCAAAGTTCACAGTTGACATAATTTTAGTTGTGCTTAATTATATACAAGGAAGAGAAGAGAGATATTTTGTATTGTGGGAGTACATTTTTAAACTGTGGCTCCATTCTTTGAAAAAGAGACTCATGCAAGCTGATGTCTTGAAATTGGCAAGTGGGATCATGGTGAGTGAATGGTTTAGAGAGAAATACACAGATCACGTCATGAAATTCTTCTAAAATTAGTATCTGCAGGGACTGTAAAGGTTGAAACTAGTAAATAACATTACCCGGTTGTAGTGAACACGAGTGAATTTGTTAATGTGGCTGCCGATGACTAAAGAGCACCACTAGGTCCATGTGGCAAGTATATTGGACAGATGCCACGGGTTCCTGTATCGTAGCTGCTGGCTGCAGAATAGCAAACACAAAATGCAATGGCTGTCTCTTTCCTCTTTTTCCTTCCACACTGTTCTTCTGTTCACAAACTCTTTAGAGGGATGGTGTTAATGTACCTGCAGGTAGTGTAGGTAGCACAAAGCTCCAGAGATTCAGCCTCAACCTGGTACTGTCTATGTGTTCACTGCACTCGCTCCATGTGACTTCCCTAGAGTTTTTAGGCTGCAGATTTTAACATTCTCATCTATACCTTCAAGTGGACGCTTAGCCTTGTCCCGCTCAGTCTCTGCATTCTTTTCTAAATTCTGCATTTCTGTGTTCTTCCAATTCTTGCCTCCTATGGATCTCTATTTTAATCAATCCCCCATAATGTTTTGGATTTTTTCCCTCAACCTCCCTCTTGGTGCTTCTTTCTCCTTTAATGTGCATTCTAGAACCCATCTCTTTGACCAACTTTGATTTAAAAAAACCCATTGATTTCCTCTCATGACCTTAAGATGTAGGCAGCTCAGTTGGGTCATTGGCTACTGTAAACTGCCTCTGGTAGAGGTTATGTATATTGTCCAATAAAGGTGGACAAAAAGGTTGGCATGCACACGGTGGGGCCAAGAGTCATATCTCTGCTGTATACAGTGGCTTGCAAAAGTATTCATACCCCTTGAACTTTTCCACATTTTGTCACGTTACAATCATAAACGTAAATGTATTTTATTGGGATTTTATGTGATAGACCAACACAAAGCATAATTGTGAAGTGGAAGGAAAATGATACATGGTTTTTAAATTTTTTTTACAAATAAAAAACTGAAAAGTGTGGCGTGCAAAAGTGTTCAGCCCCCTTTACTCTGATACCCCTAAATAAAATCCAGTTCAACCAATTGCCTTCAGAAGTCACCTAATTAGTAAATAGAGTCCACTTGTGTGTAATCTAATCTCAGTATAAATACAGCTGTTCTGTGAAGGCCTCAGAGGCTTGTTAGAGAACATTAGTGAACAAACAGCATCATGAAGCCCAAGGAACACAACAGACAGGTCAGGGATAAAGTTGTGGAGAAGTTTAAAGCAGGGTTAGGTTATAAAAAAATACCCCAAGCTTTGAACATCTCACGGAGCACTGTTCAATCCATCATCCAAAAATGGAAAGAGTATGGCACAACTGCAAACCTACCAAGACATGGCCGTCCACCTAAACTGACAGGCCGGGCAAGGAGAGCATTGATCATAAAAGTAGCCAAGAGGCCCATGGTAACTCTGGGGGAGCTGCAGAGATCCACAGCTCAGGTGGGAGAATCTGTCCACAAGACAACTATTAGTTGTCCACAAGACAACTATTAGTCTGTCCACAAGACAACTATTTTTGTCGTGCACTCCACAAATCGGACCTTTATGGAAGAGTGGCAAGAAGAAAGCCATTGTTGAAACAAAGCCATAAGAAGTCCCATTTGCAGTTTGCCACAAGCCATGTGGGGGACACAGCAAACATGTGGAGGCAGGTGCTCAGGTCTGATGAGACCAAAATTAAAGTTTTTGGCCTAAATGCAAAACGTTATGTGTGGCGGAAAACTAACACTGCACATCACCCTGAACACACCATCCCCACTGTGAAACATGGTGGTGGCAGCATCATGCTGTGGGGATGCTTTTCTTCAGCAGGGACAGGGAAGCTGGTCAGAGTTGATGGGAAGATGGACGGAGCCAAATACAGGGCAATCTTGGAAGAAAACCTGTTAGAGTCTGCAGAAGACTTGAGACTGGAGTGAAGGTTCACCTTCCAGCAGGACAACAACCCTAAACATACAGCCAGAGCTACAATGGAATGGTTTAGATCAAAGCAGATTCATGTGTTAGAATGGCCCAGTCAAAGTCCAGACCTAAATCCAATTGAGAATCTCTGGCAAGACTTGAAAATTGCTGTTCACAGACGCTCTCCATCCAATCTGACTGAGCTTGAGCTATTTTGCAAAGAACAATGGGCAAACATTTCAGTCTCTAGATGTGCAAAGCTGGTAGAGACATACCCCAAAAGACTTGCATCTGTAATTGCAGTGAAAGATGGCTACAACGTATTGACACAGGGGGGCAGAATACATTTGCACGCCACACTTTTCAATTTTTTATTTGTAATAAAATTTGGAAACCATGTATAATTTTCCTTCCACTTCACAATTATACACCACTTTGTGTTGGTCTATCACATAAAATCCCAATAAAATACATTTACATTTGTGGTTGTAACGCGACAAAATGTGGAATAGTTCAAGGTGTATGAATACTTTTGCAATCCACTGTAACTCTATAATTCTAATCTTCTTATCAAGTCCACATCACGCTTAGAAATTGTTCACCCAGAGCTAAACACACTTCTCCACATCTGCATACAATGGCGTCTTGCGCTTTTTGTGCTTCTTCTGCGTAGTGGTGGAAAGATTGGTGGAAACAGTGTTCACTCTTTCCTTGACCCCTATAACTCTAGTAAGTTACGCGGTGCAGGCTCGAAGGGCCGAATGGCCTACTCCTGCACCTAATTTCTATGTTTCTATGTTTCTAAGTTACAGGGACAAAAAAGTGGGAACATAGGATTGATGGGATTTCTCTGGGAACCAAAATAAACTTAATGGCCCAAATAGTCTAATTCTATGTTGTAAGGAAATATAAACTTGCCATCCTCTACTCACATTCTTCATACGCTAATGGCTTGTCCACTTCCAAGCAAAGATTACCTCTGGCATATCCAGTTGGAATTTATGTTAATCACTCCCATTCACTCTCCCACTCTCAGCACAAAACTGTGGCCTATGTTTTAGTTTAAGAAGCAATAAATCATCACCCTATCACCAATCCACTGTAGTAAATTCTGCGTTCATGCTCCCTTCTCTAGATTCCAAGGCTGAGCCAGAGCCAGAGCCAGAAGCTTTCCAGGGTCGCACTCAGCCGGAGGTGTCCTGCTATTCAGCTGTCTGAATGGTATTTTTTTTTAGCGGCTGCCAGCCATCGCATCAGGCTGGGAGATGTCGGCCTCCACTGAAGCCAAGGGTCACAATAAGCAACCAGCATCTGGAGAAGGTGGAAGGGCCAGTGGATTAGAGATCAGTACACCTTCTGAACACCTCCACCTAAAACCACCACCTTCTAAACCAGGACGAAATTTAAAATTCCAGCAGCTACTATCCGTAGCTATTTCTCAGGACTCAAAGAATGAGAACCCATCAAAATGTAAAAATTCCTAAAAGGCTTCATGGATGTCTTCCTTGGCTAAGAACCGGGGGACGCAGTCTCAGAATAAGGGCAGGCTGCTTAGGACTGAGATTAGGACTTTAAACAGAGGATGCTGAACCTTTGGATTTCTCTACCCAAGACGGCTATGGAGATTCAGTCATTGCATTCATTCAAAACAAAGAAGGATAGATTGTCAGATATTCGGGAAATTAAGGTAGATGGTGCTGGAAGATCGTCCATGGTTCGATGGTCCTTTATTGTCACGTGTACCATTTAAGGTACAGTGAAATTTGATTTACCATTCATGTCATAATCTAATAATAATCATAATTTATTAGCCAAGTATGTTTTGCAAAACATACGAGGAATTTAGTTTGCCATACAGTCATAACAAAAAAAGACAAGACACGCACGTCTAGGATGGAACTGCAGATGCTGGTTTAAACCGAAGATAGACATAAAAAGCTGAAGTAACTCAGCGGGACAGGTAGCATCTCTGGAGAGAAGGAATCAGTCTTTTTAACCATTTTTAACATGGCTTTATTTTTTTCACCCTTGCCCTATCCTAATGGCACAGCATAGAAGGAGACCATTTGGCCCTTTGTGTTGTGCCAAGACACAGAGAGAGCCATCTAATGACCAAACCCCTTGTATTTGTATTATACATGATGGGAGTCCTCAGCCATAAACAATGATTATCCCTGCAAGCTATTCATCCAGTTCCCAATTAAAAGTTAGCTGTAAATGTACTTCCAGTTTTCCTAAAGAACCCTGTCCCACTTTGCCGAGTTACTCATGAATTCTCCCACGTTTTCCCCTTGATTCAATCTCGGAGATGCCAGCCGTAGGTACTCGGGGCTATTTTGTTTACTCGTAGACATTTTTCAACGTGCTGAAAAAAACGTCTCGACTTACCTGATGCCCCGAGTACCTACGGCTGGCATTACGAGTCGCTACGAAATATCTACGGACTCCTACAGACTCGCTACGGACATTCTCCGAGTTTGAATCAAGGGGAAAACTCGGGAGAATTCATGAGTAACTCGGGAAAATGGGACAGGGGCTTTACACGTGCTGCATTCCAGACCATGACTTTACTGAGCGCAAATGAAAAAACTAAGAAATTTGCTTCTCTCACCCTTTTAGATAATTGTCTTAATTCTGCAACATCTGGTTATAGACCTCTCTGCTATTGGTTATCGATTAAGTTCATAAATTCATGTTATTGGGGCGGAATTAGGCCATTTGGCCCATCGTGTCTACTCCGCCATTCAATCATGGCTGATCTATCTTTCCCTCTCAACCCCATTCTACCCGTAACCCCTGACACCCGTATTAATGAAGAATCTGTCAATCTTCACCTTAAAAATATCCATTGACTTGGCCTCCACTGCCTTCAGTGGCAATGAATTCCACAGATTCACCACTCTCTGACTTATGAAATTCCTCCTCATCTTCTTTCTAAAGGTAAGTCCTTTTATTCTGAGGCTGTCAATCTGGTCCTAGACTCTCCCACTAGTGGAAACAACCTCTCCTCTAATGAAAAGCATGATATTGAATTGCTTCACATTGCTTTAAGACAGTAAATACTACCTCTCCAGTCTCCTCATTCATTCATCATCGTTGAAAACATTAGCGACGCAGTGGTGCTGGTTTCTGACGGGAACGGTGATGGACGCATCACACAAATCTGTCCTCCAGTTCTTGCAGACTTCCGCCGCTGGAAGTATAGGATTTTGGTGTGTGTGCTTTTTATTCCTTACAATGCTATGTACGACACTGATTGCAACTTCTACTGAAATGTGGATGGCCGTTGGCTCACTAGAAGCTCATCTGCCCTTTGACAGGTCTTGTTTTTGGACCTGAAGGGGGTCTACAGCCCCCTCTTCACCTGGCATACCAGGTGGGGGAGACGGTTTAGTCATCAACAATCTGACCATGGAGCAGGTAGCATGGGATTACCTGGAACCCGTGGCAAGGGGAACTCCCATGATGTAAATCAAATAGGATAAAGTTGCTGAAAGTGATTTGATGATTCAGTATCAACAATTGATGATTCAGTATCAACAATGAGGCATCACACAGCAGGACTAGTACAACTGGCGGAGCTGCAACCTCACAGCTCCAGTGACCTATGTTCAATCCTGAACTCAGGTGTTGCCTGTGTGGAGTTTGCATGCTCTCTGCATGAATGTGTGCATTTCTCAGGGTACTCTTGTCTCCTCCCGCATCCCAAAGATAAATGCAGGTCCACCACCAATTTTCCAGCATCCTTGTTTCCAGAGACTTTTTGGATTATCCATTTCCCCAGACCACAGAGGTCATGACCTCCAAAAGGAGTCCAATGGTAATGGAATGGTCCATCTAGGCAGTCAAGGAGCCGAGATATTGGCCCGCAAAGTCTGCCTTGGAAGTCGGCTATGTGAACAGATCTGCCGGCTCTGGCTGGGCAGGAGTTCCAGAGCCCCGGTTGAAGGGGGCAAATTTGACCCACCAATCGACTGCGAAAGTCAGCTATGGGAACGGATCTGCAGTCTCCGGCCAGGCTGGAGTTCTAGAGCCCTGGCCGCAGGGGGGCAAAATCGAGCTGTCGAGCGACGCGGAAGTTCAAATGAGGTAGATATTGGCCGCATCATCCGGTGTTGGTGCCATATTTTCGGGGGAGGGGGTTTATTAACTCTGCTTTCATAATTACGTAATCTCTTAAGGTGGTGCGGACCACCAGTAGCCAGAAAACCGGTGGTGGACCTGTAGTAGATAAATTCACCACTGTAAAGTGACCCTAATTTGTAAGTGAGAGAGAGATAGGTGAATGGGGGGAGGGGTGGGGAGTGAAGTCTAGAGGAATATGGGGACTTTTTTTAAAGTACTAGGATTTGTGTAAATAAGAACTTGATGGACACACACAGTGGGCTTAGAGGCCTGTTTCAATGCTGCATGACTATGACTATTCAACACAAAATACAGATCTATCTATCCAGGGTAGATAGATCTTGATATCTAAGAGATATGGTGCTATGTCACAAAGTAGTACTGAAGTGAAAGATCAGACATGATCTCACTAAATGGCTAAGAAGGCATAAGGAGATGAGTAGCCTACTCCTGCCTCTATTTGTTATTTTTAACACAATAGGATTTTGCTGCCATAATAAAGTGTAATTTTTCAAAATAAATTCTGGGAAACTGCACTTGCTAAATCAATATTATTAGTTCTTAACCAGGTAGAAATTATCATCACTCCTAAAACGCACTCAAACCTATTAACCTTAAGAATAAGGGGTAGGCCATCCAGGACTGAGATGAGGAAAAACTTTTTCACCCAGACAGTTGTGAATCTATGAAATCCTCTGCCACAGAAGGCAGTGAAGGCTAATTCACTGGATGTATTCAAGGGGGAGTTATATATAGCTCTTAGGGCTAACGGATTCAAGGAGTGTGGGGAGAAAGCAGGAACACAGTACTGATTCTGGATGATCAGCCGATCAGATTGAATGGCGGTGCTGGCTCGAAGGGCTGAATGGCCTACTCTTGCACTTATTTTCTATGTTTCTTTGATCCCCAAACCTGCCGAGGTACAATTCTCTCTGTGTTAAGTATCTCTCAACATTTCAGTGAAGTGGCTCATCTGTGTGGCATGAAGGGAGTCAGCGGTGGTGTACCAGAGTGAACCAAAATGTACATGTTTCAACAAACTCGCAAAGGTAGTAGTTAAAAATAGAAACTCTGTGAATGTTCCCACTTTGAGGCCAGGAACACAAGCCAATTATGACACCTCTGCTCCAACCATTGAAAAGAACAGAGGTAGTTCATTCAGCCTGCATGATCCTGAAGCCAAAGTCTATGCCCCACCCAAGCCTCCTCTCAGCCCTTGTATCTTAACCCAGTAAAGCATATTGCTGTCTCCCTTCTTCATTTTCCTCTGGCATATCTCATAATAAATTATAAGAATCTGGGTTACAAATTGGATTTCTGAATTCTGAATACTGAATACTGAATTCCGATTGTAAATAAATAGTAACTATAGATAGACACAAAATGCTGGAGTAACTCAACGGGACAGGCAACATCTCTGCAGAGAAGGATTGGGTGACATTTCGGGTCGAGACCCTTCCTCAGACTACACAGTCTGAGTCTGAGGAAGGGTCTCGATCCGAAAAGAGTCAGAGGAAGTGTCTCGACCCGAAACGTCACCCATTGCTTCTCTCCAGTGGTGCTGCCTGTTACGCTGAGTTACTCCAGCATTTTGTGTCTATCTTTGGTTTAAACCAGCATCTGCAGATCCTTCATACACATTAATAGTAACTATCTTGCCTTTAGAACTATTCAATTTGCCCTCCAAAGCCTTTCCCACGCCACCACCTCTGCATCTACCCTTTCATAATCTTAAAATACTATCCTTCAGCACAGATCAAGGATTGAAACCGAGTCTTTCCAGTGGATCCAATTTGCTACAATAAACCCGCAAAGCGCAGGTTTGCAATTGTGAACCGTTTACCAAAAAGCACAGCAGTTTGAAATAAATCACCTGCTTTTAAAATGAAATAACCGCAAGGCACTGCCACTTTGCCATATTAAATTTTCTATATTTTGTTATTACTTCCCAAATGCTTTCCAATTTTCCAAGTGCAGTTTTACACCTGCCAAACTTCCAGTTCATTTGCCAATTCTCATTAATCTTTCAATTGAACGCGGGTTGATCAGAATGTGGAAAAGCCCAACGTGGTAGTTCTTAAAAAATATCACAAACAGGGTTTTAAAAATATATTTATCCTGCGTCCAATCATTATCTCTGCCAATCTATAAATCATAAATTATTCATCCATTGGATCAATATTGCAACAGTATTTTACAATTGCACAAATTGTTAATGGTTAGGAGGAAGTATTAAGGCTTAACGCTTCTCCTCCCCATTATCCTCGCTGTCTTCCTCTATCTTTTTCCTCTACATCAGAATGGGGATTGAACATCAATGAAATCAGTCAGATGCATCACATTATTTAGACCATTAATCTTGACCCTGAATGTCCTACACACAGATGTCTACTCTATTGTCTGGTATATTTTAGATTTCACCAGCTTGATATGTTAGTGCATGATTTAATTTACTTTGCAGGGGAGACGTTTGTGATGTTAGCAGGAATGTGTTTAGCTTTCCAGAAAAACGTGCTATGGTATCTAGCTCAGCTATCATGGTGCATGTGAGAGATTACTGAAACAAAGAATTTTGTCAAACTTCAGTCCATAATATCTTTGGCTTTATCATGCATTTTCGCCTGCCTTTTGAGACTCGGCAATTAAAGAAAATCTCAGCTTTATATATTTTTTTAAAGATGTTAAAATCTGAATGCATTCTTCATAGCACAATTCTTCCATAGAGTCAGAAATATATAGTACAGTAGTTCTTTTGGCTCATTGTCTCTGTGTCAATTGAATACGTTACTTGGACTCACTCATTTCTTTACTTCTCCATAGCCTCAAAAGTTATAGTCCATCATTCAGATTTCCTTTAAAGCTGATGCAGTTTTTAATCTATGTCACCCTGGTAATCATAGAGTTCCAGACTCGCGCCTTACCAGTGACGGAAGAAATATCTCCCATTGTATTTCCCCAATTGTTTAGAATAGTAAGATTAAACGAGAACTTGCCAGTTCGAAGGTTGATCTTTATTTTATGAGGAGTTGCGATGAGGGATTTCGTGAAGAACCCGCCAGCACGCATGCGCGACATACTTCAAAGTAGCGGTGTGGAATCACAGGACCAACAACAGAGAAATGACTTGTTATAGTAAGATTGAAGAGACTTTAATTACCAGTTGATTTATGATCGAGGGTTGGGAGCGGAGGGCACGAAATCCTTCATCGCAACACCTCATAAAATAAAGATCAACCTTCGAACTGGTAAGTTCTCGTTTAATCTTACTATTTCATTTCGGAGTCACGTGAGTGACTTCGTGAAGACTTCAAAGCTCTGTGATTCCATGCCCTGGACCACGTCCATGCTGTCACACACCACTTATAAGGATGGACAGGAGTAATCAACTTTCCAGACTGCTTGTACTGAAAAATAATAACAATATTTATTAACAACAAAGAAAAAACCCTCACTGGGGGACATCTGCACGTTCTTCACCTGCATCCAGCACGGCCTCCGCGAACAATGCAGGAGCAGCAACAGGCTTATTGTAAAACCGCTGAAAGGTGGCTTCGTTCGCCCATCCTGCTGTGGCAAGAATATGGTCCATGGGCACCTCCATGACCCTTGCCGCTGACGTCGATGCAGCCCTGGTGGAATGTGATTTAAAGACATTAGTGTCAATACCTGCCTCACCCAAGACGATCCTGAGCCACCTGGAGATCGTCTGCACCGTCACTCTATGGTGAGGTTTCTTGTGGCTGATGAGCAAGTATTTCTCCATTCCCCTCAATATTCTCGTCACTTTGACATAGTGGCGGATATGGGTGGCTAAACATAGACTTGCATCAGCGGGGTATGCCGGAAACTTCAGCTGCAGCCCTGTGAACCCAGGCCTATGCTGCTTGAGTAATTCATCTATGAAGAAGATTACTTCACCAGGGGTAGAGATCATCCTGTCGATCCTGACCTTGTGGAGTGTCTGTACCCTCTGCGCTGAAGTCAGTGCCAGTAACATCACCAGCTTCAGGGTGAGTTTGTCCAGCTCAAGCCCCTCCATGGGCGACCACGTCCTGAGCAGGGTTAATAACTTCCCAATATCCCAGGTGATGTTATAACGAGGTCTGGGCGGATTGGAATTGAATATTCCCCACATGAGTCTGGACACAAGCCTGTTGGATCCTACCTCGATATTGAGGTAGAATGACAGCGCACTCCTGGCGCTGTTGATGGCACTGTAGCTGAGATGTTCATCGTGATGCAACACCGCCAGGAATTCCAGTACGTCGGTGATGGTAACGGAGTCGTATGCAATGTGGGAGCGGCCGCAGTAGGTTTCCCATTTCCGGATATGTGTGAGATATTGCCGCCTGGTGGACTCCCGGCATGACGCTCCAATGGTATCCATGGTTCTAGATGATAGGCCATACCGCAGTAATGGCCTGTTCAGAACCTGCAAGCCAATAAATTTAGATGACTGTAGCAGGGATGTGGTTCCCCTGAGATAGGGTTTGTTACCAATTGTGGGCAACCTTCTAAGAGGACCCAAGGTTGACTGATCATGTCAAGGACCACCGGATACCATGGCTGCGTAGGCCAGTCGGGTATGATAAGAATGCCCTTAGCAGCATCTGTCTGGATTTTCCGCAATACCCGACTGATGAGGCAAAATGGAGGAAATGCATAGAAAAACCATTTCCCCCAGTCTAGCGAGAACGCATCCATCGCCATTGCCCCAGGATCTGGTTCCCACGAAACATATGTTGGTACCTGATGGTTCAACCGTGACGCAAAAAGGTCGATATCCGGTTTACCAAATTTGGCCGCAATTTTAGCGAATATTTGGGGATCCAACATCCACTCGATGTTGTCATTGAATTTGCGTGACCTGGTGTCCGCCACTGTATTGAGCTTACCTGGTAAATAGGTAGCTGAAATCCAAATATTCCGTCGAATACACCAGAGCCAAATTGTATTTGCCAATTCATCACATGAAACTGACCTGGTACCGCCCATATGGTTTAGATATGCCACCGCAGTGGTATTATCTATTTGGAGACGGACATGAGCGTCAGTAAGGTTAGAACAATAAGCTCGCAGTCCGTGAAATGCTCCTAGCATCTCCAAATAGTTTATCCCTTGTGACAACAACAGGGTAGATTCAAGGGTGTCCCATCTGCCTCCACAACTAGAGTAGTTGTCCGTAGCTCCCCAGCCATGGGAGCTTGCGTCTGTTTGTAAGTATACCATCGGATTGGGCAAAATGATGGGTTTAAATGAGTCACAAATATTGTCAATCCACCATTGTAACTCAATCTTTGCCTTAAGAGGCAGCTGCATTGGTCTATCGAAATGTCCAGCCTTCAGTTTTAACGCTGAGATCTTGGCTCTCTGCAGATTTTGATAATGCAAAGGTCTGTATTGGGCAGCTGGGAAAAGTGCTATGATCTTGCCAATCACCTTAGCAGTTTGTCTAATTGATGGTATACTGGCCCAGACTAGATCCTTGCATACTTGGGTGACATCCCCAATTTTGTTAGTTGGTATGGTGGCCCTCATGTGATTGGAATCCACCGTGAACCCTAGATAATCCATGACCTGTGAAGGGCAGAACTTTGATTTATCTGGATGGATAATGAACCCCATTTTCTGAAAAATTTCCACGGTGGCTGAAACTGCCAGTTCCGCTGACTCCAGGGTGTTCCCAATAATTAGGATATCATCCAGATAGGCCATCACTATATGATTTTGTCTCCTTAGTAGCCAGTATTGGTTTGAGCAATTTAGTAAATAATCTGGGGGCTGTGGTAAGCCCATTTGGCAAGGCCCTGTATTGCCAGAGCTGATCCATCCAGGTAAATTTCAAGAACTTCCTGTGGTGTCTCTGAATGGATACTGAATAGTATGCATCTTTTAAATCAATGCATGCCATAAAGCAGCCCTCAGAAATCAATAACTTGGCTGTTTCGAACGTGTCCATTTTGAAATGGGTATATTTTACAAAGGTATTCAAATGGGTCAGATCAATAATAACCCGACATCCTCCATCCTTCTTGGTTTTTGTGAATACGTTGGATACAAATTCAATTGGTTCGTGTATAGTTCTTTCTATCACGCCTTTTCCTTGTAGCCTTAAGATTTCAGCATAGCCTACTGCCGTTTCATTGCTGGACAGTGTAAATTTCCGATCTGGCATATGCTGGGATGGAGGGATTTTACCATTGATGAATTCAATCTCATGGCCTTGAATACTTTGTAAGATAAACTCATCAGAAGTGATGGTTCCCCATGCCTCCGTAAAGAACCATAGTCTCCCACCAACATGTGAAGTTAAGCATGCAGGTGCATGAAATCCAGACCGCCTTACCTCCATGGTTACCGGCGGTCCCTGACATGTTTGGCGGGACGTGGAGGTGCTGGGTTGAGCTGATGATGCGGTGTCCGCATCTTCCATGGTGGCCGCTGGGGGCCTAGCCCTAAAAAAGGCCTAGGTTGTTGAGGCTGCTGAAATTGAGGCGGAGCTGGAGTGTAGGTCCTTGCTGGTCTAACGGCAGGGCCTCGTGGCCTGAAAAATGGCACTTTCCTGGCCGGCTGCCTGGTCGAGATATGTGACCGCATGAGTCCCACCGTCTTAGCGTGGTCATCCAGCTCCTTGACCCGCTTCGGGAGGTCTTCCCCGAACAACTGTCTGGGTGGCGGCGTAGGAGGTGCTTTGCATAACCCCGCAAATTTCGGGTTTAGAGTTGGTTTGATAATGCTCTTCCGAAAGGCATTGATCTCATACTGTGTGTTGCACAGTAGTGCCAGAGCATCCTCCTGCTCGGTGTTCAGATCCTCCCCGTCCACCGACCGCACAAACGCGGTAATCCCAGCAGTAAGCAGCTTCAGGATCCGTTGGAGCTTCATCTCCTGGGTTCTGATCCCTGGGCTGATATTGCCCCAAATCGGCGTATTGACAATGGGCACGTTGAGGGAGTTGCAATTCGCTGGGGCTTTGTGCCTGTTCATGGCCTCCGACAGGACCTCTTCCTGAAGCTGATGGTTCATCAGGAAGTCCACGGTGGCAGCCAGTTTGGGGTTGAGGGGTAATCCTGATGACTCGGACAGTGCAAATTTGGTTGCGACATCCAGGAGCTCCTCCTGAGGGGCCTCCGATGTAGATGGTGCATGAACCAGGATGTCCTCATCCTCCGGCTGCCTCAGGCTTCCCGCTGACGATGGGGATAACTCCATGTGCCCTCTGGAACTAGATGTCTCCCGCCTCTGATTTTGTTGCAGGAGAAGTTCCAACATCCGCTCCATTCTGTCAATACGCCCTTCGCCCTTCGAACCCGGGCGGTCGGAGTCCTGATGTTCAATGGAACTGCTGAGGCCCCTGTCATCGGCCCGTACCTCGTCGAGGTAATCTCGGTGCCGGAAGCTGTCGCTACCAGCCGCCACAGCGAAGCTGAGCGATTCCCGCGCGGATCCGCTCAAACGCCTCCTTTTGGCGGAGCTCGATCCCGCTGCCTCGGAGGGCAAACGCGGTGAAAGGTCGGCACCCGACGCCTCGGCGTGGTGCCCCGACATCCGCGCGGGCTTGCCGACTGCCCTAATCCTGGGCCTAGACGGCGTACGGTCTCGTCCTCCCATCCACGGGGGACTCGGTGACCGTGGCGGGACACCACCCGAATGACTTTCCTTGTCTTGGTGGTTGGTGAGTCGACACTGGTTCTTACAGGTCTCCCAGTAGACTTGAGTCCCGCCAATTCACCATCCGCAATCTAGCGGCAGGTGATACCTTTGCCCGTGAAGGGCTAGGTTGACGGGCTCTATCCCTCCCTATCCTCCGAGGGCTCAGGGAGAAGGGCCGTGCGGCAACACGTGAACCCTGTTTGCCCTGGTCGACCAACAAGCCCGTTGGCGACAGTGATACGGAGTCAGGGTCAACCTGCTCCGGTGGCACACCGAAATCCTGCTCCACGGAATCCTCGCTGGAGCTCCGGTGTATCAGCGGGTCGGGTCCTGTGGCGACAGGGCTCCCCGACTTCCTCGCCTTTTTCCCGGCCTGACTCGCAGGTGTAGCCGTTGATGAGGGCTCCGGGATGGGTGGCCGGCGACTCCATGCGGACGTCCTACGGCCCCTGTTCTTCCAGTCCATGTTCCTGTTGAAAGAAAACACTCTCCCAACAGAAACCAACCAACTCAAGGTTAGTTACACATACCTGAGCGGCCCCTTTTTGAAGGGCTGGTGGTGAGCCGCGCTCCACCTCCAACCATCGACTGCAAGCGTTGCGACGATATGTCACGCATGCATGCTGGCGGGTTCTTCACGAAGTCACTCACGTGACTCCGAAATGAAATTAAAGCATCCCTTTCATCCAGTAAATCCGGATAGATTGTAATGATCATTTCCATATGGAATGCGCAATCTTGAGCAAAATACAAAATGCTAGGTAACTCAAGAAGTACCCCGATTCAAAACGTCATCTATACAATCCCTCCACCAGTAACAAATTCTGCCTGACCCGCTGAGTTACCCAAACACTTTGCGTTTTGCTCAGGATTTTCCTGCTCTGAAAATTCCTAAAATCCTAGAAAATCTTTCTTGATCTTTGCGACGTGTTAAACTACTGAACACATTTTTCTACAGTGTTGTGTCAGTATTTCATAATAGGATTTAATATTCATGGAGATGGCCTAGTACTGGTGCCACACAATAGATGATATCTTTCTTATATTCCCAATTGCTATTCTCCAACACAACTTTCATTACAATTTGCATTCTAATTCTATTCATGTTGCTTATTTTCTGATCCTGTACAATGTTTCATTATCAATTTATTTATATTCCTCCTTATTTAGACCTTTTCAAGTTTTTATAGTCATTAGGGTTTATAAATATTTTCCGTTGTGAAGAAACCTGACAATGCAAAGCTTTGATTTTATTTGCATGTATGCTAGGTTTTACCTTTTGTCAGATGAAAGTGAGGTTTCAATAGCTGTGCCATTTCATTTACGGATAGACTAAAATAAAAGGATATCTGCAGATAATCACTGTTGAATGATTACAATGAACAAGCTAACTACAGTTTAATCAGTTTGCAAACAACAATCTTTTCATACGGTTCCATGGAAAACATTTTGTATTTAAAGCGTAGGAAGGAACTACAGATGCTGGTTCACACCAAAGATAGACACAAAATGCTGGAGTAACGAGACAGTCTGCATCTCTAGATAGAAGGAATGGGTGGCGTTTCGGGCCGAGACTATTTGTTCAGACTGAAGAGTCTGAAGAAACGTCACCCATTCCTTCTCTTCAGAGATGCTGCCTGTCCCGCTGAGTTACTCTAGCATTTTGTGTCTATATACTTTGTAAGGCTCCAGGAGTAAACCTCAAGAAAATCTGGAGTCGAAGCCCCTAAGGCAGTTCGTTGTTGTCTACAACCTCGCTCTGGCAGCACCTGCGGCGGCGTGGTGCCAAACTGTAATGGCCCTGCTGTTCCTTTGGATCGATCAGCGACGAGGGGGGACGTGCTGCATGGGCAGCAGCCTGTCCTCCATATGACATCGCCCAGGCTTGCATCCAACCAGGATGCATCACTCATGGTCAGTCATGACCAAGGGGGGCCTACTACTTTGTAATTAAATTTGGTTCAAAGGAAACCGTTTCATTTATAATCACTTTGTATTCAAATCAATTGTGAGCTTTACCATTCAATATCTGGAACCTCCTCCAGACAATGACGGTTCAGATCACACTTTAATTTCTCTCATCCCAACCAGCAGAGATTGTGTGGCACAAATGCAGATTCCCATGTTACACACTTTGCTGTTTTCATGCTAGGGATAGGGTCTTTCTAGACCAGATTCTATAAGGGGAGAGGAGTGAGAGGCTTCACCTGCCTCAATCCCTTCCTACATGTTATCAGTGGGAATTATTGCAGACCACTTTAAAAAAAAAAGAGATATGATGGGGTATATGATCGGAATGCATCACAGTTTGGTTTGGGAACAGCGCCATTCAAAACCACAAGAAATTGTAGAGAATTGTGGACGCAGGCCAGATCATCATCCAATTCATCTCGCTTCCATTGATTCCATCTACACTCACGCTGCTTCGACAAGGCTGCCAGCATAATCAAAGATGAGTCTCACCTCCGACACTCCCTCTTCTCCCCTCTTCCATCAAGCAAGAGGTACCGAAGTGTGAATATGCATTCCTCCAGATTCAGGAACAGTTTCTCCCCAGTTGTTATAAGGCAACTGAATCATCCTGACGAGAGTGGGCCTGAACTACCATCTACCTCATTGGAGACCCTTGGACTATCTTGAATCAGGCTTTACTGGACTTTATCTTGCACAAAGCGTTATTCCCTTTATCCTTGTATCTGTGCACTGTAGGTGGCTTGATTGTATGCATGTATAATCATCCCACTGACTGGATAGCACGCAACAAAAATACTGTTCTGTACCTCGGCACACGTGACAATAAACTAAGCTAAACTAAAATGATGTTATCTCTATTTTCTTTGCAATTAAATATTTAAGAATGTACATGGTAAATGACATTAAGGCTGATGAATTACCAATCCTTTATACATAACAGACAGCTTGGCCCAGAATTTTCATTCAACAACATGGGGTCCCACTCTACACACTGGAGGTTGAGTGATCTCTGTAACAAGAACATCTGCTTTTCTAATGCTGATTGTTGTCAGACATCAATTCTAACCTAACCCTGCTGCTCAGCATCCCCAGTGACATTAAGGACACCCAGTCATATCATAGAAAATTAAGAGCAAAGCAGGAAACAGTTGCTTTTTAAAAAAAAAACACTTTACTGTGTTAAATAATTGTTGGAACATACATGCAATCCATCACAGTGAAGCTGAATTATAACTAACATTTGAAATAATTCAGAAGATAGACACAAAAAGTTGGAGTAACACAGCGGGACAGGCAGCATCTTTGGAGAGAAGGAATGGGTGATGCTTCGGGTCGTCGGTTTAAACCACCATCTGCAATTCCTTCCTACACATTTTAAATCACTCTCTGTTTAGAAATATTTATGGAAGGAAATTACATTAGTTTTAGTTTCAGTTTAGGGTGGTTTAGAGCTACAGCATGGAAACAGACCCTTTGGCCCACAAACTGCTTGCTGACCATTAATCACTCCTGCACATTCTATGCTATCCCATTTACCCATCCGCTCCTTGCACAATGGGGGCAATTTACAGATACCAATTAACCTGAAAACCCGCACGTCTTTGAAAAGTGGTAGGAAACCGGAGCACCCGGGAGAAACCAACACGTTCACAGGGAGAATGTGTAAACTCCACACAGACAGCACCTAAGGTCAGGATGGAACCTGGGTCTTTGTTTCTGTGAGGCAGCAGCTATACCATCAATGTTCCACTCGAAAAAAGAAAGTATTTATATAGGTGCAGCAAATGTAAGCTATAATTGTGACAGAATGCTATTTAAAAACTCGTCTAAACTAAATACATGATAAGCAAGCTACTAGTTTAAATACACGGATTCACATTGGTTCAAGCAATTTTAGTTTTGGATGCATGAAATAAGCTGCAAGCCATGTGCTGCCCCAGAACTCTGACAACAATCTGAGGATTTTCCTCAAATTGGCCCATATCTAATAATTCCAAGAGTGACAAGAATCAAGAGCGTTGTACTGTCAAATGTCCCGATAACGGAATAATGAAATTCTTACTTGCAACAGCACAACAGATATGTAATCATAGTACACGGTTTAACTCATAATAACAAATGAAAGGTACGAATATATATGTATGTACGTGTGTGTGCATGTGTGTATATTTATATGTGTGTGTGTATGTATATATGTATGTATGGGTGTGTGTGTATATGCATATATATATACATATATATATGTGTGTGTGTGTGTGTGTGTGTGTGTGTGTGTGTGTGTGTGTGTGTGTGTGTGTGTGTGTGTGTGTGTGTGAATATATATATATTTATGTGTGAAGTTTTTTGTTTGTTTTTTCCCTTCTTTTTTTTGTTTTTTTTGTTTTTGTTTATTTCATTAGAAGTTAATACAGTACAAAACAATACAGTGGCACCTAATTTTAGCTGCCAACTATGTCATAACGTAATACATTCTATGTACAACCTATAGTTTTATGTTTTTGAAAAGGAAATAAAAAAAGACAAGAAATAGAGCAAAGAAAAAGAGGAAACATAGATAGTAGGAAATAGAAAAACGTGAAGTGTGTATATAAGAAAAGAAAAAGTAGAAAGTAGAAATAGGAGAAAAAGACCCTCAAAAAAGAAAATTTTCAAATCTTTGTTCGGAAATGTAATTCTACCCACACCCTGACCTGAAATCAGTAATCTTTGATGTGTGTAGTTGTATACATATTTACCATACCGCTAAATAAACTGAAAATAATAGTAGTGATGTTGTTTCCATTTATACAGACTAGTGATAGTGTGCACCAATATCTAATCACAATGACCACCACAACACCCAGATTGTGGGCAATACCTTCCTGTTTTATTTTATGATGTTGCACTGTAGCTAAAGAGGGTTTGGTTCAGAATTTCTAGTCAGGAGCAAAGGTCCCTCTTGAGCCTGACAAACATTTCCAGCAAAGATCACTGTGACGAGAACATGCCCTTGTTTTCTGATGTTGTTGCTGTGCAAAGTGAATTCTAACATATCCCCGGAGTCCAATAGCTGTGTTGTCATCAAGCTGCCAGAGCAAGAGCTCTCCTTAACCTAATCCCATTATCTCCAAGGTTACACAAAAAGCTGGAGAAACTCAGCGGGTGCAGCAGCATCTAAGGAGCGAAGGAGATAGGCGACGTTTCGGGTCGCGACCCTTCTTCTGAAGAAGGGTCTCGACCCGAAACGGCGCCTATCAGAGTCTGAAGAAGGGTCTCGACCCGAAACGTCGCCTATCTCCTTTGCTCCTTAGATGCTGCTGCACCCGCTGAGTTTCTCCAGCTTTTTGTGTAACCCTCGATTCTCCAGCATCTGCAGTTCCTTCTTTAACACAACCCATTATCTCCAGAGTGGGAGATTCACGCCGTTCAACCGGGTCTATCTGTGGTGCAGTATTGTGATTTGACAACTTTCCAATTCTACTTTGTGTTAGTTCAGCATTTAGAGCAGTTAAATTAGACTTAACCAGGCACTAGATATATTTTTCAATTAGGAGCTGTGATAACTGTGATATGGTTGGATCCAAGCTCATTTTGCCGATTAGAGTCTTTCAAGATGAAGGGTGTATGTGAATAAAAGCTGGAAGAGAATAGTTGGGTTGCATGCTTGCAACACACCCATAGGCTTTTCGATAGACAGATGGATTTGCAGTATAGAGGGATATGGATTATATGCAGGCAGATGAGAATAGTTTATCTTGGTGTCATTTTTGCCATTATGGGCCGATGGGCCTATTCCGGTGTTGTATTTTTCTATGTTCTAGTATCTGAAAGAATGCTAGAGTGTTTGCTGCTGAGTTACACTGTGCACATATAACTTTTAAATGTGGCTAAAAATATCAATTTTTTTTGTGCACTTGGAAATAATGAGAACATTTCTGGTGTTTGCTGATTGTTTGAATTTATATGATGCATTTTGTTCATGAAATATTAAATGCATTCTATAAAACAATGTAAGAGTAAAACATTTGTCACCATTAAATACCCAAAAGCATCATCAGTCTACTGAGGTTATCCGAGCTTGGATAAAATTATCGCTTCATTTAGTCATATGGTATATTCAAATTCTAAGCACCTGTCAGACTATTCACAACCATGCGGTCAAATTATATGCAAATGAAATCTTCTCCTCATATCATACCATCACTAAGACTGCGTATCTCCACTCTACCGTTGGCTCTGTGCCAGCTCCTTGCTGCTGGAACCTTCATCCCTAGTTTTGTCACCCGTGTATCCTTCTTTACTAATGCAATCCCAGCCAGTCTTCTTCATTCCATCCTTGGCAATTGAACACTTCCAAAACGCTTTTAAAACTCATTTCCCACCTGACATCACGTCACCAAACGTAGACTGGCCGATCGTTTCGCGGAACACCTTCGCCCACCTCACCTGAACGTACCTGATCTCCCGGTTGTCGGTCACACCTTCCCATTCCTACACAGACCTTTCTGTCCTAGGTCTCCTCCATTGTCAGAATGAGGCTAAATGCAAATTGCAGGAACAGCATCTCATATTTCGCTTGAGCAGCTTCCAGCCCAGTGGTATGAACATTGATTTCTCTAACTTCAGGTACCCCCTGCATTCCCTCTCTCTCTATCCCTCCCCTACCCAAGTCATACTAGCCTCTCGTTTTCACCCAACAAACAATTAACAATGGCCAGTTTCCTTTATCATCGTTACTTTTTTGCATATCTTTTATTCATTGTTCTTTATCTCTCCACATCATCGTCTATATCTCTCGTTTCCCTTATCCCGAACCATTCTGAAGAAGGGTCGCGACCTGATACGTCACCCATTCCTTCTCTCCGGAGATGCTGCCTGTCCCGCTAAGTTACTCCAGCTTTTTGTGTCTACCTTCGGTTTAATCCAGCATCTGCAATTCCTTCCTACACGTCCCATTAACTAATTTCCTACATTAAACAGTCCCTGGACTTTTTCATATTTTCAAATCATCAGATGGTCTCATTGCTGCCTCTCTCTGAAACCAGCACTGTACCCTTGGGGATATCTGTGCCTGACTTAATTCCCCCCACCGTTGGTAACCCTACCTTCAACTCTTGAGATCATAAGTGATTGGAGCAGAATTAGGCCATGCGGCCCATCAAGTCTACTCTGCCATTCAATCACGGCTGATCTATCTCTCCCTCCTAACCCCATTCTCCTGCCTTCTTACCATAACCCGTGACACCCGTACTAATCAAGAAACTTGGGGTACTCTCCCTGAAGCTATTTGCAACTCTTTTCATTCTTCCTCCTTTAAGGCAGTTCTGTAAACCTAAGCATAAGATGCACCCTTTGGTTATCAGCTCTGATGTCTCATGGTGTGGTACTACCTCAGTTTATTTGTTTGGTAATTCCCTGTTCCGATTGTTGAGATGTACTTGCTGTGCTATCTAAGTTGGGATTTGTTGCTGTTGTCTTGCATGGGGTGGTACAGCGCCGCAGTGGTAGACTTGCTGACTTACAGCACCAGAGACCTGAGTTCGATCCTGACTATGGGTGCTGTATGTACGGAGTTAGTGCGTTCTCCCTGGGACTGCATGGGCTTTCTCTGGATGCTCCTGTTTCTTCCTACATTCCAAAGACGTGCAGGTTTGTAGGTTAATTGACTTTTATAAATTGTAACTAATGTATAGGATAGAACTAGAGTATGGGTGATCATTGGTCGGCGTGGACTTGGCGGGCCGAAGGTCCTGTTTCAAAACTGTATTCCTGTACCTATCTATGATCTCCAGAGATGATGCCTATCCTGGCGATTTACTCCAGCACTTTGTGCCCTTTTATGTATTTCCTATCAACTGCAGATGGTTGTTTCTACTAATACAATGATAATATCTTACTCGCTTCTCGTGGAAAATCAGCAATAACGGACACCATTACCCACCCTGTAGTCCTTTACCCATCCTGTAGTTCTTTGCAATGAGGGTGTTCAGTATTTACAGATGATTACAATCCCAATGTGGAACAGCTCTCCTGGGGTTATTGGATCACTGACACTAAACACCTTTGTGGATGTATACCTCATTAAACATTAAAGCCTGCTCCAATCTTAGTACCATCACACAAGATGCATTTCAGCAGTGTTCCATTGTTGTAATGAAGTGGAAAGATCATGGACCAGTAGTGTAGAATATTGCTGTATTCCTGCAATAAGTAAGTCATTTTTGCTTTGAACTTTAGTTTGGAGATATAGCGCAGAAACAGGCCCTTCGGCCCACCGAGTCCGTGCCGACCAGCAAACTCAGCACCCGAACACTATCCTACACACACTAGGGGCAATTTACAATTATACCAAGCTAATTAACCAACAAACTTGTACGTCTTTAGGGTGTGGGAGGAAACCAGAGATCCTGGAGAAAACCCACACAGGTCACACGGAGAATATACAAACTACATACCGACAACACCTGTAGTCAGAATTGAACCCGAGTCTCTGGTGCTGTTAGGCAGCAACCCTAACGCTGCACCACCTGCCATAACACTAATTGTGGTATTAACTACAAAAGTTGCAGAGGCCTTTCATACTGCCATAGATCTCAAAGTACTTTGCTCCTTCGCTCCTTAGATGTTGTTGCACCCGCTGAGTTTTTGCAGCTTTTTGTGTAACCCTCGATTCTCCAGCATCTGCAGTTCCTTCTTTAACTCAAAGTACTTCACAGTAGTTTCATTGTTCTATGTCATGAAATCTTTGGAAAGGTGATGAGAGAGAGGTGTGTATGGTGAGTCTAAATGGATAAATGTAAAGTAGAGAGGTGGACAATGTAAGCAGAGTCCTTGAATCATTTATGGCGGAGGTAGGTAGACAATGGATAAGCAAGAGAGTGTTGGGGGTGGGAGAGTGAAAGGTTACCAAGGGCAGTCAGGAATGTAACTGCAATCAGATAATCCATGACCTTACTGACTGGGCAGGCTGGCTTGAGGGTAATTGTCCTGCTCCCAGTTCCTAAGTTTGTCGTCCAGAACTCAGGGTCTTGGTAGTTAAAGGCATGGCCTCTAATGTTGGATCATAAAACGAAAGAACAGGGTGACTGCTTTTATATCTTAGAGTTAAAGGACTGGAGGAGGTTAAAGTTGTAAATAAGGGCATGAAAAATTATTTTAAATTGGGTGATATTCCTAGTTCTTTTATTGATATTCTTTATGTTGAAATCAATTGCAATTCCTGCAGAAAAAAGTAGACGGTGCAGACAAAAAATAAATGTAGTCCATTTTGTATATAATATGTGTGATAGTTTATGTGTCAGATCATTATCAATGAAGAGGTTTGTAAGATCTCCCAAGCCACAAGAATGGTGGATTTTCAAGCAAGCCATTGGAATATCTGTGAACTAGTCTTCTGCTTATTCATGTAAATCTGCCTTAATGAACGATGATGGAGGCAAGTCCATTATCTCAGAAGCATTTTGTGACAAAATGAATTTAAATGAGAATGGTTTTGTTTCAATTTAATTGAAGAATGTCGTCAATTACATGACCAGTAATGTGCTGTGATCTCAATCATATGCTTCCTGAGCCATGGTGAAGAGTGCAGTATAAAATCAGCAGCTACTTCTTTTCCATTCAATGGCTTTGCCCGTCCGTTTTTCTCCTTGCCTTCTTGTTTAGACTGATACCTAGAATGGGAGGTTATCTTTTGAGGAGATGCCAGGTCGGACTTGTACCTGCCAGAGTTTAGAAAATTTGAGGTATGACATGATTGAAACAAATCCCATGAGGGGACCTAGCAGGGCAGATGTAAAGAGTTTGTTTCCTCTTGCTGGAGAATCAAGAATTAAGGGTCACTGTTTAAAAGTAAGTCGCCACACACTTAAGATAGAGGTGATTCATTTTACCTCTCGCAACTGGTTGTGAGGTCAGATCTTTCTTCTGAAAGATTGGCAGAAGCAGAATCTTTAAACATTTTTAACGCTTAGATGGATAGATATTTAAAAAGCAAACAACTGAGAGGTTAGTGGGGTAGACAGGAATCTTATTAGGCACCGCCTCGGTAATGACTGACTGTGGATGATGCATCCTGGTCGGATTCGAGCCTGGGCGATGTCGTACCTTCTGAACCTTCTGAATTTTGTCGTCGGCAGAGAAGTACTCTGCATATCGCCAACTTGGACAATTTTACATTTTTATCAAGCCAATTAACCTACAAACCTGTACGTCTTTGGAGTGTGGGAGGAAACCGAGGATCTCGGAGAAAACCCACGCAGATCACGGGGAGAACGTACAAACTCCATACAGACAGCACCCGTAGTCGGGATCGATCCTGGGTCTCTGGCGCTGCATTTTGCTGTAAGGCAGCAACTCTACCGTTGTGCCACCATGACCGATATGGAGGACAGGCTGTTGCCCATGCAGCACGTCCCCCCTCTCCACGTCGCTGATCGATCCAAAGGAACAGCAGGGCCGTTACAATTTGGCACCAGCGTCGCCGCAGGAGCTGCCAGAGCGAGGTTGCAGACAACGACAAACTGCCTTAGGGGCTCCGACTGTGGATTTTCTTGAGATTTACTCCTGGAGCCTTTTCCATGACTGGATATGGCCACAAGGCAGTGGAGATTTTAAATCAGAGTTTTCCCTCTCCTAGATGTACTGCCTTCCCAGGCTGACGAGCCCCATCTGCCCGAGACTCGTGGTGACGGGAGCATCTGCCTTCCCGTGCAGGTCGATAGTACCTGCCCACTAGACAGGAATAGGGCTGTGGTTTCAATCAGATCACCCATGATCTTATTAAATGGCAGCGCTGGCTCAGTGGACCTGTTACTACTCATTTGTACATTTTGTATGTTATTCTTATGCATTACAAGGATCAAAAGAGTAGACAATAGACAATAGGTGCAGGAGTAGGCCGTTCGGCCCTTCGAGCCAGCACCGCCATTCACTGTGATCAAGGCTGATCATCCACAATCAGTACCGTGTTCCACTATCTTTAAGAGCTCTATTCATCTCTCTCTTGAAAGCATCCAGAGAATTGCCCTCCACTGCTTTCTGAGGCAGAGAATTCCACAGATTCACAACCCTCTGTGTGAAGAGCTTTTTCCTCATCTCCATTCTAAATGGCTTACCCCTTATTCTTAAACTGTGGGCCCTGGTTCTGGACTCCCCCAACATCGGGAACATGTTTCCTGCCTCTAACATGTCCAAACCCATATTAATCTTATATGTTTCAATAAGATGCCCTCTCATTCTTCTAAATTCCACAGTATACAAGCCCAGCCACTCCATTCTATCAACATATGACAGTCCTGCCAACCCGGGAATTAACCTTGTGAACCTGCGCTGCACTCCCTCAATAGCAAGAATGGCCTTCCTCAAATTTGGAGACCAAAACTGCACATATCGCCATCCTTGTACCTTAAAGGAAACCTGTCTTTGTTGCAGCTGATTGTGACCTCTGCACCATAACCATTCTCTATCAACGTGTACAATTTGCCAATTTTCATCCTATCCTTCCTTCCCTTTCTCAATTGTCAAACCTTACCACCACTGCCCCTCTGCCCCACCCCACTTTGTCACCAAATGCTGATCACTGGACACTTTTGCCCCCCACCCTCCACCCTCCACTGGTTGCCCACCCCAGCTTCACACTTGTTCAGCCGCCAAGTAATCGGACTTTACTGGCTTTATCTTGCACTAAACGTTATTCATGTTATTCCCTTTATCATGTATCAGTACACTGTGGAAGACTCGATTGTAATCACGTACTGTCTTTCCGCTGACTGGGTTAGCGCGCGTCAAAACCTTTTCACTGCACGTGGTAATAAAGTAAACTCAGCACGAGTGGGAACAGAACAAACAAAAAGTGACTTACGAGACTGCAGATGGGCAGAAACAACTGGTGGGGAACTCGGCAAGCCATGCACTATCTTTGGTGGGGAATGGACAGGTGGGTTGCCAAACAGTGTAGGTTGGCAGGACCCTCAGACCTCCCACATTGCTGAGATGTCTGTCCTTCCCCTTGGCTTAGCCGGTGGCATGCATCCCTATGAATAAGAAGTTTGAGGGTTCAGCTCCCTCACGTGGGACTTGAGCTACTTTAATGGTGGTGCCAAAGTGCAGATAAGAGATTGAAGCAAGATTGTATTTTATGCTCCAGCAGGATATAAAAGACCCATTTTGAAGTAGTTCTGGAGAGTTTTCCAGTACTGTCCCGCTCAATACTTACCCACAACACTGTTAAAAATAACAAACTACCTAGCCAATGCCATTATGGGAGTCACTGAGAGCTTGCTGTGTGTAAATAACTGCTCCAGTTCCTATATTACAACAGTAACTGCATCTCAGCTGTAATTCATTGCTTGTAAAGCACTTTGGAACCTTTGTGAAAGGCATTATTTATATCTAAATCTTCCTTTTTCACTGCTGCTGTATAAATCTGCCCCAGAGCCATGTCTCTGATTTGATTCATTATAAAGAAGGACTCAATAGAGGTATACACATTACAGTTGGCTACAGTACCTGGAGAAAAAAGGACAGAAAATTGCCCAGGACTCCTGACTACTTATTTAATGGCCACAACCACTATAACTGTGCATGGATATCAGATGAGGGTAGCCACAAAGCCTTCCATAGCACAAATAGCGTGTGAAAAAACAATCTGAATAAACTGCTAGTTAGCTTCAACAAACTTTAGCTGAAGGTTGAAAAGGAAGGTATTTTTAAGGCATAGCTTGACAGATTCTGGATTAGTAAAGGCCCTGTCTCACGGTGCGAGTTGACACACGAGTGACCCAGAGTGACAGACTCGTGGTTGTGTACGATATTCCAAGTTGATGTGCAAGTGTTTGAGGCGAGTTCCCACGGGTATGGTAATCTGCGATGTTCCGAGGTCGTCTCCAGAGTTAACAAGTTCCCCTCCCGTTTGCTCTTGAGTTACCAAGTTCCTCTCCCGCTCAGGGCGTGTGTTGTTGCTGCAGTCCGGGATTCGCATTTAAAGCACTCGGTTATCTTCAGCAGTTCAGGCGAGGACAGGGCGAGGGATGGTGGAATTGGGAGAAGGCAAAGACTATGGGTGGGGAGTTGTGAGAGGGGGGCTAGGAACAGCATCTGCGAAACGGGTAGTCAACCTTTAGGGTCCCGGCCCGAAACATCCCTATACATTTTATGATTTCCCTCCAAAGATGCAGTCTCCCGTGGTTTGTTTGCACAACTCTCTTCCCTCTCTCTCCCAACATTGGGGGGGGGGGGAGGGGGGGACGACAAGATAGTTTAAACGGACATTACCCCCACTTCATGCTTCTGTTGCGCATAATTCAGCAGTAAAACCTCTCTTCCCCATACCCAGCAACGCCCGATTCCTCGCATCCCCACAAGTTCACATCGACGAGGGAAGAATGAGCGGGGAGTCTGAAGAAGGGTCCCGACCCGAAACATCACCCATTCCTTCTCTCCAGATGCGATGCCTGTCCCGCTGAGTTACTCCAGCATGTTTGTGTCTATCGTCGGTGTAAACCAGCATCTGCAGTTCCTTCCTACACACGGACAGTGAAGTGCCTCGGCCAAATTAGGAACATTAGGATTCTCTGATGTGAAGGTAGTCTGGTTTGCGTTTCTTACACTTGATCATATCCGAAACTAAAGTATAGATAGACACAAAATGCTGGAGTAACTCAGCGGGACAGGCCGCATATCTGGAGAGAAGGAATGGGTGGCGTTTTGGGTAAGTCTGAAGAAGGGTCTCGACTCCATTCTCTCTCTCCAGAGATGCTGCCTGGTCCGCGAGTTACTCCAGCATTTTGTGTCTATTAAAGAGTTCCCACGGTAGACGCACGAATCACTAAACTTAACGCACGGGCCACTACGATATAACTCTGAGTTTAAATGTTTCAATTTTAAACTTGACCACGAAATTTGACTCGTGGAAAAAGTCAAACATGTTTGACTTTTTTCACGAGTTCACAAGTTTCACAGGTACCTGCCGTTAGCGCCACGAGTGGACAAGTTGATCGCGCGAGTTCCGACGTTCCCACCACGTTGGCTGTACGTGATCACCACGAGTGAAAACTCGGGGTCACTCGTGGGCCAACTCGCACCGTGAGACAGGGGTTTAAGGGTGTCAGGGATTATGGGGAGAAGGCAGGAGAATGGGATTGAGAGGGAAAGATAGATCAACCGGCCCATCAAGAATGGCGGAGTAGACTTGATGGGCCGAATGGCCTGATTCTGCTCCTATAACTTCTGAACTTATGAAAGTTGTGACTTAACAGAGCCAAAACAGGATAACAGTGCTCCTTTAATGGAACAGAAACAAGAGCAGCTGAAGGCTAATGCATTTCTTTCTGTGCACAGGAAGGAAAGGGTGACCTGCAGGAATGTGAGGTTGAGCTAATTAAATGAGCCCAGCTTGGTTGATGTCTTGTGGTGTGTGAGACCATCAGTGAAGGCCAGAGCATGTGTTGCTGTTTAAAGATCAATTAAGAACCATTATTAGCCAGGGAGGAGCACGGATATCCCCTTGGAGTGAAAAAAAAACCCTGCAAAGAGAGAAAATGTCACATTTGCAGAATCATCCGGGTAAAAGAAAAACACACGCTCCCTGATGCCAATTTGCCTCAATGGTTTGCATTCCATAATTACAGCTCACATCATGGCTTCCACCAGTTAAATAAATAGGAACTCCATGTGGGTAACATAACAAGCTCAGACTAGATTTAAACAGGTAAAAAAACCAGTGCAAGTAAAAGATCAAATGCATCAAAATGGCTCCAACAGGGAATAGGCCGTGTTCTATTTCTAGGGTTAACTTGACCTCTAAAATTTGAAAACAGAAGCACTTACAGAGGCCAACCATGCTGCATTTTATTTTTGAGCAAATAGATTCCTGATTTTCCGATTGATCCAGGAGATGGTTTGGATAAACCCCCTGATCTCTGCTGACCACAAGCGACAGAGCAATAAAAAAGAACACATAATGTAGGAGCAAGTATGGGGCATTTGGTTCGTGGCTCTGCTGTTCAACAAGATCATGGCTGCTTTTGCACCTCAACACACATTTCCTGCCCTGTCACCATATCACTTTCCACCAATATCCAAAAAGTCTACTAAACTTGAGCTCAGAGCATCCACAACCTTCAAGGGCAGTATATTCCAGAGACTACTGTTGCATGTACTATCGCAACAATTAAGAGACATTTGGACAGGTACATGAATGTACATGAACAGGTTTAGATATGGGCCAAATGCAGGCAGGTGGGACTAGTGTAGATGGGGCATGTTGGTCAGCGTGGGCAAGTGGGCCAAAGGGCCTGTTTCCACACTGTATGAGATTCATGGACTATCTTTGACCAGACTTTACCCTGTACTAAACGTTATTCACGTTATTCACCCTTGTCACTGTGGATGGCTGGATTGTAATCGCGTATTGTCTTTTCACTGACTGGTTAGCATGCAACAAATGTTTTTCACTGTACTTCGGTACACGTGACAATAAACTAAACTCAACTCTATGACCACCATTGTACAATTCAATGTTCTGACTGAAGATATTGGTCTTCATTTTCAGTCCTAAATGGCCTATCCTTATTTTAATACAGAAAGAGCTAATTTTAGGTTCTTCAACCAGGAGAAATAAATTCTGTCAAGTCTTGTAAGAATTGTGTTTGATTCAATGAGGTCACCCCTAATTCTTTCAAATGTTGGAGAATAGAGGCTTAAGCTCCTCAATCTCTCCTCAACTATCACAGCCTCGATCCCAAGAATCAATCCAGTGAACATTCATAACACCCACTCAGTAACAAGGATATGTTTTTGATGGGGACAATGGCTGTACATAGTACTGCAGACGTGATCTCAACAAGGCATAGCATTGTAAAAATATATATTTACTCTGTATATATATATGTACTCAAATCCTATTTTAAGAAAGGCTAACATACTATTTGTCTTCCTAATGGCCTATTGTAATTACTTAATCAGTAGAGGCTCACGAGTGTTTCATTATCATATGTCCTGAAACGGAAAAATGAAATTCTTATTTGCAGCATCAAAACAGATATGTTAAGAGAGTACTCAGCAGACATAATAATAAACAACAAAAATAAGTTTAAGATATAAAAAAAAGGAAACCATACCGTGCAAAGACAAAAACAGCCCCAGTGCAATCAAAGCAGTTCTTTGTTCAGGGTTTAGTTGAAATTTGTAGTGTGCAATAGCCTGATGGCTGCAGGGAAGAAGCTGTTCCTGAACCTGGACCTTGCAGTTTTCAGGCTCCTATACCTTCTTCATGATGGCATGAGTGAAATGAAAGTGTGGCCAGGGTGATGTGAGTTCTTAATGAAGCTGGCTGCCTTTTTGAGTCGGTGACTGCTGTAGATTCAGACCCAGTCTGAAGAAGGGTCTCAACCCGAAACGTCGCCTATCTCCTTCGCTCCTTAGATGCAGCTGCACCCGCTGAGTTTCTCCAGCTTTTTGTGTAACCCACTGCTGTAGATTCCTTTGATGGTGGGGAGGTCAGGACCCGTGATGAACTGGGCAGTGTACAGCCCTTTTTGTAATCGCCTTCATTCATGGGCTCAAGTTGCCAAAGCAGGCCGTGATGCAACCAGTCAATATGCTCTACTGTACACTGTCGAAGTCCATCGTCAAACCTGCTGCTGTCCATATGCTGATGTCAATTTAAATTACACATTTAGTTACATAGCAGTCCATCCCTTTGAGTGATCTCATATCTGCAGTGACTAAGAGGATGGAGCAAAAAATTTAAGCCGGTGGACTGAAGAGATTGCACATCCCAGTAAATGATTACACTTTAGCTCTGATAATCCAGCAAACATGGTACTATGATGGTGCCAGACTAGCAGATTTTCTGGACTATTGGATGTTGTTTCCATTTAGCAGTTTAATTCATATTTTGTGATGTTTCTCAGTATTACAATATTTTGCTTCCGATGAACCAGACAAGTTTCTAAGGCTAAGATAGACACAAAAAGCTGGAGCAACTCAGCGGTTCAGACAGCATCTCTAGAGAAAAGGAATAGGTGACGTTTCGGGTCGAGACCCTTCTTCTGTTTATAATGCCCCTGTCCCACTTACAAAACCAGAACGGAAACCTCTGGGGACTTTGCGCCCCACCCAAGGTTTCCGTGCGATTCCCGGAGATTCCCGGAGGTTTTTGTCAGGTTTCCGGAGGTTTTTTTAATTTTTTGAAATAATCGCTGGAACATAGAAGAAGCTGAAACCACTTTCGACCATTAGGGAGACTGACAAAAACCTCCGGGAACTGCATGGAAACCTTGGGTGGGGCGCAAAGCCTCCAGAGGTTTCCGTTCAGGTTTCCTAAGTGGAACAGGGGCATAAGGCTCTCAGGAAACAGTGTCCCGATATAGAGAAAGGCGGGCGGAAATCATAGCCTGGAAAGTCAGAAGCTAAACTATCGGGATTTCCAAAATGTCAAATAGTAGGTTATTGGAATTTGACTGTAAAAATATTTTCATTAACTTCAACATTAAATCAACTTGCAGCCTCACTTGGTTACCTCCCAGCAGCTGAGTTCTCCCATTTATTTGTATAGGCTGCAGTATTTGTGCAGATTTTACAGCATCTAAGATCCTGCTGCCATGTTGAATTCCCAGAGGACATTCATGGGTGCTGATGTCCTAGGACTGGGTCTCGAACAAAAGGCGATGTTACAGCTTCAATGCTGAAACTGCTCAGTTACAGGACTATGTTGTTGGAGTGTTTAGGCTGACCCACCCAACAACATAGTTATAATAAAGAACTGTAGATGCTGACTTATACCAAAGAAAGACACAAAATGCTGGAATAACTCAGTGGGTTAGGCAGCATCTCCTGTGAACATGGATCAGTGACGTTTCCAGTCAGGACCCTTCTTCAGACATTGCCGAGGGCCGGGAGGAATGCTGGAAACTAGAAGGTGGAGGACAGAGCATTGCCAATAGTAGGTGAACGTAGGCAAGGGGTACTTTTCCACACAAAACCAACCCTTCCCCCTGTAATTTCCCCACCAACCGCTGGAGATCTTCCATCTGTCCCTTTACCTCCTCCTCACCTTCATCTAAGGATCCCAGCAGTCCTTCCAGGTTTCACAGAGGTCCACGTGCACCTCCTGTAAACCCCATATACTGCATCTGATGCTGCCAATGTTGCCTCTTACACATCGGCGAGACAAAGTGTGGACACGGCAACCACTTTGACGATCACTTGAGCTCGATTCGCCAAGGCCCACTGGATCTCCCGGTTGCTAACCATTTTACCTCACCTTCCCATTGCCATACTGACCTTTCTGTGCTGGGTCTCCACCATTGACAGAGTGAGGCCAGATGCAAACTGGAGGAACAGCACAATATATTCCGCTTGGGTAGCTTACCACCCAACGGTATGAACATTGAATTCTCCAATTTTTGGTAACTATCCTATAAACAGTACTCTTGCACCTCCCCTTTCCCCCTCAAGACCCCACCCCATTCTTCCTCCCCCCCTCCCTTCAATTCCCCTTCCCCTCCCCCAGCCCCCCCTTCCCCCTCCCCCTCCCCCAGCCCCCCCTTCCCCCTCCCCCTCCCCCAGCCCCCCCTTCCTCTTCCCCCACCCCCTCCCCCACCCCCCTCCCCCTTCCCCCTCCCCTGCATTGCTTCCAATAGCTGCACAATTAATAAAAAAAAAACAAGCTTAACAATTTGCAACTCTTTATCCTTTTCCACCCTGGGGTTGTATGTTGTTTAACAACCTCTCCAAATGAAGACATACTTAGATCCTTGCATGTGGCCCATCTGAAGCTAATCCGAAAAGTATAAATTTAGTTTTGGTTCAATTCAGCTTATTGTCTGCACAGAGGTCTATGTGAAAGATTTAACGTGTGTCATTCATAGCCATTGCTTCACACAGTGGAACATACTGTTTATTTCACCACAAGTCTGTTGCTAGGGTTTTATCCAATCACCAAAGAATGTAAATCACAAACACTTGAAACAAATCCTTTTTTTTAATGGAATATTGTTGAATCAGCATTTTTGTTAAGACATAAAATTGGATTGTAAAACGGTTGATTCATAAATTAGATACTTTATCCAACACTTATAGTATTTACTATGCAAAATGATAGCTGCAGTTTGCATATTTTATAAGTTACTTGAACCAAATGTAACCACAGACAATACAAGGAGGCAGTTGACTAATCAGCATGTATATAATGACAGTCCAATGATGTCTCAAATTAGTGGTGCTCAATAGCTGATTGGAATGTCCCAGTCTGACATTGTAATCCCACATTAAATTGTTCATCTTCCACTGAGGAATTTGCTGCAAAAAGCCCATCAACATTAGACATTAGAACTCAATCAACTTATCCTCATCGAGGATAACACACAATGCTGCAGTGACTCAGCGGGTCAGGCAGCATCTCTGCAGAAAAAGAATAGGTAACGTTTTGGATTGACACCCCTCATCAGACCAATCCTCATCAAATATAGCCATGTCTGGACGTGTGCTTTTTGGGGGTGTTTTAGCATCAAGCTTATGTCTTTGAACCATGCAGCCAGTAATAACTGGAAAAATAACCTGGAGACATAAATTGAAATCCCACATGACAAATTATAATGTGATCAATTTGATGAATCAGGAATATAATATCAGTGATCGTGATCATGAAATCATCAGTTTGTGATAAAAATCTCCTCTGATTCACTGATGGAAGTGATTCTCAGCGAAGTGGTTAACCCTCAATTAGTTTAGTTTAGTTTATTGTCACGTGTACCAAGGTACAGTGAAAAGGTTTTTTGTTGCGTGCTAACCAGTCAGTGGAAAGACTATACACGATTGCAATCGAGCTGTCCACAGTTTACAGATACAGGATAAAGGGTATAACATTTAGTGCAAGATAAAGTCCAGTAAATTCCGATTCAAGATAGTCCGAAATCCTTCAATGAGGTAGTCCAAGGGTATTCAGTTCCTCATTAGAATGGCAATATTATTTAAGGACAACTACAAACTATACACTATTCTTGACAGCAATATCATATATGTAATCATGTTTCTTGCCTCCAAATATAGTGGATGCTCAGCAGTGCATCATGAAAAAGCCCTTCAGTCTACAGCCACACAGTATTGTTCCACACAACCATACCTGGCAACATACTATCATTGAGAGAGAGATAGGTAAGTGGCGGCATTATCAGTTATCTGAATGACTTTCAAACATGTCCTCCTATCTTTTTATTCCATTCCTTGAATACCGTAGGTGAGGCTTAAAAAAAAGACAATAGTCCTGACACTTCCAAGGGAGACGGCTGCTGCCAAACTCAGCAGCAGGACCTCACTGACATTTTGTTTTGTTTCATTTCCTGCCTGGCTGCGACCAGATAGCTCTGCATCCTCTTGGCATGAACATTGAATTCTCTCAATTCTGTTCACCCTTGCTGTCTCCTCCCCTTCCCGCCTCACCCTCAGCCCTCGGGCTCCTCCTCATCCTTTTTCCTTTCTTCCCCCCACCTCCGCCCACCCCCTATCAGTCTGAAGAAGAGTGGGGGAAACGTTACCTATCTCCTTCGCTCCATAGATGCTGCTGCACCCGCTGAGTTTCTCCAGCATTTTGTGTACCCTCGATCTTCCAGCATCTGCAGTTCCTTCTTTAAGACCAGATAAACCATCTGGCCTCTGAGGATAGAAGGAACGGGAGCAGCAGCAGCAGGGAGGTTATAGTGGGGATCCCCATTGTAACACATTGAGAAGGATCCTGAGTCAACTCACTCTGATGGGGAGGAGGGTCCTGATCACAAGCTGATCACATTATGGAGCCTCTGAAATTTGTAAAAGTGGCAAGGCATGTCTCTTTTCAAAGCAGCTCTCAGTTCTGCACACACCTGACAGAGTTAAGTCTACGCATCATCATTTTGCCATTAACTCAAGGTGTAGTTTAGTTTATTGTTACGTGTACTGAGGTACAGTGAAAGGCTTTTGTTGCGTGCTAACCAGCCAACAGAAAGCCAAGACACGATTACAATCGAGAATTGGTGGCACAGAGTACGATAACCATTCTAATCTGTTTCACTGAGTGAAAAATAAACTATTGAGAAACTCAGTGGGTCAGGCTGCAACTGGGAAGTGATATGGGCAAACAGTGTTTCTGGTTCTGGGCTTTTATTCAGACAATAGACAATAAACAATAGGTACAGTAGTAGGCCATTCGGCCCTTCAAGCCAGCACCGCCATTCAATGTGATCATGGCTGATCATCCCCAATCAGTACCCCGATCCTGCCTTCTACCCATAACCCCTGATATCCCCTATCTTTAAAAGCCCTGTCTAGCTCTCTCTTGAAAGTATCCAGAGAACCGGCCTCCAATGCCCTCTGAAGCAGAGAATTCCACAGATTCACAACTCTCTGTGAGAAAAACATTCAGCAAACATGTGCCATTCTGAGTCTTTAACACTTGAAGGAGGTCACAGGACACTGGGGAGGGAGAAGACCTGTGGGTCATCCCCAAAATAGGCTGTTCTGAGATGATGGATCAAATGGCCTGCTGATTATTTTTAATATTTGCGAACTGTTTAAAAACAAAATATTTATTGCTATCTAATTCACATCATGGGTAATGCACGTAGAGAGACCAAGTGTTGTCCAGAATATAACAACTCCCTTCACCATAAAACAGTGGGGAAATATATAATTAGCCTACTGGGATTATCCTAGAGATTCACTTCTAGGATAAATGTCTAGTCACATGGAACAATATTCCAATATCCAATATCAATGAAAAGTATAATGCTCGCAGTTTTTAGAACGTCAATTGACACTTGACCCAATTATTCTGTATCAGTGCTAATCATCCATTTGGTCTCTAAGCCCTGCTTTCATACATACAGTCTATTCCTTCTTTTGAATTCCTGATCTGTCCTTAAAAGTAATATCTCCTTCAAAGTCACATATTCCACAACATCATGGTGTAATACCCCCCCCCCCACACTCAATCCTAAAACTTTAGTCATGATCATAAGCCTTTGAAGTTGACCAGTCAATCACTAATTGGTTTGTTTCCACAATCGTCCCATCGAAACTTTTGAATACTTCCATTCAATTACAGTCCAGATTCTTCCGTGATACAGCAACAACGTCCAAAAAAATATTTCCTTCACATAGCAGTAGTAATAAATCAAATCCCAGGACCAGTATCAACATGCGGCATGGTGGCGCAGCGGTAGATTTGCTGCTTCACAGCGCCAGAGACTCTGGTTCGATCCAGACTACGGGTACTGTCTGAAAGGAGTTTGTGCGTTCTCCCCATGGCCTGCGTGGGTTATCTCCGGTTTCTTCCCACACTCCAAAGATGTACAGGTTTGTAGGTTAATTGGCTTGGTTGTAAATGTAAAATTGTCCCTAGTGTGTGCAGCATAGTGTTAATGTGCAGGGAAAGCTGGGCGGTGCGGACTTAGTGGGCTGAGGGGCCTGTTTCTGTATCTTTAAACTAAACAAAATGACCCAAAGGTCTGGTTGAAGAAAGAGATTTTATGTGGCATGTTAAAGAAGTAAAGGGTGAGAGAGGTAAAGAGGGTTAGGGAAATAATTCCCCAAATTTAGTGCCTTGGCAGCATGACTACCAGTGATGAACCAGTTAAATCTGGAGAGAAGCGAGAAGCCAGAGTTGGAGGAGTCCAGAATCTCAGATTCCCAAATCTTTTTTTCCAAATTTGTACATGCTTGCATTTGGCAGGTCATGGTGTATTTGTTCTGTACTCCATCAATGAGAAATTGGATTACAATTTCACATGTTACCTAACTTATCATCCAATCTGTCTCTTTCGCGTGCTTTGGAAAATTCCCGCATTTTCCTGTTTCACTTAGACATGGATCCAAGATCAAGTAAAAACAGGAAAGTGCAGGAGTTTCCCTGTTTTCCAAGTTGCAAACTTATTTTTACAGCTACCAGACTGAGCACCAGATATCTTCCTGCTGTTAATACAGATTTGTCTTGACTGATTGAGGTTCTTTCTCAGACTGCAGGAGAGAACCATTGCCTGATCATGGCAATAACCACGATAAATGTTTGGATATAAATATTTGAGGGTAAAACGAGAATGCCCATGAGCAGAAAGCAAATGCCCCCGTTAACTGTGGGAAGCCGAAACATTTTATAAAGTCTGTCCGTTTTCAAGCGAGTTATAGTGTTGCACTGCAAAAGGAAGGAATTCTTCAAGGTTTGAAAGGATAGCTACTGAGCACTTGTTTCTCTTTGAGACCTGGGGAGCATGGTCTCGACATAGAGTCATCTTGCTAGGAGCAAGATATGGGTTTTTTCTTTAGCCAGAGAATATTGCATTTTGCAATTCTCCAGATATTTGCAGGTACTTAGTTGCAGAATGTATTTGGGACTGAGATCAGTAAAGTTATGGATACCAAGGGAATTGAAAGATATGGGGATGAGGTAGGAAACTGCATACATGTTCTCCCCAGGATTCAGACACCTGGCTTGTGGGCATCCCATAGGTACAAACAAGTGTTTGGGAAACCAATGGGTGGTTGGGGGTAGATTTGCCCACTGCTGTGGGACAACAGGCATTTTCTGCCAGAAGGGAATGGGACATTTCATGTCCATAAGATAAAGGAGCAGAATTAGGCCATTCGGCCCATCAAGTCTACTCCGCCATTCAATCATGGCTGATCTGTATTCTCCTCTCAATCCCATTCTCCTACCTTCTCCTCAGAACCCCATTCACCCGTACTAAACACAAATCTGTCAATTTGTCCCTTAAAAATTCCCAATGATGGCCTCCACAGCCGCATGTGGCAATGAATTCCCCAGATTCACCACCCTCTAAAGGAATTTATCCTCATCTCGTTTCTAACGGTACAACCTTTTGGTGTGCCTTCTTCCATCCCCACCCCCTTCAACAATCGAGGGCTGTGTCGAGCATTGTACAGGGAGTGCAAGCAGACTCGCTCGTTCAGTGTCAGTGAGGCCATTCTTCCAACAGCTGTGCTTCCTTCCATCACAACTGCTTCCATGATCCTTTCCCACACATTGTTTACGACTGACAAACAGATTGGCTTACAAACAGTTCTCCGAAACGTACTCCGTCGTAACCTGGAGACTACCTGTGTAAGGGTTAGGATCAAGCGCTGATCTTATTGAATAGAAAAGAGAGCTGGTTAAGCCTGTATAGCTTACTGCTTTTTGATTTAAAGTTTCTATGTCCTTATGTCACTCATCTCTTCTTCTTAATGACCTGATAAAATCTCAAGTCTGATACTGAATAAAGCAGAGGTCATTTGAGAGGGCGATTTTGAGCATTAATATGTTGCTGTCTGCTGCAGCACAACTGAGGAGCCTATCACCTGGACGCATCAAAAGTGACAGTGAAGATGATGACCTTCCAAATGTGACGTTGGACAGTGTTAATGAAACTGGATCCACAGCACTTTCCATTGCAAGAGCTGTACAAGAGTAAGTACATCTCTTTCTGTACATTTTACATACTCTTGAAAACTGTTTTCACTTCCCAGTTATCTCTGGAAGTAATATTGCAGCAAGCTTTGTGTGTAAATTCCATGTTTATATCATTGGGTTTCTAAGCTACTCAAGTGGAATATGTGGAGCTGTTATTCTGATTTGTGTGGCCACACCCAGGCAATGGAGGAGGCCCAGGACAGAAAGACCAGTATGGGAATGGGAAGAGGAATTGAACTAGTCAGCAACTGGGAGATCCCGTAGGCCTTGGAGGAACGAATGCAAGTGCAAGTCAATGAATAATCTTGACCTTTCGTTCCCCCCTCCCCCCCCCCCCCCATTGAGCTGATATAAGCTTCAAAGTACACATCATTTTCCAGATGATACTACATCCTTCTCCCCAGAGCATCTTTGCACCATGCATCATGTCCATACCAAGCTGTAGTTCTAGCTAATGCCAAGGTATGCACCTAGGTTAACATGTCTTTTGAGCCACAAAATTGAATTGAGGACCAAAAAAAACGAACTGCCTGAGGAACTCAGTGGGTCAAGAACGTCCTGACCCGAAACATCATCTGGCTATTTTCCTCTGACCCATTGAGTTCCCCTGCAGTCTGTATTTTGCTCGAGATTCCCGCATCTGCAGTCTCATGTCTCTCTTGAGGACAAAAACATTTGTTAATAATTTAACCGCTCCTCTCCCTGTCAAACATGAGGCACCAATCATTTTCAAATATTATTACAAGGGAATTATTCATTTCTGTGTAATTTGTTGTGATACATGCCACTGTTAGCTGAATAAGACTTTAGAAACGGGGCATACATTGCAATGATTATTAAAAAATAAACCAGATCAAAGTACAGAGGATGTGGCCAAGATTAAATTGAACATCTATAATGTGCAAACCATACTCTTCAAAAAGGGAAAAGTAATATGGTCATCAGCATTTACTTTCCATTGAATGAAACATGGTAGAGGTAGAGATGCTGCCTTACAACGCCAACGACCCGGGTTCGATTTTGACCAAGGGTGCTGACTGCACGGAGTTCGTATGTTCTCCCTGTGATCCACTTTGGTAGCAAAACAGGAATGCAGATTACTATCTAAATGGCGTCAAGTTGGGAAAAGGGGAAGTACAACGGGATCTGGGGGTCCTTGTACATCAGTCTATGAAAGTAAGCTTGCAGGTACAGCAGGCAGTGAAGAAAGCGAATAGCATGTTGGCCTTTATAACAAGAGGAATCGAATATAGGAGCAAAGAGGTCCTTCTGTAGTTGAACAGAGCCCTAGTGAGACCACACCTGGAGTATTGTGTGCAGTTTTGGTCCCCTAATTTGAGGAAGGACATTCTTGCTATTGAGGGAGTGCAGCGCCGGTTTACAAGGTTAATTCCCGGGATGGCGGGACTGTCATATGCTGAGAGAATGGAGCAGCTGGGCTTGTACACTCTGGAGTTTAGAAGGATTAGAGGGGATCTCATTGAAACATATAAGATTGTTAAGGGTTTGGACACGTTACAGGCAGGAAACATGTTCCCGATGTTGGGGAGTCCAGAACCAGGGGCCACAGTTTAAGAAAATGAGTAAGCCATTTAGAACGGGGACGAGGAAACACTTTTTCTCACAGAGAGTGGTGAGTCTGTGGAATTCTCTGCCTCAGAGGGCGGTGGAGGCAGGTTCTCTGGATGCTTTCAAGAGAGAGCTAGATAGGGCTCTTAAAAATAACGGAGTCAGGGTATATGGGAAGAAGGCAGGAACGGGGTACCGATTGGGGATGATCAGCCATGATCACATTGACTCGAAGGGCCGAATGGCCTACTCCTGCACCTATTGTCTATTGTCTATTGTCTATTGTGACCGCATGGGTTTTCTCCAGGTTCCCCTGATTTCCTCCCGCACTCCAAAGACAGGTTTGTAGGTTAATTGGCTTCATTAAAATTATAAGTTGGCCATAGTGTGTAGGATAGTGCCAGTGTACCGGGTGATAGCTGGTCGGTGCAGACTTGGTGTGCCGAAGGACCTGTTCCCGTGCTGTAACCCTAAAGTCCCCCTAAAGTCTAAATTCCAAAGTATAACGAATCAAAGGTCTGAGTTTTTATATTTTAAAAAGAGTTTCAGCTGTTAAGTCAGCCAACTTAACATTTGAACTTAGGTTGGAAAAGATGATGTTGCTCACCACTAACTGATTTAAAAGGAGAAAAATTCACAATATTTGCTGGTGCTAAACATACAAATAGCTCTTCTTCAGAAATCTGCTCCACTGAAATCAGTGGAAGAATATTTTGGAATCTGAATGAAATACAAAATTGCGATCATATTGTGCATTTTGAGCAACTACCCAGGACATGTTTTAGGTCAGCCACAATCCTGCTCTCTGTTTGACCATTGGGAATTGCAAGAACAGATCTATCTAATTTCTATTAAGACGTTGGGCTGGCATTAGCCCAAAAGAAACAGGTGATCACCAACAGTGCAGAACGGCAGGAAGTGGGTTGAATGTGCTTGTGAGACAGTTCACAATTAAGTCTGGCTGGCTTTCCTCCACCCTTATAAATACATCCACTTAAAAGCACAGTCCATTCATACACATTGCTTTGTGACTGGGATGCAATAACAAGGTAGCTTTCAAACCATTCCTAAAAGGACCCTCATCAGTGAGTGCGGCGGGGAACAGAAACAGAATCACCACCTGGCAGATTTTGAAATGGCCAGCTTTGAAACAGCCAGCTGATATTTTTAATCAGTACAATAGCACTTGTTTTCTTACCTTGTGCTGAGGTTTTCAATAGGGTTTCCTAATCTCCACAATTATCCTGGAGCTCCCAAGAATTATTGACTGACCTCACAAGGCATTGGTGCTATGAGCATCCAAGATAAAAGTTTGGCTGACACTCAAGTATTGTTTTTTTGGACAATCAAATATTTGCTTGATTTCTAACAGACTTGGGGAGGCGGGTGTGTGGACCGAGAGTGAGATGACTGGTGGGACAGAGATTTAGAAGGTCATATATTGATTCTTCCAGGTGTAGATCAACTACCATTGGCCACCAAATGTAGTTCATCAGTAGCAAGTCAGTAGTTTCCAAAAATTAGGTATGGGGCTGCAAGACCATCAAGTGAACCAACAAACAATCTGCTGGAGGAACTCAGCAAGTTGAGCGGCAACTTTGGGAGGAAAAGAACAGTCAGCGTTTCAGGTTGAAGGCCTGTATCAGGACTGATTTGATGAACACCTGTTCGCACCACTGACCTCCAGGTTGACTGCATTGAGGATGAGTGAGGGAATTACGTTCTCGATGAGGTTAGGTTCTGTCATCTCATGCTACCTTATGGTTGCACTGACAGAACCATTTAAATTCCTGGGTCCACCTTCTAGATTGCAGTTGTACAGGGTCGTGGTGAGACCACACCTTGAGTATTGCATAGTTTTGGTCTCCAAGTCTGAGGAAAGACATTCTTGCCATAGAGGGAGTACAGAGAAGGTTCACCAGACTGATTCCTGGGATGTCAGGACTTTCATATGAAGAAAGACTGGATAGACTCGGCTTGTACTCACTAGAATTTAGAAGACTGAGGGGGGATCTTATAGAAACTTACAAAATTCTTAGGGGGTTGGACAGGCTAGATGCAGGAAGATTGTTCCCGATGTTGGGGAAGTCCAGAACAAGGGGTCACAGTTTAAGGATAAGAGGGAAATCTTTTAGGACCGAGATGAGAAAAACATTTTTCACACAGAGAATGGTGAATCTCTGGAATTCTCTGCCACAGAAGGTAGTTGAGGCCACTTAATTGGCTATATTTAAGAGGGCGTTAGATGTGGCCCTTGTAGCCAAAGGGATCAGGGGGTATGGAGAGAAGGCAGATACAGGATACTGAGTTGGATGATCAGCCATGATCATATTGAACGGTGGTGCAGGCTCGAAGGGCCGAATGGCCTACTCCTGCACCTATTTTCTATGTTTCTAGATCCTGCTGCAACCATTGACAACCTTTTCTACTGTCCACCAATTGTGGTGTCATCCGTAAACTTGCTATGCCATCCAAATCTTTAATATATGGCAAAGAGCAATGGACCCACATTCGATGTCTGCAGCACATCATTGGTCACAGGGCTCCAAACTGAAAAGGTTCCACTCGGAACTCCTTCCACTCTGTCAATTTTGTATCTAATTGGCTAGCATTGGGACTGCACAGTGGCATAGAGGTAGAGTTGCTGCCTTACAACGTCAGAGATTCGATCTTGACTACAGGGTGCTGTCTGTATGAAGTTCTCTCTGTGATCATGTGGGTTTTCTCCGGGTGCCCCGGCTTCCTCCCAAACTCCAAAGACGTAGAGGTTTGTGGGTTAATTGGCTTCGGTAAAATTGTAAATTGTCCCTAGTATGTAGGATCATGTTAGGGTACCAGGCAATCGCTGGTCGGCGAAGACTTAACGGGCCGAATGGCCTGTTTCCGTGCTAAATCTGTAAGGTTTAAAGTCTAATGCTCACCATGTGATCTAACTTACCAGATCAGCCTGCCATGACTATCAATATTGGTCGTCGTAAAATAAACACCTTTAAATACTAGTTTTACTAAATATGCACAACTGAGATTCAGGTGAATTTACAAGAACTAGAGTGATTGTGTAAAATTTGCAAATAATTTACAGGATGTGGGTGCCACATGTTTACTGCTCATCCACGATTGTTTTTGTGAAGATACAATAGCCTTTTGGTGAAGTTGCTCCTACAGTTTAGGGAAGGGAATTCAAGGATTCCGACCCATTGACAGCAAAGGAATAGCAATGGGAGTTCCAAGTAAGGATGGTGTGTAAATAGGGAAGAGAAGCGCAACAGGCAAATGGAAACACCGCCACCTACAGGCTCTTCTCACACACATCATCTTTACTTGATACTCTATCACAGGTTGGATAGTTTTCTCTGGAATGTCAGAAGTTCAGGGAGACTTGAAAGAAGTATATAACATTCTGAGAGGCATGGATAGGTTAGACAGTCAGAACCTTTTCCCAGGGTATAAATATCCAACACCATAGGTCAAAGCTATCAGGTTGGGAAAAGTTTCATGGAGAAGTGCAGGCCATGTTTTTTTACATAGAGAGGGGTGGCTGCCTGGAACGCATTGCCAGGAATGGTGGTGGAGGCAGATATAATAGTGGTGTTTAAGAGGCTTAGATAGTCACATGGAAGTGCAGGGAATAGAGGGAGATGAATCATGTACAGGCAAATGAGATCAGTTTAACGGCATCATGTTCGGCATATACATTGTGGCCCAAAGGCCCTGTTTTCCTGTGCTGTACCGTTCTATGTTTAACAGTTGAGATATATATATATATAAAAATAAAATAGGTGAATGAGGAGGTCATTCGGCCCTTCGAGCCAGCACCGCCATTCATTGTGATCATGGCTGATCGTCCACAATCAATATTGTCTCATCCCAGAGCCTTTGTTATGCCGGTTCTCCTATCGGTTTCTTTATGTTATGTGGAGTGAATCAAATGACCTGAAGAATGGCGTGTGTCATGGTAAAGACATCCAGTGGGTGCTTAGATAGATCATTCACTTGATGCTCCTGGAAGGAGATGGTTGGAAATGCATGTTTAACCTTCACAGGTTGAGCACTGACATTATCGAGGGTGGCTTTGTTCATGATCTGAAGGTCATCAAAGAGACACGAAGGATCCACTATCTCCATCCTGTGTCAGCAAGGCCAACACTCTGCCAACACTGAATGAACAGCACTCGCCAGAGTGCAGCAGAAATTTGGAACACATCTACAAATAGAGATTGATCTTAAGTCAAAATTACACTTTTTAAATTTGTATTTCAGTTACCACTAAATAGTTTTTGATAGTATCTGAAGAACATCACCTATTCCTTCTCTCCAGGGATGCTGCCTGACCCGTTGAGTTACTCCAGCATTTTATGTGTATCTTCAGTACAAACCAGTATCTGCAGTTCCTTCCTACACAAATAGTTTTTACGTCTCAGCTGCCGTTATTTAAAGTAAGGCAGTCATTAAAATAAAGTGTGGAAAATGAACAGAGTGAGTAACGATGTGAATTATGACTAATTGAAGCCCTAAATCCCAGCCTGGGTAAAGCTAAATCTCTCTCCTGACTCCTGCATGAATGCAGTGAAGAACAAATTAAAGTTATATTCATTCACATCATAAAATTCCAGTTAACTATTGGATGGATCCAGAATTAACAGGAAAGAAAGCTCACAAAGGGATAGGAGAGTATGGCCAAGTGTAATCGGGATCGATGTGAAAGGGACCACTTGTCAACATAATTGTATAAGGAGTAAGAGTGTTGTAAAAACAAGCCTGAAGGCTTTGTGTCTCATTGCGAGGAGCATTCGTAAATAAGGTGGATGAGTTGAAGGTGCAGATAGCGATTAATGACTATGCTATAGTTGGGATCACGGAGACATGGCTCCAGGGTGACCAAGGCTGGGAGCTGAACATCCAGGGATATTCAATATTCAGGAGGGATAGACGAAAAGGAAAAGGAGGTGGGGTAGCGTTGCTGTTGAGAGAGGAGATTAATGCAATAGAAAGGAAGGACATTAGCGTGGAGGATGTGGAATCGATATGGGTAAAGCTGCGAAACTCTAAGGGGCAGAAAACGCTAGTGGGAGTTGTGTACAGGCCACCTAACAGTAGTATTGGAGTTGGGGATGGCATCAAATAGGAAATTAGAAATGCGTGCAACAAGGGTAACACGGTTATAATGGGTGACTTCAATCTGCATGTAGATTGGGTGAATCAAATTGTCAAGGGTGCTGAGGAAGAGGATTTCTTGGAATGTATGCGGGATAGTTTTCTCAACCAACTTGTGGAGGAACCAACGAGAGAGCATGCTATTCTAGACTGGGTATTGAGTAATGAGGAAGGGTTAGTTAGCAGTCTTGTTGTGCGTGGCCCCTTGGGCAAGAGTGACCATAATATGGTTGAGTTCTTCATTAGGATGGAGAGTGATAAAATTAAGTCAGAAACAAGGGTTCCGAACTTGAACAAAGGTAACTTTGAAGGTATGAGATGTGAATTGGCCAAGATAGACTGGCAGGTGATTCTTAAAGGGTTGACAGTGGATGTACAATGGAACGTATTTAAAGACTGCATGGATGAAGTACAAAAATTGTTCATAACAGTTTGGCAAAAGAATAAATCAGGGAAGGTGGTGCATCCATGGATAACAAGGGAAATCAGGGATAGTATAAAAACAAAAGATGAGGCATACAAATTGGCCAGAAAAAGCAGCCTACCGGAGGACTGGGAGAAATTCAGAATCCAGCAGAGGAGGACAAAGGGCTTAATTAGGAAAGTGAAAGTAGATTATTGAAAGGAAACTGGCAGGGAACATAAAAACTGACTGTTTTTATAGATATGTGAAGAGAAAGAGACTAGTTAAAACAAATGTTGGTCCCTTGCAGTCAGAAACAGGTGAATTGATCATGGGGAACAAGGACATGGCAGACCAATTGAATAACTACTTTGGTTCTGTCTTCACTAAGGAAGACATAAATAATCTGCTGGAAATAGCAGTGGAATGGGGGTCAAATAAGATGGAGGAACTGAGTGAAATCCAGGTTAGCCGGGAGATGGTGTTGGGTAAATTGAATGGATTGAAGGCCGATAAATCCCCAGGGCCAGATAGCCTGCATCCCAGAATACTCAAGGAGGTAGCCACGGAAATAGTGGATGCATTAGTGATAATTTTTCAAAATTCCTTAGATTCTGGAGTAGTTCCTGAGGATTGGAGGGTAGCTAATGTAATCCCACTTTTTAAAAAAGGAGGGAGAGAGAAAACGGGGAATTACAGACCAGTTAGTCTAACATCGGTAGTGGGGAAACTGCTAGAGTCAGTTATTAAAGATGGGATAGCAGCGCATTTGGAAAGTAGTGAAATCATTGGACAAAGTCAGCATGGATTTACAAAAGGTAAATCATGTCTGACAAATCTGATAGAATTTTTCGAGGATGTAACTAGTAGAGTAGATAAGGGAGAACCAGTGGATGTGTTATATCTAGACTTTCAGAAGGCTTTCCACAAGGTCCCGCATAAGAGATTAGCATACAAATTCTTATAAGTATAATGCAGTATAATGTGGATAAATGTGAGGTTATCCACTTTGGTGGCAAAAATAGGAAAGCAGACTTTTATCTAAATGGTGGCCGATTAGGAAAAGGGGAGATGCAGCGTGACCTGGGTGTCATGGTACACCAGTCATTGAAAGTAGGCATACAGGTGCAGCAGGCAGTGAAGAAAGCGAATGGTATGTTAGCTTTCATAGCAAAAGGATTTGAGTATAGGAGCAGGGAGGTTCTACTTCAGTTGTACAGGGTCTTAGTGAGACCACACCTGGAGTATTGCGTGCAGTTTTGGTCTCCAAATCTGAGGAAGGACATTATTGCCATAGAGGGAGTGCAGAGAAGGTTCACCAGACTGATTCCTGGGATGTCAGGACTGTCTTATGAACAAAGACTGCATAGACTTGGTTTATACTCTCTAGAATTTAGGAGATTGAGAGGGGATCTTATAGAAACTTACAAAACTTCTTAAGGGGTTGGACAGGCTAGATGCAGGAAGATTGTTCCCGATGTTGGGGAGGTCCAGGACAAGGGGTCACAGCTTAAGGATAAGGGGGAAATCCTTTAGGACCGAGATGAGAAGGACTTTTTTCACACAGAGAGTGGTGGGTCTCTGGAACTCTCTGCCACAGAGGGTAGCTGAGGCCAGTTTATTGGCTATATTTAAGAGGGAGTTAGATGTGGCCCTTGTGGCTAAGGGGATCAGAGGGTATGGAGAGAAGGCAGGTACAGAATACTGAGTTGGATGATCAGCCATGATCATATTGAATGGTGGTGCAGGCTTGAAGGGCCGAATGGCCTACTCCTGCACCTAATTTCTATGTTTCTATGTTTCTAAACTTAAAGCACACAGTATTGGGGGTTCAGTATTGATGTGGATAGAGAACTGGCTAGCAGACAGGAAGCAAAGGGTAGGAGTAAACGGGTCCTTTTCAGAATGACAGGCAGTGACTAGTGGGATACCGCAAGGGTCAGTGCTGGGACCCCAGCTATTTACAATATATATTAATGATTTGGACGAGGGAATTCAATGCAACATCTCCAAATTTGCAGGTGACACCAAGCTGGGGGGTATAGTTAGGTGTGAAGAGGATGCTTGGAGGCTGCAGGGTGATTTGGATAGGCTGAGTGAATGGGCAGATGCATGGCAGATGCAGTATAATGTGGATAAATGTGAGGTTATCCACTTTGGTGGCAAAAACATGAGGGTAGACTATTATCTGAATGGTGGCAGATTAGGAAAAGGGGAGATGCAACGAGACCTGGCTGTCATGGTACATCAGTCATTGAAAGTACGCATGCAGGTGCAGCAGGCAGTGAAGAAAGCAAATGGTATGTTAGCATTCATAGCAAAAGGATTTGAGTATAGGAGCAGGGAGGTTCTACTGCAGTTGTACAGGGTTTTGGTGAGGCCACACCTGGAGTATTGCATAGAGTCTTGGTCTCCAAATCTGAGGAAAGACATTCTTGCCATAGAGGGGGTACAGAGACGATTCACCAGACTGATTCCTGGGATGTCAGGACTTTCATATGAGGAAAGACTGGATAGACTCGGCTTGTACTCGCTGGAATTTAGAAGATTGACGGGGGATCTTATAGAAACTTACAAAATTCTTAAGGGGTTGGACAAGCTAGATGCTGGAAGATTGTTCCCGATGTTGGGGGAGTCCAGAACAAGGGGTCACAGTCTAAGGATAAGGGGGAATTCCTTTAGGACCGAGATGAGGAAAACATTCTTTACACAGAGAGTGGTGAGTCTCTGGAATTCTCTGCCACAGAAGGTAGTTGAGGCCAGTTCATTGGCTATATTTAAGAGGGCGTTAGATGTGGCACTTGTGGTTAAAGGGATCAGGGAGTATGGAGAGAAGGCAGGTACGGGATACTGAGTTGGATGATCAGCCATGATCACATTGAATGGCGGTGCAGGCTCGAAGGGCCGAATGGCCTACTCCTGCACCTATTTTTCTATGTTTCTATGTTTCTATAAGGAATTGCAGATGCAGGTTTACATTAAAAAGACAAAAAGTGCTGGAGTTACTCAATGGGTAAGGCAGCATCTATGGAGAACATGGATAGGCAGTGTTTCTGGTCAGGACCATTCTTCAGACTAATTGTAGTGGGTGGAGAAATTGGTATTTGATAGTCCGCATGGACTTGTTTGGATGAAGGGCCTGTTTGTTTGCATTTTGACTGTTCATACATCTCAGCTTCTCATTTTATTGTAATTATTCTGTTGGAAATCTATGCACTATGTCCTTTATATCCACTGATTTACCATCCATGTAATAGAGGTCAGCCCCAGAATCACCTCTACTTATATAGTCACTCAGGAGTTTGGAGCGAGCGTGCAGCTGAGGATGGAAGTGTGGTCAAAGGTGGTGATTGGAGAACAGGCTTCAGATGTGCTTCTTTGTTTCAGATTTGTTCAGACAAGCTGAAACGTGCACAGCATTTGTCAATACCAGCCACCCTTGTGTATCCTTTATTATTCTCAGTTGGTCCTTGCCCCTATCCATCATAAAAAAGCTAGGATTTACTATGCATTGCATTCATTAAAGTTGCCAGTATTACAGTGTCTGCTGTGGTTCAATGGATAGCACTCTGGCCTCGGTATCATGAGGTTGTGATTCAAGTCTTGCTCAAGAGACTTTAGCACCAGAACATAGACTAACACTGCAGTGCAGTTCTCAGTTAGATAAATCAAAATTATGTGATTTTATTATTATCTAAATGGAGAGAGACTGCAAGTGAGTTAAGTTCATAGGGATTCTAGGTGCGTTAATGCATGTATCACTAAAGGTTATCAAGCAGATCCAACAATTTGTTTGGAAGGCAAATTGCACTTTTTGGCCTTCATTCCAAAGAGGTTGGAGATTAATTATAAGGGATTGATATATAATATGATATGTATCATGAAATATTGCAATAGATTAAATATAGGTTTTACTACAATTGTACAGTTCGTTGATGAGGTCTGCACACAATTTTGGCCTCACATAGAAAAAATATAAGGAGATTAATCAGGTTAATGAGAGATGTTCTACTAAGAGAGACTAAAGAGTTAGGGCTTGTATTTCTTAGGGTTTTATAAGAATGATGGGTGAACGTTACTCAAATATATATGATCCTAACGGGGCTTGATAAGGTAGATGTTTCGATTTTTCACTTGAGGGACAGTCTTGAATAAGGAAACATAACTATAAAATAAGTTCACTCAAAACTGAGGTACAATTAAATTTCTTTCCAGAGAGGGTGATGAAACTGGAATTCTCAGCCCCAGTGGCTGGTGGAAGCTGGAACATTAGAAGTATTTAAAGTGGAGGTAGATAAATATAGATCAATGGAAGCGAGGTATGAAGAAAGGGCACAGAAGTGGTGTCCAGGCCTTCATAGGTCAGACATGATTATATTAAATGGTGGGGCAGGCTTTAAGGACCCAATGGTCCACCACTTCTCCCATTTTCTGGTTTTCTCATGTTCTTGCAACCTTCTGAAAAGAATGATAAAGAAATGCAAGCTTTTTTGAACAAAAAAAAATTTCTACTCATGTTGTTATGCAGTAGTGGCGAGTTTGGACCTGCGGTGATAAGGGTTAAGGTCCTTAAGAAAAGCATCTCGAGTTGAAGCGGTTTTACCGCAGTCCCCAATAATTAAAGTAAGTAACATTCGCCACCTACAGGCAACACACAGCAAAAGCAGGGCACCAAGCGGCAGTAACAAAAAAATAAAGTGCTAGAGAAACTCATCATGTTAGGCAGCATCAGTGGAGGGAAATGTACAGATGACGTTTCGGGTTAGGAACCCCCTTTAGACTGACCTCCACTTCCTCCAGTCTGAATTTTTGATCAAAATTTCAGCATTTGTGTCTCCTGTTAACATCTGGAATAAACAGCATTGAGACGACCCTCATGTTATGGGAGACACAAAATGCTGGAGTAACTCAGCGGGACTGGCAGCATCTCTGGAGAGAAGGAATAGGTGACTTTTTGGGTCGAGACTCTTCTTCAGTCTGACTTACTATGCATTGTAAGATGCGTAGGGTCTCGAAGACGTGTCTCGATCCGAAACGTCACCCATTCCTTTTTTCCAGAGATGCTGCCTGTCCTGCTGAGTTACTCTGGCATTTTGTGTCCACCTTTGATTTAAACCAGCATCTGCAGTTATTTCCTACACACTCATGTTATGGGTTCCAGGGATGCATTCCTGGAAAACCATCAGTATTGTGATTATTATCAACACAAAGTTGTGATATCTGCTCGTGGGTGAAGAAATTTCCTTTCACAAATTTCATAAGAGGTAATTTCAATCTGTGCCCCAAATTTTTGAGTAGTGATGTGTAAATTCCACAAGGGAGAAGTTCCCTTACCCGAACTACAATGCACAGGGGTTACCTGCATTGAAACCTTCTAAGATGGATACTTACTTCATTTTAAGTTCCTCACCATGCTGATTGGAACTGTGCGACATTGCAGTTTTTGCTGAATGACTTTTTTATAATAAATTTCAGTCATTCTTATAACTCGAATTGTTTAAAAAATAAGTTTTGATATCTTTGATATTGTCAAATTGAATTTATTGTCACATGTACAAGTACGATGAGTTATAGGTACAATGAAAATTGTGTCTGCAGCAGAATCACAGGCACGTAAATTCAGACAATGCACAAAAACATAACATAGACATAACCAAATTACACAAATTGCATAACTGCTGGGCGTTTTTTTTGTGAGGTCGCAAAATTTTGTAAACAATACATAGACCCCACTGATAAAAACTGCCACATTCACTATATCTGAGTCAAATTATAGCTTGCACTGCACTCTAGATAAAAAAAGAAACTACATGGCAAGGCCGTCAAAAACCACGCAAAAATGTTTTGAGATTAAAACAAACATGCCAGTGACGTATCATTGATATGGCCCATCTTTGTGGAATGGTGCTTCGACAATAAGCGGATAAATTAGGGAACTGGCTTGAGAAATCAGTACTCCTTAATGGAAGAAAATAATCCACTGCAGGCGTTACTGACAAGCCACCACCTTATACCAGCTAAACATAAGGTCAAAGCTTGAAAATCTAGAAACGGATAGTTGAAAGTGCACTTGCCAGTTGGTCCCTCGGTTTACAGCAGTCCTGAAAATGAGATTATGGTGTAGTGGTTAGAGATGCTGCCTAAAACTCCAGGGACCCAGGTTCGATCCTGATTCCAGATGCTGCCTGTGTGGAGTATGCGTGTTCTCCCTGTGACTACTGTGTGAAATTCCCCTGGGAGATCCAGTTTCCTCTTTAAAATGTGTTGGTAGGTTAACCGTCTAATGTTAATGTATTGTGGGTAAGTATCAACGAATACAAATAGAGTCAATGGGCATGTGTGAGTAAATAAATTACAGTGGAATACCTGGGGGAAATGGGACTCGTGGGCTTGCTTTGTGGGAAGATGGCATGAACCTGATGGGCCGAATGTTCTCCTCCTGTAAGAAGCAAGATTTTTCAGTCTTCAGTAATGGTGGTCTCAGATGTTACTATTTCTTGCGTACAATATTTGTGGGGATTCAGATTTACAAGTAGTGAATTCTCCTTGCACCATCTTGTGGTTTAAAATGGAAATGCAATGGAAACAAATCTAAAATTATAGATACAGTACAGTTTTAGTTCCAGCTATTAGTCCACAAAAGACAAACATATTGCAGTAGTGCCTTTTCTCATGCCTCTTATAGGTTTGCCTAAGGTTGCCTGCAGCCAATAAAATTTGGAATTTGACAGACCAGTTATTGAGGTACCTGCAGTGGAAGTAATTTTTGTAGTTCAAGGTACCAGAGGTTCTACTACCACATGTCAAGCAAGAAGAAAAACAAGACATAACAAATATATCTGCGCGGGAATTTCTATTTGTACTAGCGTTATTCTGGACTGTAGTGCAGTAGCGTGGGAATGTTGGACTGTCCGTGATACAGTGTCTCTCAGGTGAGAGATTAAACAGACCTTGTCTGCTTTATCAAGGGGGATGGAGCGGAATACTTTATTGTCGCATGTGACAAAGCAAAGTGAAATTCTTTGCTTGCATACCCAAGGTACGCAAATAGTCAATGTGAAGGATTTCCTGGAGCTCTTTTGATGAAGATGTCAAGAGCCATATTATGTGTAAACAGGCCATTCAACTTGCCCAGACCAACCAACATGTTCCATCTACACTAGTCCCACTTACCTGCATTTGGCCCATATCCCTATAAGTCTGTCCTGTCCATATACTTGTCTAATTGCTTCTTAAATGTTGCAAAAGTCCCTGACTCAACTACCTTCTCCGGCAGCTTGTTCCATACACCCACCACCCTTTGCGTGAAAAAGTTACCTCTCAAATTCCTAAAAGATCTTTCCCCCTTCACCTTAAACGTATGCCCTCTGGTTCTCGATTCCCCTACTCTGGGCAAGAGACTCTGTGCATCCACTCGATCTGTTCCCCTCATGATTGTATACACCTCTATAAGATCACCCCTCATCCTCATGGTTGAGTCATCTTGGTTAATATTTACTCAGCATCACCAAAACAAGGTGGTCACTGACTTGCAATTCCTGCCTGAGGCCAAGGAATGTTTGTACTTATCTCATGCAGTATCAGTAGCAGGTAATTATGGTCAAGAACTGGACTGTTTATTAGGGACAGGTTCTCCAATTGAGCACAGTTACTCCAGCCATTTGGGTGGTCCACCCGCACCTGCGCCCCTATCAAACACAAAATATATTTAACATTCACCAGGTTGTTAAAATCTGTTGAAAGTATTAAAGTATATTTGATTATTGAAATTTTTAGGAACAGCAGAATCAGCTAGAAAGCAAGAGATGTTTTAAAAATCTGTAAAGAAATCCCTGACAGAAGCAGGGCTGCCAACTCTCACGCTTTGAGCGTGAGGCTCACTCATTTCGCCACATTCTCCGCTCTAACGCTGATTACAAATTTCTCATGCTCTTTGTGAGAAATTCTGTAATCAACGGAAATTTCAAAACTCATACCAACTGCATGGGCCGCGGGTGTTGGAGAGCCGGGGCTGAGGGAGGGATGGAAGCAGAAGCAGCGGCGGGCACAGATGCGGATGGGGAGCCGGGGCTGCCAAGTGTTTGCCAGGCTGGCGAGTCGCTTGCTGCAGCTCCGGCCATGGAGCAGCCTCAGCGCAAGAGTCCCGGGCCGTCGGAGGCGTCGGAAGCATTGCGCCGCTGCCGGGAGAGTCTCTGTGCCAAATTTGCCCAGGTGACCGGCATGGATCAGGCTGCGGCTCGGTGCATCCTGGAGGAAAACCAGTGGCTGCTTCAAGTAGGTACCAAGCACTGGGTAGAAACGGTGGAAGATAGTGGCCTCCAAATGGGGGTGGTTGGAGAAAGCATTCTGCTTGACTGCTAGATTTTCACTTACTGTAACTGCAGGAAAAATGTTCACGATGTTGGGGGAGTTCAGAACCAGGAGTCACAGTTTAAGAATAAAGTGTAGGCCAGTTAGGACTGAGATGAGGACAAACTTTATTCACCCAGAGAGTTGTGAATCTGTGGAATTTTCTGCCTCAGAAGGCAGTGGAGGCCAATTCACATGATGTTTTCAAGAGAGAGTTACTTGGGGCTAGCAAAATCAAGAGATTTGGTGAAAAAAGTGGAAAGAGGGACTCATTTTAGATGAACAGCCATGCTCATATCGAATGGCAGTGCTGGGTCAAAGGGCCGAATGGCCTATTCCAGCACTTATTTTCTATGTTTCTATGCTTGAGTATATGGCAATAAAACTTGATTTTTAAGCATTCATGCATGGTGGAGGTATAATGTAGTCATAGAGTGATACAGTGTGAAAACACCCGTCAACATGTCCCAGCTACAATACCTGCTTTTGGTCCATATCCCTCCAAACCCGTCCTATCCATGTATCAGTCTAACTATTTCTTAAATGTTCGGATAGTCTCTGCCTCAACTACCTCCTCTGACAGACTCCCCTCCTCCCCTCCTCCCCTTCTCAGTTCTCAGCTCTCCTTCAGCCTTCGGGCTCCTCCGCATCCTTTCTCCTTTCTTCACCCCGCTCCCCCCCCAACATCAGTCTGAAGAAGGGTTTCGGCCCGAAACGTTGCCTATTTCCTTCGCTCCATAGATGCTGCTGCACCCGCTGTGTTTCTCCAGCACTTTTGTCTACCTTCAATTTTCCAGCATCTGCAGTTCCTTCTTAAATACCTCCTGTGACATCTTGTTCGATACACCCACCACCCTTTGTGTGGAAAAAGTTACCCCATAAAAAGTTACCTTAAAAATACTTCAAACAAAAAACATTGAAACCATACTTCTACTATGCACTTTTAATACATAATTTCAAAAAGACCCTACCGTCGTCCCACACCCTCCCCCCACTCGGTTGATCCACTCCCCTCACTGAGTAACCCCAAGGCCAGTGATCAGTGATCGCTCAGCCTCCCCACTTTCAAAAACGCTCCATGGCCCCTGGTTCAGACAGAGAGCACTGTCAGATGTGAGCGGGGGACTGAGGCCAGTTGTCCATGATGACTGGATCCCAATGCTCAGCGCTTCGTGTTTCGGAGTTGGCTAATGTTATTGATTTGTAATTAGCCCGATTTGTAATTAGTTGACAAAACTTTATTTCGAATCCGGAATATCCAGGGGGATGGGATAAGTGTAATATTAAAATGACATACAAGGTGTCAGGCTGTCTGTCACAACATACAGTCACGATAACCCATTATTTCCTTCAGTTAAATATTGGGAAGGTAGCACTATTGTCATTTGCCACTCAACTATTATGTTTGTTTACCTCACTGATTATTTCTAACCCCCCCCCCCTCCAAATTCCTTTGAATTTGAATAGAAATGTCCCCAATCTCATTGTTTTATTAATTTAACACATAGATGAACATCCTCAAGGAATGTAATCAGATGGAAACTGATTCAGATGCGATGTTTGAGAGCTTGTTCAAAGAAGGGACATATTTTAAAGGAGTGAGGGAGATACTTGCAGGGGAATGCATGAGGAGGTTATTATTTGTCTTTAGTTTTAGCTTGAACCAGGACATCTGAAGATTCAAAGTTTAATATAGTAATTGTGCTGATACTGATTCCAACCAACCACGTAATGAATATCATCCATTCCGGAGGTTTTATTTTTCTGATGCCATTTATACTTCACTTGGATTTCAATCACTTCAATGTAAAAGTAATTGGGAATGGGGAGCATTGGAACAAAAATTTGCCCTCGGTACATATTAACTGTAATATAATAATGTACGCATGTTGGTAGGTGCAATCAAAAACAAAGATCTTTTTTATCATTATTGTGTTATGAATACCACAGAAAATATTATGTACTCACAAGATCACATTTAATAGAATAATATTGCTTAAATATATAGTTATTGGACTTTGCATCTCGGAAAAGTCCCAGCGGAGAGGAAGACAGCAAAATACTGAAAATATTGGGGGTGAAAATGACTTCAGGACAGTTTGCTAGGAAAATGAAGGAAATTGAAACAGAATACTTATACAGCTGAGTGAGCATAATTTTATGGATGAGAAATTGTGTTCAACCAATTGATGACTTCTTTGATAAAGTAACTAGCATGTTAGATAACAAGGAAGCCAATGGATGAAGCAAATTTTGTTATACAAAATTTGGTCTGTGAAGTGCCCCATAAAAGATTACCGCATTAGATAAGCACCTGTGACTTGAACGTAATAGGTTAAGTCCAGGGGGTCAGATATGGGGCTTTATGTGTGGGCCAGATATATTGTCAGTGCAGAGGGGCCAAGAACAAGGCCAAGTGTGCATCCAGAGTCTGGAATAGTACTAGGTGTGCAGTCAAAGCTGGGGCAATGTGAGTGTTCAGCACTGGGAACCTAAGCAGGTAAGCAGCTATGATCAGGGTAGAATAGGGGGCCAGGTGTAAGGCTGGACTTAGGGTCAGGAATGTATGTCGGAGAAGTACCAGGTGTGCAGTGAGACCAAGGTTGGTCAACATGGGCCAAGTGTTTGATTGTAATCTGATTTCCATACATGAATATACTAAGATCATTCATATGCTGCACCTGTTGATCAGAGCCTGGCTCTACTGTGGAATATAATTAGGAATGCAATTTAGCCTAACTTTATTCATAGCTAATCCAATTTAAAGCATAAATATTGCATTCAAGTGTAAGTTAAAATACTTGCTACAGTATGCACCAGTTTCCCTCTCATTGGGAAGTGGTAGGTGCCTGGAACTTGCTGGTGGAAGTAGATTTGGCAGCAATGTTTAAGAGACATGCAGAGAGGCACATGAACTTGCAGGGAATTGGGGGGTATAGTTCATATGCAGACAGATGTGCTGTAAAATTGTCCTGGTCAACACAGGCATGGTGGGCCAAAGGTTCTGTTTCTATGCTGCACTGTTCTATCTTCTATTAGTACAGGAATTTCCATTAATTTGGCATTCCATGGCTCCACTCACCATGATGTCAATCTAAACTAACCCCCCCTGCCCTCATGTAATCTCCATGCCTCCATTCCCTGCATGTGCCTGTTTAAATGGTTCTAACATGTTGCGATTGCACCTGCTTCTTCCATACTCTCCTGGCAGTATGTTCCACACACCTACAACTCTCTGTGTAAAACAATCTTGCCTGGCCAATCTTCTTTAAACTTCCCCTTCTACACAAATCAAGCACCATGACCCCCCTCCCTTCAAGTTAATGGGAAAGATGTCCATGAGAAGTCTAGCATCAAGAACAACAATGATCACCTCATCACAATTTGTGAATATTCAGGTTGATGAATGGTAGATGTGGTGGCAAAGATACATTTGTGCGATGAGGTAAGTCAAACATTTGGAGATGTTTTGGCAGATGGATGTGGTAGTTGGGGGGAGCACTGATGAATGTTTATGCCTGTATGCCACCCATATGTTGAATGGGTGGCATACTGACAAAGTTGTTGCCTCACATTTTCATTGACCAAGGTTTAATCCTGATCATTCACTTACTTACTGAGTTGTAAGTTGTCCTTATTATGTAAGTGGATAGTAGAATTTCGGGGGGGAGGGCGGAGGAGAGAAGTTGATAGGAATGGGATTCATGTTGATAGGTGCTCAATGGTTGGTCCAGACCTCTTTATCTATTATAGAAACATAGAAACATAGAAAATAGGTGCAGGAGTAGGCCATTCGGCCCTTCGAGCCTGCACCGCTATTCAATGTGATCATGGCTGATCATCCAACTCAGTATCCCGTATCTGCCTTCTCTCCATACCCCCTGATCCCTTTAGCCACAAGTGCCACATCTAACGCCCTCTTAAATATAGCCAATGAACTGGCCTCAACTACCTTCTGTGGCAGAGAATTCCAGAGACTCACCACTCTCTGTGTAAAGAATGTTTTCCTCAAATCACTTATATATCACTCCATTATTCCTTATATCACTCCAAGACATAACAATAAATAAATCTTGTAATTTTAAGAATGAAACATTATCAAATTGAAAATGCGGATAGACACGGAATGCTGGGGTAACTCAGCGAATCAGGCAGCATCTCTGGAGTTTAAGATGGGGATCTTGACTGGAAACATCATCTATTCGTTTTCTCCAGACCTGCTGAGTTACTCCAGCACTTTGTGTCGACCTTTAGTGGAAATCAGCATCTGCAGTTCCTTCCGACACAAGGAATTGACATTTAATGATTAACAAATTCTAGGAAGGTACCATGCTACTAAATCCAGAAGGGGTTGCAGAATAAACAGAAGTTTGGAAACCTCTGATGTTTAAAAAAAATCTTGTCATTGAGTGGCTTTGTGCCATTATTCGTGTTCAAGCCAGAACATGTTCACGATGTTGGGGCAATGCAGAGAAAATAGGTTGTTTCATAAATCATTAAACATGTTGTTTCCAGGCATGTTTTAATGTGTCTTATTATATTCCCAAATGACCTGCTCAGGGAAGGCTGGTTGGAACCCTTCCCAAGAATGTGTTGACACATTTCTAAGCAGGAAGATAACCACGATGTCCAAAAAAAAGGAAAATAGGAAACAGCGTGTTTGTAGCATTCGGTTTTGAGGGATTCATGGTGAAGTGCTGTCTTTTCCAATAGCCTAACCATAATAATTTTAAAAATCCAGCTGATTAAATGTGTAGGATGGAACTGCAGATGCCGGTTTACACCAAAGATATGCACATAATGCTGGAGTAACTCAGCGGGATAGGAGACATCTCAGGAGAAAAGGAATAGGTGATGTTTCAGGTTGTGACCTTCATCCAGACTCAGCTGATCCAACTGATTATCCGGTTCCTGCTTGTGGGATCTTGCTTGCACAAACTGGCTGTGGTGTTTTCCACATTACATGGAAGTGCAGAAAATGGGAATTGGTATTAAGCCTTCTCAGCCATTCTATACTATCACGGGCAATCCTCGACTCAATAGCATGTACACACTCTCCCCATCTGCCTGATGTACTTCTGTGTCTAGAAATCAATCACCTTATTAAATAAATTGAGTACTTTAGACCACATTCTGCCATGAAAAATAATTCCATAGCTTTGCCACCGTGCGTGTAAAGGAAGCTCTTCCCCCAACTCAGTTTGAAATGTCTTACCCAGTATACTGAGACTATGACTACTTGTTTGTGATAGTCCAGCAGGTGTCTTACAAATAAGGGGTAGGCTATTTAGGACTGAGATGAGGAAAAACCTTTTCAGCCAGAGGGTTGTGAATCTGTGGAATTCTCTGCCACCTCCCCTTTCCTATCCCCCCCAACACGCCCCTCTTCCCCCACTGACACCATGACAGAGTTTGTTGGATGTTTGTTCTTTCTTCAAAACCATTCGAGCACTATTTCTCGCCACTGACACTTGTAACGCAGGCTATATTTCTGAGTGGCTACTAAATTCTTGACAGTTGGAAGTATTGGAAGGTATTACGATGCATTTAAAAATGGTGGTGCACCTGGTGGAGCTGCTGTCTCACAGCACCAGAAACCTGGGTTCTATCCCAACCTAGGGTGCCGTGTGCTAGATTTGCATTTTTTCCCAGTGACCAAGTGATTTTTCTCTGGGTGCTCCAGTTTCTTCCCACCTCCCAAAGTCGTGTTGGTTTGTATGCTCATTGGCTGCTATAAATTCCCCCTGGTATGGAGGGAGCAGATATGTGAGTTGGGCAACATGGAATTAAAGTGAATGGGTGACGGATGGCTGGCAGAGACTCAGTGAGCCGAAGGGCCTGATTCCATGATATACCTCTTAAAAAAAAAGTAATGTGTGATTCGCATGATGATTAGTGTTCTTGGGTGAGGTGGTCAGGAACAGGAAAATAGTGGTTAGTCACACTCATTCCTCAGCTAATTGAAATTGGATTGAGTAGCACACAAGTAACCAGAGGCTGCACCAGACACCTGGACTCACCATTTCAATTTACCAATGATGCAAATGTTAGATACAAAATGCTGGAGCAACTCAGCAGGTCAGGCACCATCTCTGGAGAAAAATAATTGGTTCCGCTTGAAACGTCATCTGTTCTTTTTCACCAGAGATGTTGCCTGACACGCTGAGATACTCCAGCATATTGTGTCCATCTTTAAGCTAGATTCTGCAGTTCCTTCCAACACAATGATGCAGATGATCCAACCTAATGACGGAAGGCAGCGAAGTAAAGGAAAAGTCTATTACATTATTGTGCTGTTAATTAATGTGAAAAGGCATTGGTAAAAGTACATCTAACATTAATTTCTAAAACATGGGGAGAAATTTCCCTGTGTTGCTTAGAGCCAAACACAAACAAACACACAATAGTGTTACACTCTATACATTCAGTTTCATTGAACACAATGTGCAAGAGATCAGCACTGGAGGCTGATATGCCTAGAATGGGCATATCAAAACACAAATAACTCTTTTACCATTCCTGATGTTGCCGGGAGTAAATGCCGTTGGTAAAGTTCCATTCTATACATGAGTATTAATTGAGGCAATAAACCATCAGTTCTGGTGTATTCATCCTGTGATCATTGTGTCCTTTTTCCAGTTCAGATTCCCCTTTCAGTATCGAGGGTACAAGACGTCAGCGAAGATCGGAGTCCCCAGACTCAAAGAAACGTCGCATTCACAGGTGTGACTTTGAGGGCTGCAATAAAGTGTACACAAAAAGCTCTCATTTGAAAGCACATAGGAGGACACATACAGGTAGGAAGCTACAAAAGCTTGCCTTTGATGTAAAAATGTTACATAATGGGGAAGGCGAGGAGAGTGAGCACCAAGTCACAGAACAAAGCATTGGATTTGAGAATGAAAGGGTTTGTTTGAAAGCTGGTGCTTTACGGGGTTTAACATGATCACAGAACTAATGTAGCATATATACCATGCACTGGTAAGAAAATCTAGAGTTCAGAGGGTTCAGAGGGAGGAAGAAAGGACTAAGTTCCATGGATATACATTAATACCTTTCACAACCTCAGGATATCCCAGGGTACTACCCAGCCAAAGTACCTCTGAAACATGGTCACTTGTGCCAAAGCTGCTTTGGGTCAGATAGGGGCATGGATGGGTTTTAAGATGGTATGTGTAAGGTTAACATGCTATTGGTATAAGGAAGTGTTCTAGCAAGTGACGTTTTCCAAAACTACATGAGAAGCCAAGAGGAATACGGCGGAAATCTGAAGTGGATACGTATGAGCAATAAAGTAGAGGTGAAAATCATCTATATACTTTTAAAACTCTGTGTGTGTGTGTGTGTGTGTGTGTGTGTGTGTGTGTGTGTGTGTGTGTGTGTGTGTGTGTGTGTGTGTGTGTGTGTGTGTGTGTGTGTGTGTGTGTGTGTGTGTGTGTGTGTGTGTGTGTGTGTGTGTGTGTGTGTGTGTGTGTGTGTATCAGAGTCTTGGCCCTTGATTCCATGGTCCGCCAAAACCACACGTACAAACACGCTAGATATTACACTTTTACATTCACTAATGCACTCCTCATTACATTTAGACATTTTTATGTCCACAATTTTAAATAAAATCCTTCCCCCCCCCCCCCCCCCCCACACACTCACTCATTTTGTCGCCTCCTGCTGGCCAGCCACCATAACGGCTGCTGCTGCTCTCCTCCAAAAACACCGCCATTTTTTTTCTTTCACTGGCGATTTTCGCTGCTGCTGCCCGGCTCTCCTCCACCCCTCCCGGGTCCCCACATTTTTCTTATTTCGTTGCTGATTTTACTTCCTCCACCTCCCCCCCCCCCCCCCGGCCCGGCTCGGGTCTATCACGCTGCCTCAAGCCAAAGATCGGCTGTTTCCATGGACGCCGAAAAGCAGCGAGGGAACAGACGATCTTTGCCTTCAGCCTGCGTGAAAGAGCTGGCGCGTCAACGACCCGTCGCCCCGCAGGCGCATTGAGGGCGTACGCAGCGTCTCGACGGCCGAGCACTGCGTCTCGACGTCATACGCCATCAAGACGCTGCGTACACCATCAAGACGCTGCGTACGACGTCGAGATGCTGTGTACGATGTCAAGACGATACATATGACGTCGAAACGCTGCATACGCCCGTCTTGATGGCGGACGCCTGGCCCACAGCCTCACTCGGTATCACGCCCACCCACTCCACCCTCCCCCCACCCCCTCCCTCCCTCTTCTCCCTCCCTCTCCCCCTCCCTCTCCCCCCTCCCTCCCTCTCCCCCCTCCCTCCCTCTCCCCCCCCTCCCTCCCTCTCCCCCCCTCCCTCCCTCTCCCCCCCCCTCCCTCCCTCCCTCTCCCCCACCTTAACCTCACGTTCAGGGACCAGACCCAATGGGTCTGCACTTGGTCTAGTTTACTTTAAAGACGAAGGTCTTTATGCTTGTAATGACACAGAAGAAGCAATTCTGCTTATCGGGTCATTGCCAGCTCTCAGGGAAGACCTTATGTCCTGCACCCCCAAAATGTACTCTTCATCAAAACACCTTTGGCTTTTTTTTGCCATTAACCCAAGTTGTAGTTTAGTTTATTGCCATGTGTACCGAGATACAGTGAAAAGCTTTATGTTGCGCGCTGTCAAGTCGGTGGCAAGACTATATATGATTACAATTGAGCTATCCACAATGTACAGATGCAGGATAAAGGGAATAACGTTTGGTGCAAAATTAAGTCCAGTAATGTCTGATTAAAGATAATCTGAGGGTCCGAGAATTGTTGTCCAAATGAATGACGCACCTTAACAGGTAAAAAAGATAATGTACCAAACACAGACGCTGTCATCTATGTACCTGGCCTGGTCCCCTTGTAAGAGAGATGGAATTGGGAGAGCAAGGATTCAAGAGGACTGAAATGATTGTTGTAGATTTGACAAATGGTCTCAAAATGGACGTTTTAATAGAGTTATTTTGGTGGTTGTGAAAGGAAGAGACAGTGTTTAAGGAGAGTAAGTCACCAGTATTATTCAGCGGAGATCCACGAGGGGAGAACTACATTGGAGGCGGTCAGGAACTGGACCTCCTGTAAGAGATGAGGAAGCATGAGGAATGGCCAAGAAACCACAATAAGAACATTGATCAGGTCAAAAATAGCTGAGAGACCTTTTGGGAAAAGCATCATGAAGAATGGTATAACTTCAGTGCACATGGCTCTGAAGATGGAATTTAAGAGGAGAAGAATGGAGTTTTTAAAAACTAAAAAAAATAGAAGCGTGGCCTGATCCTGGAAGTAATCGTCTGAAGAAGGGTTCAGACCCGAAACGTCACCTGTTCCTTTTCCCCCCCATGATGTTGTCTGACCGAGTTGCTCCAGCACTTTGTGTCAATCTAAATTGATTAATGAGCCAGTCTCAGTGGTGCTTGAAAGGAAACGGGCAGGGCAAGTTTGTTTTAAAAACAGAGAGTGGTGGGTGCCTGGAAAGCACAGACAGGTGGTGGAAGCAGATAAAATAATGGTGTTTAAAAGGCTTTGAGGTAGGCACATGGATATGCAGGGAATGGAATATGGATACAAATATATTGAAGGATATGGATCATTTGCAGACAGAGGAGATTAGTTTAATGTGACATCATGTTTGACACAGACATTGTGGGCGGAAGGCCTGTTCTTGTGATGAACTGTTGTATATGTTCAACAGGATGAAAAGTCTTTTGGTCCTTTGGCTGATGCTTCTGCTGGTTAGATTTTGAATCCTACTACACATTTTCTCCATTCCAGAATACAGGCACGGAATCTCTGGCCCATTGAAATTTGTTTCTTCAATCCGATTGTACCCCAATACCAACAAATTGCAATAGTTCATTTTAGGTCCAAATTGGGATCAGTAAAATTGGAATTACATGTATTTAAAAACAATGCACAAGATGCAGACCCTGGCCAAAATAACTAGCCATGACCCAACCTGCATTAATAAATACATTGAGTGTCTAAAGTGTTGGTCTTTCAAGCAGGCTTCAATAATTAATATTTGATGCCACAACATGAATATGTTTTGAATGCTATTTAACTTACTGTAGAACCAGCTACCGTAGCAAACAAATTGAAAAATAATAGTGCAGAAAGGAACTGTTGATGATGGTATATAGCAAAGATAGATACACAGTGCTGGTGTATTTCATTGGGTCAGGCAGCGTCTCTGGAGAAAAAGGATGGGTGACGTTTTGGGTTGAGACCCTTATGCAAAATTAATGTGTGAATTTAAAAAAAATGAATTTTGGTCACTTAAATTAGGTTACTAGGTATTTAATATGTTTGTATTGAGAGATTAATCTACTTTTAGCTGAATTCATCTTTACCAAATTCTTGCCTTTTAATTCATCAAGGTATAATGCAAAAGCAAATTGATCTGAAAAGCAAACACATGGTAAAATGTGTTGGTCTGGTGCAGGATAGACCTTGTATTCAATTTACAATTAGGCTGAGGTGGAAGACAAAAAAGGAAATAAATATCCAACCTTTTAAAAATAGCGGAGTCAGGGGATATGGGGAGAAGGCAGGAGCGGGGTGCTGATTGGGGATGATCAGCCATGATTACATTGAATGGCAGTGCTGGCTCGAAGGGCCGAATGGCCTACTCCTGTACCTATTGTCTATGTCTATTGTCTATTTACAAGAGGGAACAACTAGAACCCAAATATAGACACAAAAAGCTGGAGCAACTCAGCGGGACAGGCAGCATCTCTGGAGAGAAGGAATGGGCGACGAAGAAGGTTCTCGACCCAAAATGTCACCCATTCCTTCTCTCCAGAGACGCTGCCTGTCCCGCTGAGTTACTCCAGCCTTTGTGTCTATCTTCGGTTTAAATCAGCATCTGCAGTTCCTTCTTACACAACTAGAGCCCAAATATCCAACTGCACCAAAGTGAAAATCCCATTCTGACTATTGACTCAAACCTCTCTCCTGAGTAGTTGCATGGGATTTTACTTATTTTGATGTTTTAAAGGTTTTTTTTTGTATTTTTAAAGGCTTAAGTTAGATGCAACAATATTAAAGTGCCAACAGATGGTGCTGTTGTTTTATTACAGGCGATAGCTATACTGAGCATTAAACTGTATCAGCAATGCTCACATTAACTTAAGCAAAGATCACACTGACGATATCACCTCTTTTACAAATCGATTCATTTGTATCAATTGTTGCCTATTTCTGAAAACTAAGCAGTTCATAAGATCATAAATGATAGGAGTATAATTTGGCCTTTTGGCCCATCAAGTCAACTCCACCATTCAATCATGGCTGATCTATCTCTCCCTCCTAACCTCATTCTCCAAACCCATTGGTCTTTTGAAACCCATTGGTCACTAAACATTCAACATTTAGGATAACTTAAGTAAGCAATGTTCACTGGGCCACTTGTATTCCATCTTATTACATGTGCATACACAGATTACCCGTATCAACATTATGCTTGACAATAATCTCCTATCAAGCAATATCTTAATGCTAAAGTATTTTAATTCAAACGCATGCATCTTTTTGCCATTTACACTCTGTTATCTATACTACCAACTCCTCCGAGATCCCAGCACTGCTTTAAATTCTAGCCTCGCCTTCATTCCCAAATAGTAAGTGTCTTCACAATTAGCACTCGTGCCTTCCTTTGCCCAAGCTATAAAGATCTCGAATTGCCCAACATAACTCCCTACCTCTGCTAAATCTTTCCTCAACATATCTAAGCAACAATTAAGAAATTGGATGGAAATGATGATCGATCAACATCCAAATTTCCTCTTTGCTTTCTGAAAGCTTCAACACAGAAGTGTGATGTTCAAATACTGTGAGAAATGCCACCGAGTATTAATACATAGAAAAACAGAAAAAAATGGGTGCAGGAGTAGGCCATTCGGCCCTTCGAGCCAGCACTTCATTCAATATGATCACGGCTGATCATCTAAAATCAGTACCCCGTTCCTGCTTTTTTTCCCCATATCCCTTGATTCCTTTCCAAACAAAATTTATATATATAATTTTCTTTGAACACTTTTCATTTTGAGTTGCAATAACATTACAGGCAGAAGGAACAAAAATTATAAGACCAACAAGGAATTTGCTTTCCAATTGGTCCTGTCATGCCCAATTCACTGGACACTACAGGAGACCAGTGACATGGATTTGAGAGCAGGGAAGGTGAGTGAAGAAAGACTGTAATCAAATCTCCAGAAATGCTCCCAGTTAGATTGACAGTCCTTGCAAGTGTCTGTACATTGCCACTGACGCACACTAGGAAGACATTATTCAATGACATGATCAACATTATTCAATGACGTGCCATTTTCAGTTTGGACTATTGAACAGAATCAGATTTTTTGATTTTGATTGCTCTCTCAAATTATTCCAGCAAAATTCCGTTGTATTTACAATGTATTTACAAGAAGCTATTTAGTATAGTTTAGATATACAGCATGGAAACAGACCCTTCAGACAAACAGAGTTCATGATGACCAACAATCACCCTGTACACTAGTTGTATCCTACACTCCAGAGACAATTTACAGAAGCCAATTAACCTGCAACCCTGCATGTCTTTGGAATGTGGGAGAAAACCAGAGTACCCAGAGAAAACCCGGTCACACGGTCATTGGGAAAACGTACAAAACTCTGTAAAGACTGCACCCGTAGTCATGATCAAACCCGTGTCTCTGGCGCTGTAAGGCAGCAACGTTCCCGCTGCACCACTGTGCCGCCATAAGCAACGTAAGAGGGTCTGCAAACACTTCAAATTAACTACCAGCTGAAGTGATACTAAATAAGCATCAGTACAAGATTTAGATCCTTTCCTTAGAGGTTAGTTTGTTGCCTTCAGAACATTGATTATAGCTTCTGTACTCAACTTCAGAAAGTTGAGTATAGGAGCAAAGAGGTCCTTCTGCAGTTGTACAGGGCCCCAGTGAGACCACACCTGGAGTATTGTGTGCAGTTTTGGTCCCCTAATTTGAGGAAGAACATTCTTGCTATTGAGGGAGTGCAGCATAGGTTTACTAGATTAATTCCTGGGATGGCGGGACTGTCATATGCTGAGAGAATGGAGCGGCTGGGCTTGTAACATATAAGGTTATTAAGGGTTTGGACACACTAGAGGCAGGACACATGTTCCCGATGTTGGGGGTGTCCAGAAACAGGAACCACAGGTAAAGAATAAGGGGTAAGCCATTTAGAATGGAGACGAGGAAACACTTTTTCTCACAGTGGAGGCCGGTTCTCTGGATACTTTCTAGAGAGAGCTAGATAGGGCTCTTAAAGATAGCGGAGTCAGGGGATATGGGGAGAAGGCAGGAACAGGGTACTGATTGGGAATGGGCAGCCATGATCACATTGAATGGCGGTGCGGGTTCGAAGGGCCAAATGGCCAACTCCTGCATTTATTGTCTATTGTCTATTGTATTCTAGATCTCAAACATAAAATCTGACAGGCAGTGCAGTGCAGAGAAGTATCACACTATCAGAGAGCCTATTCTTAAAAGGTGTAATATGTTGGCACTAAGTATCACTTGAACGACAGGATGCAACAGAAAGGATTTAATTGTGTGGTTAACAACTTCTGTCATCTTCGTTTAGTTTAGAGATACAGAGCGGAAACAGACCCTTCGGCCTACTGAGTCCGCACCGACCAGCGATCACCCTGTACACTACCTCTATCCTGCACACTAGGGGCAATTTACAATTTTACTGAAGCCAATTAACCTACAAACCTGTACATCTTTGGAATGTGAGAAATCTGAGTAGCCAGAGAAAACACACACAGTCACAGGAAGAACATACGAACTCCATACAGACAGCAACTGTAGTCAGGATCGAATCTAGGTCTCTGGCTCTGTAAGGCAGCAACTCTACTGCTGTGCCACTGTGCCACCCTGTATACCTCAAATAGATCAAATGCTTTTCATGAGCAAGTCTTCTTTACTTCAGAATAGGTCATGACACATAATTCGTTTTGAGAGATGATCTAAGAATATATATATGAATGTTGCAGTCTTACAGATAAATACTGCATGGAAACAGGCCCTTCGGTCCACCAAGTTTACACTGACAATCAACCACCCATTTATAATAATATTCCATTATTTCCATTTGCGCACGCACGCACGCACGCACGCACACACCTCCCCCTATACCAATGCTACTCGTCCTCTACACCTATGCAGTAGGGGCAATTTACAATGGCCAATTCACAATCTTTGGGATGTGGAAGGAAATGTGAGCACCAGAAAATACTCCACATGGTCATATTGCTCTTGCCCCCAACAGTTTGTTTTGCGGGGCTGTTATTTATTCTTACTCTGAAGGAGTCTTGATTCATCAATTTCAAGATAAACCTAATCATCATCACTTATGAAAAAACGATCTCTGAATTTGAGCTTGATTGCATTTTACAACCCACTAACTGCTTGGCAATGAAGATAAATGTAGGTTTTCATGTGGTTTTCTAGGCAAGTGAAATAAGTCTATATAATGCACTAACAATGCATGATATGAAGGAAGAACAGGATAAAGAGAAGCAGGAAGCAACATGTTATTGGTCAGTGCAAATCAAAGGATTAAACAGAGTTGTTTCTCTGCCATTGTATTTGTTGCTACAGCTACTGTTTCTGTGATTTTAACTGTTTCAATACTTCCTTACATCAAAGAATGCCCTAAAATGAGGTTCATACAGTGGGTGTTTTCAGAAACAACATCAGATGTGAAAATGTATTAATGTTAGAGTATAGAAGTTGGGGGAGTGGTCACGTTACAGTTATATAAGACACTGGTGAGGTTACATTTAGAGTATTGTGTTCAATTTTCGGCACCATGTTATAGGAAAGATGTTGTCAAGCCAGAAAAGGTGCAGAGAAGATTTACGAGGATGTTGCCAGGACTCAAGGTCTTGAGTTATAGGGAGCGGCTGAGCAAGCTAGGACTTTATTCCTTGGAGCACAGGAGAATGAGGTGTGATTTTATAGAAGTGTACAAAATCATGAGAGGAATATGTTGGGTAGACGCACAGAGTACAGGGAATCAAGAGCCAAAGGACATAGGTTTAACGTGAGAGGGGAAAGATTAAATAGGAATATGAGGGGTAGCTTTTTTTTTACACCAAGAGTGGTAGGTGCATGGAATGAGCTGCCAGAGGTGGTAGTTGAAGTAGATGCTATCACAACATTTAAGAAACATTTAGACAGTTACATGGATAGGATAGGTTTAGAGGGATATGGGCCAAATGCAGGCAGGTGGGACTAGTGTAGATGGGACATGTTGGTTAGTGTGGAAAGTTGGGCCGATGGGGCTGTTTCCACACTATGCGACTAGAAGAAAGGGGGAGCAAACTGTTGGGAACCATTGATAGAAACTATGTGTTTTATTGCCAAAAAGAAGTGAGTTTTGCTCCCATAACATTTAAAGATGAAAGTCTGTTACATGTTCAAGTTCTACTACAGAGATGGTCACCCTTAGTGTTTAGAGCGCATGCATTGTGAATTTCAATGACTAACAGCTCCCACCTCCCCTGTCATCCAAACTACACCTTTTCTTTCATTATTGCATAAACCAATGAAAATAAACACTTTTTATGCAAATCTGATTCATAAAGGCTGAAGATCTTAAAACAGATAAAGATGCAGAAGCAAAGAACTCCAGATGCTGGTTTATACCGTGCTGGAGTAACTCACTGGGTAAGACAACATCTGGAGAAAAAGGATGGGGGATGCTTTGTTTTGGGACCCTTCTTCAGACTCCAGACAAATGATACACATTTGTCTGGCATATTTCTCATCCTTTTTAAGAGTACCTGAAAGTGCTTACAATTAAGGAAGTGGGTTAGAGATGTGGATATGGCTTCTCCCTGGATTGTCACCTAGTGGTGGAGAAGCTTGTGTGGACCTGAGATCCTGAGAGCAATACCTTCTGGAGCTATGCTCCTGGTAGGACCACCCAAGGCGGTATGGTCGAGGGGGAGGTCTCTGACAAAGAGCAATCCAACCAAGACCTCAACGGTGGAACAGGCGGAGGACAATGACTGAACTTAGTGGAGCATCACAACGGCTGGGAAGGCGGATGAAGGCTGCAGCAGAAATGGGTCTCCGGTCGTCTTGGACTCCATGCCACTGGATCCTGACCCAGACCTGTCAAGGACCGTCAGGTGGCTGTCTGTGCACCAGTCTTCCCACGTTAAACAAAGTCATGCACAGGCGTCCTCCATATAGGGAATAGCGCCCTGGAGACACCCATGGTCAGACATGACCGAAAGGAGGCCTAAGAAGAAGAGTTAATCTGGGCATCATGTTCAGCACAGACATTACGGGCCTAGGGATCCATTTCTGTGCTGTACGTTTTTATGTTTTATGTACTTCTTTAAATATTGCCAATGATCTAGGCTCCATTATCTTAGAGGATAGAGGATTCCAGACATTGATGCTAATTGCAAGAAAAAAGTTCCCAGTAACATATTTAGGAGCATGAACTATCCCCAAATAATGTAATGTAGCAACTTCAATGGCATAGAATTTCACTAGGATGAGTTTGATGGGAATATATTACTCCATTGCACATACATACCAGATCAATTTTAACCCAGCTCAACTACGTTGAATTTTGACAGTACTTATCCTAGATCTCCCTGAATATGCCTTGTATTTACAGTCAAATGCAATATTGGTTTTAAACTATTTGCATATAACAGCACCAATGAAACTGTTCAAATCATCACTAAATCACCTCAAATCCTTCACAAAAATATAGGCAACATTGCAGAACAGGGAGGGTAGAGTGTAATTGTTGCTAATGATACAGAATAAATGGGGAAAGAAGTTATAAGGGAGGATGCTAAGAGTCTATAAAACAACATGAACAAGTTTGGGCAAAAATATTGCTAATGGAGTGTAAAAAGGAAATATAAAGCATCCTCCTTGGTAGAAAGAACAGAAAATCAAAATAGTGAGTACTGTTGCAAAAAGATGTTCAGCGGCAATTTGGAGTACAAATATAATAATATTTTATTGCAATGGTGCAGGCATTAGCGAGACCTTTGAAAGCGGCATAAACCAAATTCATTGGGATAAGTTTCAGGAACAAAGGGCTTGTGAGGAACATTAAGATGGCTCGATCTATACTCATAAGGATACATTCTTATTGAAATGTTGAGATTCCAAGGGGCTTAGTAGAGTGTGTACTTAGTGATAGTTTTCTCTGGAAGGGTGCATCTAGAATTTAGAAGCATAGTCTCAGGATAAAGGTTCAGGATAAGACATTATGCAAATAAATGTCTTCCCCCCAAAAAATTAAGAATCATTAGAATTCTCTTTCCCAGAGTGCTTTGGGGACAAAGTCACTAAATAAATTGAAGGCTGAGGTAGAACAGTTTTTGGAACACAGGGGAGACGAGGTGATGATGGTCAATAGCAAAGGAACAAAAGTTGACCCGAGCCCAAGATTAGATCAACTATGTGTAGGAAGGAACTGCAGATGCTGGTTTAAACCGAAGATAGATACAAAATGCTGGAGTAACTCTGCGGGACAGGCAGCATCTCTGGAGAGAAGGAATGGGTGACGTTTCGAGTTGAGACCCTTCTTCAGACCTTATTGGCTTCAGACCATCAGCTATGATCTTATTGAATGGGGAATAAGATCAGGGCTTGACGATTCATATGGCCTCCTGCTTTACATTTTAATATGGAAGCTGCCATTAATTTTAAACTCACAATATCCTTTACGCTTATTTTCAGGTGAAAAACCATACAAATGCACGTGGGAAGGCTGCACATGGAAATTTGCCCGTTCTGACGAGCTGACGAGGCACTATCGCAAGCATACAGGGGTAAAACCCTTCAAGTGCGCAGACTGTGACCGCAGTTTCTCCCGCTCAGATCACCTGGCACTGCATCGTAGAAGACACATGCTTGTTTAAAAAGATATTTTGAAGAACAGTGGGGAATTCAGAGCAGGATCTCTTCCAGACCCCAGGATTCAGCTGGGCTGAATTATTAAAATGCATTGATCGAGGACATCTCTAATTGTCCAACAGAAAAGAAAAGTGGAGAGCACGCTAATCTTTCTTGATGCTGATAGTCGAAACTCACCATCAGTGGTTTGGTCATTTGGGTTATGTTAGCTTGGCCTGTTCTTATTGTTCACAGAGTTTCATGAGTTGGTGCATTTTCTTTTAAATAGGTCTCAGATTTTAAATCACTTTATCTTTACTACAATTCTTCAACTACTGGATGCACCCATAGTAACAGGCTGGTCTTTAGTGCTAAATGTAGTTCAGATTAGAACTGAAATTATTGCTTTTGTTTCCATTTTTCTTAAGTTCCAAATCTTCAGCCATGAAAAATCTTCAAATTGAAAGAAAAAACTGGCTAAAGACTTGGTGATATTTTCTTCGACCACATATGTAACCCTCAAAAATTTGTGAACGATGGATAATACAGCTCTAAAACAATTCAATTAGATATCTGCAGCAATATTATAGATCACAATGGCTTGGTTATTATTCTGTACAAGAATTAATCAAACCTCCTCCTTTAGTTGAAGAATTATATGACTGTACCAATCTCTACCAGGTTGCGTAAATAATTTGCAGATTGATAGAGGCAGTACGGCTCCAGTAACTGGTACACCTATGCACACTATAACTTGGTGTTATATTTCATGAGCATTCTTTCACAAGGGAATGTGCATTTTTCACAGCAACCATTTTGTTCCCGTTTAACATTAATTTTTCTTGGGGTTGTTTCGTATAATGGTGGAGAAACATATTAGCTATTCATCACATGCAAATTAGCAACATTTTGGGAGAGGCCAAAGGTGCATTGAACTATTAATTCAATAAGTAGTCCTTTAGATTTTACTTTTATTTTCAATTGCCCACAACAGACTACCATAAATTTCTGAAGCCTTGTAATTTGTTAATTGTTTCTCTATTGGAAAATCCCATGCACCATTATCATGTCACGGAAATGCATATATTATGTTGGCCCAATAACATCCAAAAGCAAATTTAATGATGAAGTAAAGTGTGATATTTACATCTAGGAAAAATATTGGATAGCATCACGCAACAAAATCTAAAATCCAGGCCTTTACTGTGGTGAGAATCTCTTTATGACCATATTAGGAAAGTCCTTGTGTGTGAGGTTTATCATATCTTTCCCAACTGTGGAATTTGAATCTAGCAAGGTGGCAAATTTCCCCATCAAATGCTCGGCAGCACCGTCCATAAGATCACGTGACAGGTGACATGAACTGTAAAGTGAAAGTAGGAAGAAGTTCGGCAGATGTCCTGCCAAAGCGAATAAAATGAAATGAACCCATGAGTGACTATTGCCTCAGACTACCAGTGAAGTTGTTGATACAGTTCTACTGAAGAACAGCGATCACTCTGACGTATATGGTGCAATGCATTACTGTGAAAATCAGAATTGACAGGGAAATGTCCAACAGTCTGTTGTAAAGAAGTTAAGTTCCACTTTGCTGGATACAGCAAATAATATTCCTGATGTTTCATGACTCTACATGATCACTGTCTTAATCCTATAGTCACATTTAAACTCTTTCACCTTACCCTTGGGGAAATCACAACCTTTTCTATGTGTGTTTATCCATATTTTCTTAACAGGTTCAAAAATACTTTCTTAAAAAAATATATTATAATTACAATAGATGACAGTTCACACCACTCATCTGCTATTAAACAGCAATACGTCCAGGAAAAGAAAAAGGACTAATGAACAGCTGAGAGCTGTCCGTTGTGATATTTGAAGCCTGCCAGTAGCATCTTCTAACCTGATTAATGTGACATTATATTGTATGAAGGAGGAAAGGTAGAGACAAAGGTGTCTTTTTTTTCTGATTATGCTGATTTCTGTTTGTCTTTACAATGAGACAGTGTGTTCATACAAATGTGAAATTGGAATACCAATAGTGCAGAATTCATACTTATATTGCACAAACTCTCGATATTGTTGGAAGTATTACCCCCCTCCCCTACATGCTGGGAAGTATTCCTCAAGAAAGAAACTAATATCCTTCATGGTAAACCTGACAAGAACTGGTACAAAAATACATAATTCTAAATATTTTGGCTCTTTTACGCCAGTTTCTGCGAGTTTCCAGTCACTCATTTGGTGTATATCAATTAAATATTTTGTTAGTAAAATTGTAACCCTAGAAATCAAATTTTCCAGTTTTGTGTACTTGAGAACGGTTTGAAAATAATGTTTTGGATGGAGAGAAATGAGATAATGATAATTTCTTGGTGATTCTGCCCGTCAAGAGATGATTCCAAATACTTCCCAGTGGAAGTTAGGCTTGCAGGCCTGGTGTGATTTCAGTCTCATACATTCAAGGTGTATTGAAAAATCCTTCTAGAACTTTGATAGGGGTTGTGGGACCACATTGCCCTGGAAATATAGTTGTTGCTAACTTCCAGTGCACTTATGTTTCCCAGCATAGGGCTGGGAGCGCATTAAAGCAAGCTCCATACTTACTTTACATTCTTGGAAGCCCCCTTCACCCCACAATATTAAGTTCCTATCCAACCTTCCTTTCACAGTGAGCCCCAACCTCCCACCTTCCTGAGCCTGAAGTTTCCAACACCTGAACAAGCATGTGTCTTCTCCAAGAACCAGATCCTGGTCACTGTTCCATCCCAGTCATCACTTCAAACTTTCCCTATCCCTATCACATGCTCATCAGTTTTACCCCCTCAAGCACTGAAGACCACTATCGCTCTCCACCCTCTACTCCCCACCCCAATCCCAACACTGGCCCACACGTTTTAATTCACAGAAAGGAGTAATGCCCATTCAGTGAAGGCCTCGAGAGCTACTGATGATGAGAAATGCTTGGGCAGGTGCACTACAATTTCTCAGCTTGTATTTTATTCTTCTTCTTGCGTATGGCGTGCACAGCCTAAAGTTGTAGGACAATTTGTTCTATTTGATCTTATTTGTTTGTGCACGCCAGGTTGATTGCATTCGTCGAAACAGGGCGGACCATGTGAAGGTTGCAATCTCCCACCCCCAGCTTGTATTCTATTGAATAGACATCAGTCTTAAATCTGAACTCAATGATGGAATAGAATCTCTGCTATTTTTGTGAATCAGGTGCAGCGAGAAAAAAACCCTCTTTTCATGTGCATGAAAATTCAACCTGTTGCAGCATGCGTTTTGCACGCCATATCTGAAATGTGGCTCAGTTGAAGCATTAAAACTGAATTTCCGAAGCAAATTTCAATACATTTACCTCACTTCACTGTTAAGTGTGAATTAGAGGGGATGGATTTTTATCCCAAAAGGTTAAAGTTGCACCTTAAGGTTCAAGAGATGAAGGTCTGATTTCTTGAAGGATACTGTCCTTAAAATTACCAGCTCCTTTTGAAGCCACAAAGACACACAATGTCTTGCACTTTGAATTAGTCTTGGTTAATAAAAAGATTTATACAGGGATGCACATCAAAACTCTCAAAAAAAAACATTCTGATATTTTACTGAAGTTGTTGGGACATCTATTTTAAATATAATGTATTATACGTGAGAGTTCAAAGTATTTTGAGAGTCATAGTTTTACATAGGCTGTAAATAGTTTGGGGTGGGAAAATAAATTGGGAGGTGTTTTAGTCCTGAAGTTCACCCATTGAATTTTGCAAATGAAAAATATGAATTAGCCAATTTATGGAAAAGGTGGATTTATCCTGCAATAGTTTTTAAACCCCAATGTTCTCTAAAAAAATCCAATTTTTGAATCTTCTGAAGAAGATATTTTTGCTGGTCTTTGTACACTATTTAGTTCAGGCAATAAGTATGTGACATGTTTACTAACATATATGTAAGTGTTGTTCTTGTATTTATGTACAATGTATGTATTGTAAATATATTCAGAGCTTTTCATCTTACTGTAAAATGATGGTATCCCCCAAACATGTAAAGGGAGTCTCTGTTAAGAAATTGTGTGGGAGAATGTTCTGTTTTGCCCTTGTCTCTTCTGAAAGACTTACATGAAGAAGTGTTTAATTTTCCACGTTTCCCCAAACTTCTCTGTCAGTGCTTCGCGTTTCTGTATCCAACTTTCATATGAGCTGAGCTGTGAATTGAAGAATTATAGTACCCATTTTAAACATATGCATTTGTAATTACCTGAATTATGAATGGAGGCATGAAGATTAAATAAAGTTGCTTTTGTATGTAACAAATCAGTTAACTCTTGGAAGATTACAGGAGCGTGGAAGATGTGTGCTGAATTAGACATACATATGTACAGTTCGGAAGCACGTTGAATATTCAGCAGACAAAAGGACAAAAACAAACAGAATAAGTAGATTTTTGCCTGTTTCGTTCCAACAGGGAGAATAACTAAGCAGCAATCTGCTCTTTAATTGGCATTATTGCTCATGAAGGATACAATACATTGTTTCTACAGCAGGAAAAACATTTGAAGCCTGGATGGAGCTTTCTTCACTTTAGACTTTAGAGATAGAGCATGGAAACAGGCCCTCCAGCTCACGGAGTCCGCACCAACCAGCAATCACCCTGTAAACCAGCACTATCCTACACATCAGGGGCAATTTACATTTACAGGAGTCAATTAACCTACAAACCTGTACGTCTTTGGAATGTGGGAGAAAACTGGAGCACCTGGAAAAAACCCACGCAGTCATAGGGATAATGTACAACACCTGTAGTCAGGAACGAACCCGTGTCGCCGGCATTTTAAGGCAGCAACTCTACCACTGTACTATCCTTGGAAATGATCAAATTTGCTGAAAAGAATAGCATTGCTGGTAATAATTCAGGGTGCATGTCTATATTTTGCTCCATTTCTGTGAACTATGGCAAAGGGCAAGTTTTTTGGATCAACAGCATTCTGCGTAATGCAAATCACTAATGCACTTAAATTAAGGTGATCAATTCTAAATAATTCATATATTAATGAACCCAACACTAGAAGACATAGTTACAATGTCCCAAAGCACAACAGTGAAGTTGGAACGATTTATAAGCATGCCCATATGTACAAGTAAGGTTGCATTCTAGAAAGTACTCTTGGATAACTACAGTTCTACAAAAAGGTTTGTAATGTGTATTCAGTTCCGAGTCTACTTTTACACTAGATGGAATGCTGGCTCTTTGCATTTTGGATCTGATCCATAATTATATTTAAATATTTGTAATTATAAAATGTCTGATAATACCCCACTGCGTTTGTGTATACAATGCAAACAACATTTGTCAAAGAATTGCTATGAGGGTAATTGCAGGAAATTATATATTCTGCCTCATAAATATTGATAATGTTTCTTTGCTGCAAAGTTCATACTAATTTATGTATGTGTTACTCCAATGATCTGTGGTCAGGTAGAAGCAATCAGACAAGAAAGAACAAACTTGCATTAATGCAACTTCCATTCTCAACGTCAGGATGCTCCATGCAACTTCTGAATACTTTAAGTCCATTTTCAAGATTTGGCAACTCCACATTTTAGTGGACAACGTCTACAGCTAGGAAATCCCATAGAAAACCGTACACACTCTTACATACCAGTTTGGAAGCAGAGGATCAAACCCTGAACTTGCATACCCACAATTCAGGTATCGAGGACTCACCAAAGCTGAGGTACCAGTCGCCATTGTCGAATTGAACTGAATTTTATTTTTGTCATTCAGACTGTTCAGACCGAAGGGTCTGAATAACAAAAATAAATTTCAATCCATTCAATTCAGGAAGGCCCATGGAATAACCAGGGAAGTTTTTGACAAAAGGTAAAGCTGGTGAGCAGACCTTTGCCTCCCTTCAAAGCTGCCAAGTATTTTAACAGTTTTAAAATGTCAAGGACTCAGAATGATGCAGCACAAAACATGCCTTTCAGCACGCTAAGTTCACACCGACCATCAAGCACCCTTTTTTTACACTAATCCTATCCTAATCCATTTTGTTAGGCTTTAGACTTTACGGTGTGGAAACAGGCCCTTCAATGCACCGTCCACGCCGACCAGCAATCACCCTATGCATCAGCGCTCTCCTACACACTGGGGACAATTTACAGAAGCCAATTGACCTACAAACCTGTACGTCTGGAGTGTGGGAGGAAACCGGAGCACCTGGAGAAAACACATGCGGTCACAGAGAGAACGTACAAACTCTGCACAGATAGCACAGTCAGGATCAAACCCGGGTTTCTGGCGTGGTATGGTAGCAACTCTACAAACTGCTAACCACTGTGTTCTCCCCATATTTCTATCAACTTCGTCCCTAATTCTACCAGTCATCTACTCATGCAAGGCAGTTGTAGGAGTATGTGGCCAATTAATCTACCGAAGTGCATATATTTGAGATGTTGAAAACCGGAGCACCCAGAGGTAACCAGCACAATCCAAGAAAGCATGCAAACTCCACACAGACAACATCCAAGGCCAGAATCAAAAGCAAACACTGGAGCTAGGAGGCAGCAACTGTACTAGCTATGCCATTATGCCCTCTGAAATTTAGAGGCATTTTTTAAGAATTCTTTAAATTAATTATTTTTTTTAATGTTATTTCAAAACACAAAACTCATGAAAATACATGCACAAAATTAAAAAAATCCTTGCCATTCGCTTTCTAATGAATTGAAAACAATGGATCTCCAATGTTGCATCAAGATAGAAGGAGACCTGGTTCCAACCTGAACCACTGATGTCACCCAGCAAGATTCACTATTCCTGCCATAAGTAGGAAATACAGCAGCCAACTTGTACCCAAAGCTTTCAAGTTCAGGAATGTGGGAAGTATAAACTGGTACAGCACAGTAACAAGCCCTTTCGCCCAACTTGTCCATTCTACCTCAAGATGCCCCATCTAAGCTAGTCCCATTTGCCTGCATTTGGCCCATATCCCTCTAAATCTTTCCTATTCATGTGCCTGCCCAAGAGTCTTTTAAATGCTGTTACAGTACCTGCCACAGCTATTTCCTCTGGCAGCTCCTTCCATAAACCCACCATCCTCAGAGTGAAAAAGTTGCCCTTCTTATCTTGAACCTTAAGTCCCCTGGTTCTTGATTCTCCTACCTTGAGTGAAAGGTTCTGTGCATTCAACCTATTCCCTTTGTGACATTATATGTCACCCCTCAACCTCCTGCACTTCAGAATAATGAATGAATGAATAAAGTTATAGCCTGCCCAACCTCTCCACTATAGATAAAGTCCCAGGTATGGGAAGGCACCGGCCAATATTTATGTTATGCATTTATTTATTTATGCGCCAAAATCTGGGAAACGCCAACAATATAAGCAAATGTAAATCAAGTTCAGTGCTTAATTCATTTGATGGTGTAACAGTGTGCAGTGAGATTTACCTCAACTTTTGTAATCTTTTTGCCTTCAAGAGTCATTCTGCCCTCCTAGAGGGAAGTAGATTAGAATGCATGACGAATTTAGTGATGCAAAGCCATTGAACAAAGTGAAGGATATGACATAACACAATGCAATTATATATTTATATTCATATATTCATGTGCTTTATGCATTATGCAGAACAATGGCACACAGCTTTGATATTGAGTGATGCAGCGTGGCAACAGGCCCTTCGGTCCAACTTACCCACACCGACCATCCCTTCTACACTAGTCCCACCTGTGTATTTGGCCTATATATTGCTCTACGCCTGTCCTATCTATGTACCTTTCTAATTGTTTTTTAAGCATTGCAATAGATCCTGCCCCAACTACCTCCTCCGGCAGCTTGTTCCATACTCCTACAACCCTTTCTGTGAAAATGTTACCCCTCAGATTCCTATTAAATCTTTTCCCTCTTCACCTTAAACTTATGTCCTCTGGGTCTCGGTTCCCCTACTGGGTGTCTTCCCAATGTATTCCTCTCAAGACTATATACAGTGGCTTGCAAAAGTTTTCATACCCCTTGAACTTTTCCACATTTTGTCACGTTACAACCACAAACGTAAATGTATTTTATTGGGATTTTATGTGATAGACCAACGCAAAGTGGAGCATAATTGTGAAGTGGAAGGAAAATGGTACATGGTTTTGTGGGAAAGTGTGGCATGCAACAGTATTCAGCCTCCTTTACTCTGATACCCCTAAATAAAATCCAGTGCAACCAATTGCCTTCAGGAGTTACCTAATTAGTAAATAGAGTCCACTTGTGTGTAATCTAATCTCAGCTGTTCTGTGAATGCTTCAGAGGTTTGTTAGAGAACATTAGTGAACAACAGCATCATGAAGCCCAAGGAACACACCAGACAGGTCAGGGATAAAGTTGTGGAGAAGTTTAAAGCAGGGTTAGGTTATAAAAAAAATCCCAAGCTTTGAACATCTCACGGAGCACTGTTCAATCCATCATCCAAAAATGGAATGAGTATGGCACAACTGCAAACCTACCAAGACATGGCCGTCCACCTAAACTGACAGGCCGGGCAAGGAGAGCATTGATCAGAGAAGCAACCAAGAGGCCCATGGTAACTCTGGAGGAACTGCAGAGATCCACAGCTCAGGTGGGAGAATCTGTCCACAGGACAACTATTAGTCGTGCACTCCACAAATCGGGCCTTTATGGAAGAGTGGCAAGAAGAAAGCCATTGTTGAAACAAAGCCATAAGAAGTCACATTTGCAGTTTGCCACAAGCCATGTGGGGGACACAGCAAATATGTGGAGGAAGATGCTCTGGACTGATGAGACCAAAATTGAAGTTTTTGGCCTAAATGCAAAACGCTATGTGTGGTGGAAAACGAACACTGCACATCGCCCTGAACACACCATCCCCACTGTGAAACATGGTGATGGCAGCATCATGCTGTGGGGATGCTTTTCTTCAGCAGGGACAGGGAAGCTGGTCAGAGTTGATGGGAAGATGGATGGAGCCAAATACAGGGCAATCTTGGAAGAAAACCTGTTGGAGGCTGCAAAAGACTTGAGACTAGGGCGGAGGTTCACCTTCCAGCAGGACAACGACCCTAAACAAACAGCCAGAGCTACAATGGAATGGTTTAGATCAAAGCATATTCATGTGTTAGAAAGGCCCAGTCAAAGTCCAGACCTAAATCCAATTGAGAATCTCTGGCAAGACTTGAAAATTGCTGTTCACAGCCACTCTCCATCCAATCTGATTGAACTTGAGCTATTTTGCAAAGAAGAATGGGCAAAAATTTCAGTCTCTAGATGTGCAAAGCTGGTAGAGACATACCCCAAAAGACTTGCAGCTGTAATTGCCGCGAAAGGTGGTTCTACAAAGTATTGACTCAGCTGGGCAGAATACTTTTGCACGCCACACTTTTCAGTTTTTTATTTGTAATAAAATTTGGAAACCATGTATCATTTTCCTTCCACTTCACAATTATGCACCATTTTGTGTTGGTCTATCACATAAAATCCCAATAAAATACATTTACGTTTGTGGTTGTAACGTGACAAAATGTGGAAAAGTTCAAGGGGTATGAAAACGTTTGCAAGCCACTGTACCTCTATAAGATCACCCCTCATCCTCTTGCGGTCCAAGGAATAGAGTCCCAGCCTGCTCACTCTCTCCCTATAGCTTAGACCCTCGAGTCCTGGCAATATTTGTTACATGAATGCAGGAACAAGACTGGAGTGGCCTGTATGTGCACATATTTCTACCCGATCTCTTAACACATGGGATTTGTGGGTTTCACTGATACGAAGAAAAATATTTTTCAGCACAGTAAAAAAATAACAGCCATCGTCTGATTTTGTCAATTTGTGAGCTCCAACTATAATTATTTAACCCAGTAAGCATTACAATGTTGAGAATATTTAAATCATCTAACGATAGAGAAAAGGCAAGTGCAAATGTAGGCAGGTCTCTTCCCCAACCTATTTATGTCTGTAATAGGCTGGTCATTGAATTACTACCAGCTGCGTAGTTGTCCTGACTCAGGATTTTTCATAATTGATTTAAAAAAACACACAATCCTTCTTCTGTCCAAAATACCTTTACTTGGGATGAGAGATTGCAGTAATGTAACAGCTGACACCATTTCTGTCTACCCTTCTGATCCTTGCATGTGCTCACTGCTGTCCCAGTGGTCAATTTGCTGACAATCCAAATGTGCTACAACCTCTTATTTCCCTTGCAAAACTGCAGCCCCTCCCTCTCTCTGCAATGCACCTGCTAACATCTACCGGTGACTGACTAGGTAACCCTTCCTGACAGCAGTGCACTTTTAAAGTAGATTTGTAATTGCAGCTCTCTCTTTAACATAAGGTTAAGTTTTGCATTGATCCTACCTATCTGAGGGATGTCTTTAGCTGTTCACCCCTTCTGCATGTTTAGTTTAAAGATACAGCACAGGAAAAGGCCCACTGTGTCCGCACCGACCAGCGATCCCTGCACACTTACACTACCTCACACACACGGGACAATTTACAATTATACCAAGCTAGTTAACTTACAAACCTGTACGTCTTTGGAGGGTGGGAATAAACCGGAGAAAACCCATGCAGGTCATGGGGAGAACGTACAAACTCCATACAGACAGCACCCGTAGTCAGGATCGAACCCAGGTCTCTGGCACTGTAAGGCAGCAACTGTACCGCTGTACCACTGTGCTGCCTCAGTGTGTTTTCTTTATCAACTCTCCGATACAACTTTTAACATGTTACGTAGTTAATTCTGAAATAGACTCCAGGTGTTGAAACACAATTTCAGTGCATTTTAGTCGAAGGAGATTTCAGATAAGAAGAAAGTTGCCAAAGACTAAAGGGCCTGTCACACTAGCGCGCGATTAGACGCGACAAGCGCGACCTACCGTGGTCGCTTTAGTCGTCCGGCCTCGCGTGACCCTGTCCCACTGCGATCGCCGGAGTCTCGTGGAGTTCCGCGGACTCGTGTGGAGCTGGTGTCGACATCGCGCGTAGTGTCCAAAAACCGACACTGCTTAAAAATTACGCGCGGCAAAATCCTGTCGCGCAGAACGTGATGACGTTTTGACGTTGTGCGTCTTCAGCGTGGCGTTGCGTGATGACGTCACTGCCCGACGTCGTGCAACGCGCATGCTCATGCGCATCGTCACGTGATGAAAAATAACGTCCTTCCTTCGGACGTCGCGCGTGTAATCGCGCGCTAGTGGGACAGGCCCTTCACTCGCACCGGGATCGCCTGACCCCCACGCGACCCCCGCGTCCGAATTTGTCGCGCTTGTCGCGTCTAATCGCGCGCTAGTGTGACAGGCCCTTAACACATTCACAATCAGAAACAAACTTTTATAAACCTCCCTATTGAAACATATTGAAATGAAATGCCACATGCACTCAAACAAATCATTCAGCCATTTTTTAAAAAGGGCATTAACTGCTCAATTCTTTTTAACACAGCATCCTACAAGTTTTGGAGATGGGTTTTGTAATCAGTGCAAGGTCAAATGCCAGAGGGGTCCAACATCCATACATCTATGTGTAGGAAGCAACTGCAGATGCTGGTTTAAACTGAAGATAGACATAAAAACCTGGAGTAACTCAGCAGGTCAGCCAACATCTGTGGAGAAAAGGAATAGGTGATGTTTTGGGTTGAGACCTGTCTTCAGACTGAGTCAGGGGAAAGGGAAACAAAAAATATAGGTGATATAGAGAGATATAGAATAAATGAATGACAGATGCAAAAAAAGTAACAATGATAAAGGAAACAAGCCATTGTTAGCTGTGGGCTAGGTGAAAACAAGTTACAGACAATGAAACTCACTAGAACAACATTGAAACTAGCACAACGACTTGGGTGGGGGAGGGACGGAAAGAGATGGGGTGCAAGGGTTGCTTGAAGTCAGATAAATCAATATTCATACTGCTGGGTTGTAAGCTGCCCTCAATCTTCATCTCCCCACAGAGTTTCACAGTTTATACATTCACAGGGCCTTGATGGAAAAATAGGATGCTTTATCTTTGATCAGTTTATGGAATTGTGGAACACAAATTGTCCCTTGCATGACAGGTGTTTGTGCAGCCTCCCAGTGCTGTTAGTACAGATAGGGCAAAGGGCTTCCTGCAGATAGTCAGACACGGTAATGCCTTCATCCACATCACAATGTGGATAAAGCCCCAATCCTTTCGGTGCTTCATTCACCTTCCCCTTGTTTATTTCTCATTGATTTTAGCACAACTCCTTCAATTGTCTTCAGCAATTGCCACTCTGAGTCTGAAGAAGGGTCTCGACCCAAAACATCACCGATTTTTCTCCAGAGATGCTGCCTGACCCGTTGAGTTACTCCAGCAATTTGTGTCTATCATCTGCATGATTGGTGATATGAAATGGGGAGTCTTGGTGTCAGGTGCAGCCCGTGGTTATCTTGTGTGGTGGGGAGTAACCTGCATCACTTCCAACACCACCTACTTCATCCAATTTCAATTAGCTGAGTAATGAGTTACTGACTAACCACTATTTTCCTGACCACCTCATCCAAGAACACTAATCATTATGTAAAGATTGGAATGGAATCCAGCATGGAATCAGAGCCTTCAGCCCACCAAATCCATGCCAACCATCCATCACCTATTCCCATTAATTATCTGTTATCTCACTTACTCATCCACTCCCTACACACAAGGGACAATTTATAGAGGCCAATTAACATACAAACCCGCATGTCATTGGGATGCAGGAAGGAACTGGAGGAAACATGCAATCACAAGGAGAAAATGCAAATCTTGCACAGACAGCACCTTAGGTTGGGATCAAACCCAGGTTTCTGGTGGTGTGAGGCAGCCGCTCCACCAGCTGCACCACCACTGCAAAGGCATTGTAACATCCTCCAATACTTGCAACTGTCAAGAACTTAGCAGCCATTCAGAAATATAACCTGAACTACAAGTCGTCAGCAGCAAGAGAAATAGTGCTCTAGTGACTTTGAAGAAAGAACAAATATCCAGCAAATTGTCATGGAGTCAGTTGCTGTAGAGCATTTGGAAATGTTATTTATAGGTTTCGTGGAGTTCTCATTGAAGATGGCCCAGGTGGTTTACACAATGGAACTGCAAGTCGTCCTGCCGATTCACAGCTCCAAAGACCCCGGTTCAATCCTGACCCTGGGTGCAGTCTGTTTTTGCACATTCCTTCTGTGACCATGTGAGATTCCTCTGGGTGCTCTGATTTCCAAAGTTGGAATGTTAATTTGCCACCGTAAATTATCCCTAGTGTGGGTGGGTAACAGTAATTGAGGGGTATGGGAGCACAAATGGGTAAATGAGAGAGAATAGATTACAGGGATATATGTGATGGAATGGGAACGATGGGAATGCTGACATCGCGATAGGTTGAGTGAATCCCATTTATGTCTCTGTGTGAAGCGAATATGTCAATACTGGATTGTCAGATTTGGAACTCTACCAATGACGACAAAAACAACTTGGCACACAAGGTCAATTCATCCAGTTTTGGCACTATTTTGCAGGAATCACTTCCCATGTCCCAGAATGGAAGGCCTCATCTTGAAAGCATATGCAACAGAGACAAAGTAACTAGGATGGCATCCTTACATTAATTCCCTTTACTCCCCCAATCATACTGCTTGACCCACTGAGCTCCCCCCAGCAGATTGTTTGTGGCTTAATATTCCAACATCTGCACTTTCTTATGGCCAGGAGTTATACGAAGGATAGAACCTTTTCTTCCCTGAAAGACATGAGTGAACAGGTGGATTTTTATGTTGATACAGCAGTTTTATATTTACCATTACTAAGGTTGAGAAGTACTTAAGCAGATTAGTTTAAATACTTGAAATTAGATTCCAAGCCATCGTAGTGGGATTTGAGGGCAGTCTCTTGATCAATCCAGAACTCAGGCTACTCGTCAAGTAAAATAACTATTGCCCGATGTGAATCTCTGTCCAGAGGGAGTGACTGTGCCGAAAGTGAGTGTGGAGTGAATGCATCTTCACACATTAGTAAGTCCACGGAGCAAAAGAATTTCAGAGTTTAAAAATGTATGCAGATACATCTCAATAAATACTTCCCTTAGAAAATATAATGGGCAATTATACCAGTTCAGGGACGCCGCTTACAATGGCCTAATGCCATCCACCCAACTCCAAATGGTGCCAGCTATAGATCAGGTCTAGCCTATACCCAATGACAATCTGTCTTTAGCGTAGAGTCTAAAGTATTACTGGACAAAGTTTGACTTTAAGCCCCAACAAGAGGCATTACAGTATGTGGGATTAATATAGGATGAATGCAAAATGGATGGTTGATGATCGGTGAAGATTCAGTGGGTTAAAGGACATGATTCCATGCTCTGTGAATTTAAGGTCAGAGTGGTAGAATCTAAGAATAGGGAAGGGGGGTGGGGGGGGGGGGGGGGGGCGGAGGGAGGATAGTGAAGAGGTTAAGGGAAGAAAATCTTGGGCCCACACAATTAATAATGTGAACAGACACTAAGAGAAATCAAAGACACACAGGAGTTACACCCATTCTAACCCATACACCAAGGCTGCTCAGACCACTCGGGTACAATCTAAACCTCCTTTCAAGTCGACCAATTGATACAGTATCAACCACCTGCTAATATTATTGTGGTTTGCATTAGGTGATCCAACTGACTTGGATCCATAGGGCTTGTCACTTTTGCAAGGGCTCATACCCCAAACTGTACTCCCAGGAAATTAGAAACCTCATCGAAACCTAAACACTTGTTCCGTGCTGTGCTACTGCATTACTACTCCTCTGAACTCATACCAGCTGGCTGACCAAACCATTTTTAGTCAGTAAATCACTAAGTTAACATAACTAAAATAAAAACAAACAAACATCTATAATTAATAAGTTGGAAGAAATAAAAGGTTTGCAACAAACCACTACTTGATCAAAAGCTTGACAGGCATCAATAATTTCCTGGACGCAATGCCTGAATAGAAAACAAATTGTTAATCGAAAGGTCAGGCACAATAGCATAGATGCCATATAATGCATTAGAAATCTAGACTGTGTGATCTGGATGCAGAGGTTTGAATACTATCAGGAAGCTGTAATCAATTATTTAAGTGTTCTGGAATTTGGAGAAGTGACTTAAATGAAAAATATGACATTGAAAAGTTATTGACGAGTAGTATAACATCTGCAAGGAGATGTAGTTAGGAACGAAAATGGACTCTGGATGGAAGCTTCAATGTCCACCACCATGATTGGAGATCCCAATACTAAACAAGCTTGCCAAGTCCTGAAGGATATAATTGCCAATGCTGAGTCTTCACCAGTTTGTGAACAAACGAACACATGAAAAAAGCCTACTTGTGCGCTAACCATAATGGTAGTGACCACTATGCAGTCCTTGTGAAGACAAAATTCCATCATCCTGCCAATGAGTCCCTCCATCAGGATGTGTGACATTATCATTGGTGTAAGCAGGATAAATTCAGAGCAGGTCCTGCACCTCTAAACCGGGTATCCTTGAGACTTTGTAGAGCCTGGTTCAATGAGTGTAGGAAAGCATGCCATGACCAGCACCAGCAATACCAGACTACATGCATGCTGAACAAAAAAGCCAGTATGCAATATACAAAGCTAAGTAATCTTCCAGCCTAATTTCGTACCAGCAATCCAGAATTTGCTCCACCTTGATCTGAACTGACATCACTAACATTACCGTACTGGGATCCACCCAAAAGGGTGGAAAATTGCCTGGCTAATTACTGCCCAATTAGGCAACTCTCAATCATCAATCATGATAGAAGTGTTCATCTACAATGCAATCAAACAGTAATTATCAGCAACCTATTCACAAATGCCTAGTTTGGGTTTTACCAGGGACACTCCACTCTAGGCCTCATCATGGCCCTGGTTCAAATATGGGTAAAAGTTCTGAATTGCAGACATGACATGACATGACAACATGAGAATGGCTGTCCTTGACATCAAGGCAGCAAGCGCTTGCTTGTGTAGAAAGGAACTGTAGATGCTGGTTTATACCGAAGAAAGACGGGCTTCCTGCTTGGTCAAACTAGGAGGCACTACTAACATTATCTGCACACTGTGCTCCACATGATCTGGGAATCAGCGGTGGACGGTAATTGTTGTAAAACTCCAAGAAGTCTATTTTCAAGTAATGATATTCGCATTTAGCATTCATTGCTTCAGAATTAACAGTGCAATAAAATGAAAATATCTGCGGGGCACTGTAAATTCTCCACTAACGAGTATTAAATTCTGTTATGTATAATTTGAAATACTAAATTTATTTCAAATGCACACATGATTGAACTCCAAGCCCATGTACTGAAAAATGCTCAGCAAATTGTGTTTATATCATGTAATGTAGCTTGAAGCCTTCAGGCAGAAGAACTTCCAATCATCATTCTGTTTCATTTAATTTTTAACCATTAAATGCAAAGCTGATTTTGCAATATTTAACAGTAATTCGTGATTTAACCAGGTCGATCCACCCATACACAGATTAAAATAACTAACGTTCAAAAATGAAATGAAATATGTGCAGATACTTTACTCAAATTTACCTTGTTAATGAAAGTCAGTGACCCCAGCCAAGTGAATGGGATTGCCTGCACACCCAGTATTTCTGGTGTAAAACAGTTGAGGCATGATATGAAACCCATACAGCCAATAGCTAGACACAATCTGGAGCGATCACTGCACACAATGGTGAGCAAAAGGTCCAGTGCGACAACATTTGATCTCAAATACATCTCAAATGTCCTAGTGCTGATGCACAGAAGCGGAGATAAAGATGCGCTGAATGTCAGAACCTGGTCTGACCCATTATATTTAACCAAGACAGCGGGCAAGTCTGCTCAATAGGCCAACCACATATTTAAAAAAGGTGATGACTTCTAAAGTAAACTCCCAGTTATGACACATACATTTTGTTTCCAATAGAAAGGGGCCATCAATTTATTATTCCAAAAAGGGGATTAAGAGTGTTTAGTTCTGAAAGGAATCTGAGCGGTGATTTTATATACAGTCAGCGCTCTGCCAGCTGATCAAAAGCAACTTCCATTTAGCAGGTGTAGGGCGAGCTTTATAACAGTTGCTACAAGGATAGGTCATTCATGTTGGTCAGGATAACCTGTTCCTCAGAATACAATACGAAAATATGTTGTGTCATCACGTCCCAGGTAATCTAGGTAGAATGTTTCCTTTAGTGTTTGGGTAATAAAACTACAATGAACAGAAATCAACACAGCAGAATATTAACAACACTCTGAAAGAGCTTTATAAAGCTGAGGTAGGTCTGGCAGTGAATGCTTGTTTGTAGACCTCGGTAAAATTCTTGTGATCTATACCACAATCAATAGCCATGGACGTTGTGCTTTCAGTGATGGGGGTTTACATCAAACTTTTAGTGACACTGATATAATATAAATGAACTCTCTGGCATGTTCCCTTGATCCAAGAGTGAGTTAATGATTGCTGCTGTTGCCACACCAGGTTTCATTTGTTGCCACAATGAACCCGTGCATTGTTCAATGGTGAAATGTAAATAACCAAGAACATAAATATCGGGACAAATATGCAGAACTGACAGCACATCAAACAAATGTTATACAAAATAATCAAGTATCAGTCACCTGCTTTAAAGGTACTCCTTTATCTCCAGAAAGTCATAGAGCTACATAGCATGGAAACAGGCACTTCAGTCCAACTCGTCCACACTGGACCAAGTCACCAAAGAGGGCTAAAAATAAAAGTGTGACATAGTGGATCAGGCAGCACACCTGGAGAACATGGATAGGTGACATTGCTGGTCAGGACACTTCTTCAGACCCAATACATCACCTGTCCATGTTCTGCAAAGAACATGTCTGAAGAAGCGTCCTGACCCAAAACCTCACCCATCCCTTTTCTCCAGTGACGCAGCCTGGCCCGCTGAGTTACTCTAGCACTGTCCTTTTTTTATAAACCAGCTTCTGCAGTTCCTTGTTCCTACCTAAGTAGGCTAGTCTGGCCCACATCTCTCGACATGTCTCCTGTCCCTGTATCTGAACTGGAATCTTGTCGTAAATGTACATACTTAAAGAAATGGATGTCCATTCCAAGTTTTGTATTATTTCTTTAAATGGCAACCATTTCCTCAACATTAGAGGATATTATGTATTATTTCATGACAAGACAAAATTAAAATAAAATATTATGTAATACTCTTTAATATTGAACCCTTTGATGTTGCTTCCGTATCTTCAGTTTCGTTGGAAAACCCTAGTTTCAGATTGAGCGACATCACTTTCAAACTGATAAAGTCACAGTATTAGAGAGACATTGAGGTTTTTAAAAGTGAGATAGCGAGAGTTCAAGGCCTGCATATTCCTGTTAGAAAGAAGGGCAAAGCTGACAGAAACCCTGGATGATAAGAACTATTGAGCCCCTGGTAAAAAAAAGATGGCGAGGCATTGTTCAAATATAGGCAGCTGGGATCAAGTGAATCCTTGGAAGAGTACAGGGGATCCAGGAGTATAGTTAAGGAGGAAATCAGAAGGGCAAAACGAGGGTATGAGATAACTTTGGCGCAAAAGATTAAGAAAAACACAGAGATTTTGTATTCATGTTCAGGGAAAGAGAGGATAGGGCACCTCAAAGACAAAAGTCGACATGTAGAGACACAGGAGAGGAGAAAGGCATGAAGATGAGGGAACTCGGGAAAGTTGATGAGATAACCCACGTAACAGTAGAGGAAGTTATAATGTTCATATGATATTGGTCTTGTTGATAGAGTGCAGGGATTGAGCGATGCAGGGTAGACAAACGCTTACCTAAAAGGGAATTCAGTTCACTGCTATGCGGAGAAGACCCACTTGTCCTTAAAATACTCAAGTAAAAGTTCCTTCCAGGACTTGTGTCTGCAAGTTCTAATAGAAGAGATCTCCGAATGTGAACAGTGGGTAGAAATTTGCATTGGTGATTACTTCACCCTGGGACTATGTAGACTGTTCAGTGAACATGGTTCAAGTGTAGGGCTGCATTTCTAAAACTAAAGCTAAGAATTGCAGAAACTTGAATTGTACTGAATGCAAGTTACTCGTCATTGTGCATGTTCTCCCGTATACAGGGGAGATTGCATCAGTGTTACTAGAAGGGCATGATGTCAATATGTTACTGACTTTCTGATGTGCTAATTTGTGCCCCGCAACATCGCCCACGCAGCGATAACGACTGCTGCCGCCATGTTCTAGAACTTCAAGGAGCCGAAAGGAGTGCGCAGCACGACCTGAGAAGCAGTTTAAAAACGCTAAGTGACAAATTTAAGGAAGTGAAAGTTAAAAAGCCAAGAAGTACAGAAGACAGAACAGGGTGACGTCACTCACAGCGCGAGCAGAGGCAGGCAGTCAGTTCCATTGTGACGTCATCAGCAAGACCATCTCTTTTATTTTCTAAGTTATTTGAGATTTGTGAACATTTTCATAACTAACACGAGAAATAATGCATGACATTTTCAGATAAGGTGATTTTTTACATCACGGTGTAAATCTCTATTGGAATATGTAAAAATGTCACCGTTAGCGCATCATGTTTTCGAGGAGATGTGAAACGCACACGAATATCACACACACATACACACACACATAAATACACACACATCCAAGATCAGAGTTTTATAAGTATAGAGATACTGGATCGTAAGAGAGCATAGCATGATAAACATTGAGATGTTATCACTGGTGGCCGAATCTCAAGTAAGGGATCGTGGTTATAAGATTTGGGGCAATTATTTAAAATTGAAGTACATAGAAAGTTATTTGTAGTGGTTAATCTCAGGAATTTGTTAACACAGATGGATTACAAGTTGGATCATTGCATGTATTAAGGAGGAAATAGACAATTCTTTAAAAAAGAGAGGAAATTGAGGAGTGTGGGAAACTGTCACGGAAGAGAAGGTCTAGGACAGTGCAGCTGTGATCGTATCGAATGGCAGGGCAGGCTTGAAGGGCCAAGTGGCCTACTCATAGAACATCACAGGAACAGGCCTTTTAGCCCATAATGTCTGTGCAGATTATGATGGCATTAAATTAAGTTCATCTGCCTGCACATGATCCATTCCCCACCATTCTCTATATTTCCGTGTGCCTATGTAAAACCCTCTAAAATGCCACAATCTCTGCCTCCACCACCACCCCTGGCAATGTGTTCCATGCACCCACCAGTCTCTAAAAAAATGTGCCTTTTACCACCTGCTCCTTTGTTCTTATTTCCTAAAACACAGCAAGATTCCATACGAGTGTGGCTCAAGCTATTTCTGCTTTGAAAATCTCATGTTCAAACTTTAGGTTTAAATGCCTCCTCAACTTCCATTAATCTGAGCACACTGAGTACAACCTCACTTTCCCAAAAAACAGAAACACTTTCAACCATAATTCAACATTATCCAAAAAACAAATGTTACAAACGGAAAAAAAAGGAAGGAAATGTACACTTCATCTCATCACAACTGACGATTTCTGAAAAGCTTGCCAAAAATCACTTCCACTTTTATGGAATTAGCACCAGTTACAGTTTGTTATTGCTAAATTGTGCCAGTGTTAAATCATTTCCACATAATGTAACACGTTCTTCACTTGAAATGGAAATCACATCTGGACAACAGTATTTATCAGAGTAGAGGGTTTGTTTCTTTTTTTAAAAAAAAAGCCAATCAGCCAACACAGAAATAGAGTAATCGCACAAAACACAGATAGCAGTAATAGTAAATCCGGAGTGAGGCAGAAACAGATCATGGTCCGTGAATTAACTCAACAAAACCAGGTCTGGTGAATAGATGTGAAATAATGTGCGAGCAGCATACATCATGAGCGGGATGCGCGAAGTCCCTTGCGGCCGGAGTCTGGGGTTTTGGGGTTGGAAGCTCTGGGGTTTTAGATGCTCTCTGGTGCATTCTGAGCCTTGTTTTGGAGCATTTTTGCACCAAATCTATGACCAATATTTCAGAAGTAATTTTGGTTGAGTCAAGAGGAATGAGTGGGTGGAATGGGATGATTGGGGTCATTGTTGTATACATTTTTAAAAATCAAGAATGAAGTTGTCCTTGTTTTAATAATCAAGTTGTACTGTTGTAAAATGTTATGTAAAATGTTATAACGGAACATGCAAAAACTACAAATAAAATACTGTAAGTTTTTGCAGTAAAGAAAACCTTTTTTTAGAAAATGTTTGTGGTTGATTTGATTGCCTGTTATTGTTGGACTGTGTTAGTGTGTGCAGTGCACCTTTAATGGTCCTCCTGACCTAACAACTTCACATCACATCAATTTCAACATGGAATAGTGATGTGAGTACAACATTTAGTTTGACTTCAATTTCCATCATGAAAATTGAAGTCAAACTAAATGGTGCATTTACATTACTGTGGTCGCTTTCAAACTAACCTATTTTACTGTCATACTATTATAACAAATAATAGTTCCAGGATGACTCATAAACAAGATCACAAGTCACATTTTGAATTCTCAAACACAATGTGATTGTGAATAATTGCAGAGATGCCAAGTTTCACGGAGCATTTCCGTATTTTGATGGCTGAAAATCAATATTTTATTGGGGAAATCATTGCAATAGAACATACTACATAGAAACTGGATTTTTGAAAATCAGTATTTTGCATGCAAACTCATGTATTCTCAAGTATCAGTATGGAATACTGAAAATCAGTACTACTGAATTGTGAAACAATTGTTGAAATGTGAAATTATAATTCTTGATTTTGATTCAATAACATAAAAATATATAATAATATAACATAAAATTCACAATTCATCATATAGCTTACCAAATAATCAAACATGCTGGCATGATGCTGCATAATCATGCAGGTGCTCCTGGTAAATGTGAGTACATAAAGGTGAGTAGCATGGTAGTACAATTTTAAAAAATCACTCAGTGTTACTATTGTTGAGCCATGCTGACTAGCATGACTGGAATGAGTTCTTAGTTCACTGTCACAGCACTCAGCATGCTGGCATGATGCTGCGAAATCATTCAGGTGCTCCTGAATGTATATTGCCATTTACCACTACTTCTACTAATGCAAGGGCATTCATTGGCCTTAGCCCATATGCCATCCCTGGTTCCACAAATATAGCACCTCGGACCAGTTTATCTAGCAGGGCAATCCTCAGTTTGTTAATGCTATTAAAGCATGTGTCGTTCCGCAGTACACTGATGTAGGTGGCCCTTCTTACAGTGCCCCGTTTGGTCTCCCAAAGTGTGACTTTATCTTTTATGGCAGTCCTCAGTTCGTTAATGGTGCCCAAGGCCTGTGTCATTCCGCAGCTAGTACACTGATGTAGGTAGCCCGACTTCTACCTCTTCTTGCAGTGCCCTGTTTGGGCTCCCAAAGTGTGCAGACAGTTCAGGGTGTCACCAGGACTTCCATGAGTAATGACAGGCTGTCTGCACTCACCTTGATGTACATTCACTATGACAAATGAAAAGATGTATTTACAGATGTAATGGTCCGCTTCCAGATCCAATCACCGTCTCTAACCTTTCACAGGGATAGAGTGTAGGCTGAACTCCCCTCTCCCCTCCACCCCCCTCTTCCCCACTCCCGCCCCCATCCCTCCTTTTCCACTCCCTCCCTACCCTTCTCCCCTCCCCTCTCCCCCCTTCTTCCCAGCCCCCCTCTTCCCACCCACTTTCCTCAATGCTCCCCATTTGTGGACCCAGCCTGTGACAGCTAGATCCCACTAATAGTACTGCACAAAGCCTACACCATCTGTTTTAGTAACGTTGACTATGGGATAAATGCAGACCTTGGGAACAACAACCCCCACCTTCCCTCCCCCCCTCCGCCCCCTCAGCTTGCTTAAAAATGGGTGGTGGGTATTTAGACTCAGTGACCGGAGCAGGTGGGTGGCACTGGTACATTGACAACATTGCCTTTACCCAGTTGACAAGCCCGCTGCCTCTGGAGGTTTGGAGAGATCATTGGAAGAGAGATCTGCCTCTGGGTCAACTCGTGGCCAAGACAAATAAAGACATGCTGTTACCTGGAGAATTCATCTAATCCTTATTAAATACATCTTATTGTCTATTTACCATACACTTTTCCGAACTAACCCCAATGATTAAAAGTGTGCATTATATCAATGCTCGAGTTGTGGGACACCTTTTCACTTAACAACGTATAAATGCAAGTTAAAGCAGGTTGTGATTTAGAAAACAAATAGCATATTTAAAAAAAAGGATTGAGAATTCTGAGGTGGACTGCCGGGAGCTTATGAAGTGGGAAGAAGTCGTCCCGCCAGCCCTCAGATAAGGTTATGGGTTGTGTTGCTCAATGGCACAAACTGGTCCCCTTAACATTTGATTTCCCAAAAGCCTTGAATAAATACAGTTGATTCAATCTACACAAGTCTCGGCTAGAGAATGCCAATGGCACGCAATCATTGGTGCAGATGTTACTCATCATCTCAATGTTAAACCAGTACCAAGGTCGCAGTATTTGGTCCTTCACCAGAGAAAACCTTTCTGCATCTATTCTGTGAAATCACTACTTATTCTTCAAAAGTACAGATTTGTGCTCTGATAACCCTTACATGCCGGCAATCAACCTTTTAAACAACGAACTGCTGGAGGAACACAACTGGTCAGGTAGAATCTGTGGAGGGAAATGGACAGGTGATCATTCAGGTCGTGACCCTTCTTCAGACTTCGGTTTGGGTCCAGGCGCAAATCATCTGTCCATTTTCCTCCACTGATACCGCCTGACTCAGAATTCCTATATGAAGTTTGCATTTTTTATTCAAGATTCCTCAGCCTCTGCAGTCTCATATCTCCAACCTTTGTAAATCTGCTGTATATTATCTTGAACGTAAATAATTCCCTTTCCTAAACGTGGAGATCAAATCTGTATGCAATGTCCCAGTTGTGATGTCACCTAAATCTCGTCCAGTTATAGCTAATTTAATTGTCTACATTCCATATCCCTTGCAAGAAAAGCCAACATCCCATTTACTTGAAATAGCCAAATACGAACTTTGGGTTCCCTTGTATACCAATTTGTATCGAATGGTCTATATCCAGCAGCTGCCGTTTGGTTGAGTGCCAATGCCTTCAACATCTCCACCAAAGAAATCTATGGACACTATTACAATTTTACATTTCATATTTGCTAATATCAAAATCTTTGAGTGCTAACATTTATGAAAAAACCCGCTCTGATTATAGAAAAATAGTAACAGATTATAAAAACACGTAATGTTGTTGCTTTGTTAAGAATGGCAACAGGGGCAAACCAGGAAACTATAATTTACAAGAGTGATAGAGAAATTATTGCAAAAGATTCTTAGGGACAGGATTTATTCAGTGTCTGTAATACATATTAATGATTTTGATGAAAAATTAGGTGATCTGGTAGCAAATCTGCAGAAAGGTAATGCAGTTATGGATAGTAAGGAAGGTTAAGAAAGAATATAGCAGGATATTCTTCAGTTGGAAATTTGGACAAGAAATGGCATTTCAAGTTTAATTTGTATAAGTGTGAGGTGTTGCATTCGAGAGGTCACATGCAAGAGGAAAATATACAGCGAATTGATTGGAACCTTAGGAGCTTGACATATGGATAGATATTGAGATACAAATAGACAATAGATAATAAACAATAGGTGTTGGAGTAGGCCTTCGAGCCAGCATCGCCATTCAATGTGATCATGGCTGATCATCCACAATCAATACCCCATGCCTGCCTTCTCCCCATATCCCCTGACTCCGCTATCTTTAAGAGCCCTATTTAGCTCTCTTTTGAAAGGCAGAGAATTCCACAGATTCACAACTGTGTGTGTGAAATCAATAGTTTCTTTAAGGCAACAAGCACATAAGCTGGTAAAGAGGTCATAAAGTCTGCTAAGTTTCATTGGTTGCGGCATTGATTAGAATAGTTAGCAAACCATGTTGAAGCTGTGTGAAATTTAGCTGAAGCTACATTTAAGGATAAGGGGGAAGTCTTTTAGGACCGAGATGAGAAGATCTTTTTTCACATCGAGAGTGGTGAGTCTGTGGAATTCTCTGTCACAGAAGGTAGTTGAGGCCAGTTCATTGGCTATATTTAAGAGGGAGCTAGATGTGGCCCTTGTGGCTAAAGGGATCAGGGGGTATGGAGAGAAGGCAGGTACAGGATACTGAGTTGGATGATCAGCCATGATCATATTGAATGGCGGTGCAGGCTCGAAGGGCCGAATGGCCTACTCCTGCACCTATTTTCCATGATTCTATGATCTATGATACATTTAGAGTATTGTGTGCATTTCTTGTCACATTATCGGATGGACGTGGAGTTTATGGAGAGGATGCAAAAGAGGTTCACCGCGATGTTGTCTCGACTGGAGTACAAAATCTGTAAGGTGAGGTTGTACAAACTTGGATTATTTTCTCTGGATTGTCAGAGGCTGAGGGAAGACACAATAGAAATACGTAAAATTATGAGGGGCATATATAGAGGACATCAGCTTAAGGTAGCAAGGAGAAAGTGTAAAGAAGATTTAGTTTAGTTTAGAGATACAGCGCGGAAACAGGCCCCTCGGCCCACCAGCTCCACACCGACCAGTGATCCCGCACACTAATCCTAAACACAGTTATCCTACCCACACTAGGGACAATTTTACACATGCACCAAGCCAATGAACCTACATACCTGAACGTCTTTGGAGTGTGGGAGGAGACTGAAGATCTCAGAGAAAAACCCACGCAGGTCACGGGAAGAACATACAAACTCCGTACAGACAGAATCCGTAATCGGGATCAACGAGTCTCCAGCGCTGCGAATCAGTCGCTGTGCCCACAATGAGGCAATTCTGTTTTGTTTTTATACAGAGAGTAGTCAGTGCTTGGAACTTGCTGTCGGACGGGATAGTTAAAAAACGATGAAATAGCAATGGTCGGGGAGAGCATGGAATAAATTGATGCAGATCACGTGCAGGATAAGATTTGCTTAGTTTGGCATCAAGATCGGCGTAGACATGCTGGATTAATAAAGCCTCATCCTGTGCTGAGTCTTGCCCCAAAACATCACCCATTCCTTCTCCCCAGAGATGCTGCCTGTCCCGCTGACTTATTCCAGCATTTTGTATCTATCTTCTGTACTCTTCTATGTTCTTTGAAATATAGTCCAAGAAAATGAAAAGACCAACTTGAAAACAAAAATGAAATGATCTTGCAGGATAAAGGAATGTATTATGAAGAAGGGCAGCAATCACAAATGATCACTTTTCCTCATTTTGTTTTGAACAGAAGAATGCCATAAAGGAAATTCTAAAAGATGTGATGGATAAAATAGTGCAATAAGGCAAAGGAAATAGCACCAACATATTTTATGACAATCTGCATGGAAAAAGCTTTAATTTTATGCAAATTTTATCCATGCACAATAAGTTGGAATAACAAGAGGCTTTGACCACAATCTTTAAAATATCCTTATGCAGAAAAGTTGAATCAAAGTGCTGGAAGATCACCAACGTAACATGATTGTGCAAGGCAGAAGGAAATGATAGATCAAAGAATTGCCGTCCAGCATCAACAGGGGATACATTGCAAGATGACAATACAAGAATAAATCAGTATTTGATTTAGATCTGTAAATAGAGCAAACAATAGGAATTTCTACCCGTGTATTTAAAGGGGAAATGTCAGAGGAGATGGATTTTCAATAAATTCTTTAGATTAACGGAAAGCATTCGGCAGAGAAAGGTACCAAGTAGTGAGCATAAGATGTTTATGATCAACACTTGGTTAATGGTTGTTTTACTATAAGACAGGAATCATAGGCTATATGGTAAAACGTGACTGGGGTAGAAAATGTAGAGAGAATGATTGACTTCCATACAGATAAGTTTGACATTTGGTGGAGAACTTAAGAGAGGCGCCAAGGAAAATGTATTACTATATGCAATAAAAGTAACTCTCCAAATCACAACGTCAGGCAACAAGACTCTGGTAGTACTTTGGAGAGTGGGTGTTGGGGTGAGTGGTGGCAGGAAGAGGCAATCCTCTGGATTGGGAGTGTTTTCACGGTGCCTCCACTCTGCTTTGGAAGAGGTATCATCACGGGTGTTCCCGGTGCGGGTTGAGAGGGAAAGATAGATCAACCATGATTGAATGGTGGAGTAGACATGATGGGCCAAACGGCCTTATTCTTCTCCCAGAACATATGAACATATGTAGTGGAAAACAGATAGGAGTAGATACAAGTAAAAGATGACAAGAAGATTGAGTCTCATGCAGGGTGTGGCAATGGTCAACTATTAGGGCCTGGGGGGGGGGGGCGGGGGGGGGGCGGGGGGGGGGGCGGGGGAGGACGGGACGGACGCACTGATCCACATTTGGCTCAGAGGGTCATATGCTTGGTGTTGAACTTGCCCTCCCAGCACACTTCCTCAAGGATGAGATGTCACAAGCATGTTTTGACCCTAGGTTTATGTGTGCCTTCTTGAAGCCATTTCACAAATGTAGGTTTAATTGACTTGGACCTGCTTTGTGAAACTCATCTCTGACATGAAGACCAACTGCTACACAAGTGTTCTGCAATAATAACAATTATGGAAGATACATGTTGCACACCACAGGATGCCACAGTGCATGTAGAACACCATGATGCACCAGTGCCTCAGAAACAACCTAGAAGGGATTTCCTTGGCTTCTTCATTCATACACTAAAAGCTTAACTTCCATTCACAGTTGATTTTTCTCAGAAATTCATTGTGTTGCAACTCTCTCTAAACCCATTTTTTGTTTCTTCAATAATCCTATTACTATTCATTTTAATCTTGCACTGGCATCTTTTCTATCATTTAAGATCCCCTGTCATACACACCAGAGTCCTTCAATTTATTCTCTCGTTTTCCACCCCCACCTTTTCGCCACAACTTAAAACGCCCCCTGTCCTAATGAAAGGTTATCAAACTGCAACATTATCCTGTCTTCTCGGAAGAGTTGATTCTTTCCAGCATTTCATTGCAGATCTCCAGTGCCGTGGTTTTTCCTTTTTGTTCTATCTTCCTGTGATGCTTTAAAATATATTCAAAGCAACTAAATAATGTATCACAATAACCTTTTGTGAAACTTGATCTGTTTCCATGTGTGTTATGTATTTTTGAGTTTTGGAGAAAGGCTGCTCTGGGGATTGTGAAATGTTATTGTGTTTGGGAATTGAGGATGAATTGCAGATCTATCATCAACTAATTTGGCACAAACAATTAATGGAAGCAATAATTTCCTCATGGTAACGCTATGAATCACATATAATAACCAATATAACCAAAATAACCTAAAATGACAAATATGGCTAACCATGGTTTAAACCTTCAACCGGATGAACCTCTGGGTTCCAAGTTGCGACGGCATGGTGGCACAGTGGTAGAGTTGCTGCCTTACAGCGCCAGTGAACCGGGTTCAATCATGCCTGTGGGTGCTGTCTGTACGGAGTTTGTACGTTTTCCCTATGGGTTTTCCCCATGTGCTTCAGTTTCCTCCTACATTCCAAAGACATACAAATTTTGTAGGTTGAGTGGCTTTGCTAAAGAATGTAAATTGGCCCTAGTGTGAGGGTAGTGCTAGTAATTGGGGATCACTGGTTGTCGTGGACTTGGTGGGCTGAAGGGCATGTTTCAGTGTTGTATCTCTAAACTAAACTAGTAAGATTAAATGAGAACTTACCAGTTTGAAGTTTGATCTTTATTTCATGAGGAGTTGCGATGAGGGATTTCGTGAAGACCCCGCCAGCACGCATGCGCGACATTCTTCAAAGCAGCGGTGTGGAATCACAGAACCAACAAAAAGAAATGACTTGTTATAGTAAGATTGAAGAGACTCTATATACCAGTTGACCTTATAGTAGAGGGTTGGGAGCGGAGGGCACAAAATGCCTCATCGCAACTCCTCATAAAATAAAGATCAGAAACTATTTCAAACGTGTCCATTTTAAAATGGGTGTATTTCACAAAGGTATTCAACTGGGTTAGATCAATAATGACGCGACATCCACCATCTTTTTTGATTTTAGTAAAGATGTTAAGCGGTTCGTGAATCGTTCTTTCTATCACCCCTTTGTCTTGTAGCCTCAAAATGTCCTTCCGCAATTTCCTTATTGGTAAGTGCAAATTTGCGGTCTGGTACGTTGAGGCGGGGGAAGTTTTCATTTATGAACTCAATTTCGTACCCCTGAATACTTTGTAATATAAACACATCTGAGGTGATAGAATTCCATGCATCCTCAAAAAATCGCAATCTCCCACCAATATGTGAGGTTATGCATGCAACTCGTGCATGAAAACCAGACCGCCTTACCTCCATGGTTAGCGGCGGTCCTTGACATTTTTGGTGTTTCGTGGAGGTGCTAGGTTTTGGGTTTGCCGCATCTTCCACGCCGGCCGTTGAGGGCCTTGTCCTAAAAAAGGCTTCTGCTGCTGTTGTTGTCACTGATAATGTGATGCTGCCGGCGTGAAGGTCCTTGCTGACCTGTCGGGTGGCCCCCGAGGTTTGGAGTATGGCAGTCTCCGTGACACCTGCCGGTTCGAAGGAGGTGGCCTCATCAATCCAACTGCCTTCGCTTGGTCATCTAAATCCTTGACCTGTTTCGGCAGGTCTTCCCCAAACAACTGTCTTGGTGGTGGCATGAGGGATGCTTTGCATAAACCCGCAAATTTCGGGTTGAGGGTCGGTTTGATGGTGGTCTTCCGGAATGCATTAATCTCATACTGGGTGTTGCACAATAAAGCAAGAGCATCTTTTTGTTCAGTAGTCAATTCCGTCCCATCTACCGACCTTGCAAACGCAGTAATCCCTGATGTAAGCAGCTTCAGAATCTTTTGCAACTTTATTTCTTGCGCTCTGATTCCCGAGCTGATGTTACCCCAAATAGGTGTGTTCACTGTGGGTACATTCAGTGAGTTGCAGTTGTTTGGAGCCTTGTACCGGTTCATGGCTTCGGTGAGGACCTGATCTTGTAGCTGATGGGTGGCGAGGAAATCTATACTGGCCGCCAATTTGGGTTGAAGAGGTTGACCCGAGGACTTTGGTTGAGCGAACTTGGATACAACTCCCAATAGTTCTTCCTGAGCAATTTCAGGTGCCACAGGTTCCTGTACTAATATTTCTTCCTCTTCCCCTGGCTGCTGATCCCTTGCACTTCCCATTGATGATGGGGATATGTTGCCCCCCATCGAAAATCTCCTTGAACAAGAGGGCATAATGTCCTGCTGCTGGAGATTGTGTTCTAGGATACGCTCCATCATGCGTTCCATGCATTCTATGCGACCATCGCCGCCAAATGCAGACGATAGGTCGGCTTCCTCAGGTCCAAAAGAACCCCTGAGGCTTCTATCATCGGCCCGCACCTCGTCGAGCTGAGAACTCGGCTGCCGTGATAGGATGTCGCTGCCTGCCGCTGCTGCAGGGCTATGCGACCCCCGCGCGGACCTGCCGCTAGTCTGCCGTCTTTCGAACGAAAACGGCCCGCTAGTCTCAATAGACATGTGCGGTGAAAAGTCGGCACCTGCCGCTGCAGCGTGGTGTCCCGACGTCCGCACGGGCTTGCCGCCTGTCCTCCTAAGGGACGAAGGCGACGTGCGGTCACGTCCTGCCACTAAGGGGGGGTGTGGTGACCGAGATGAGACTCCACCTGCCCGAGATCTTGTGGCCTTCCCTGGTGGTGATTCTATACCAGCCATAATTAAGAGGCCGGTAGACCCTGGTCTCAATTGTTCACCCGTCCGCGGCCTGGCGGCGAAAAGTCAACCCCAGCGGGGCTAGTCGACTGGTGTGTAGTTCTTCCCCTGGCTCGTCCTCTAGTGACTTGAGTGGCTGGGGAGAGAGAACGGGCCATGGAACGGGTAACACGTTTGCTCATGGCTACCAAACTCTCCCTAACAGAGGGAGATAGTGGTAAAGAGTCAGGGTTTTGTCTGACCTGCTCTTGCGCGATGTTCCTCCCACTCTGCTGCTCTAAGGACAGCTTTGGTAAAGAGTCGGGTCCTGTTGTAGGGCTCCCTGACTTTCGCGCCCTTTTCCCGGCACGACCAGCGGGTGTTGCCGTTGTAGCGGGCAGCTCCGGGATGTGTGGCCGCTGACTTCTTCCAGAAGTTCTGCGACCTGCATTTTTACTCCTGTCCAACGATTCCTGGGGATTAAAAGTTTTCGAACAGAAACCAACCAGTTCAAGGTTAGTTCTACCTACCTGAGTGGCTCTTATGAAGGGCTGGTGGTGGAGCGTGCTCCTCCTCCAACCGTCGACTGCAACTGCGAGCGATGATATGTCGCGCATGCGTGCTGGTGGGGTCTTCACGAAGTCACTCACGTGACTCCGAAATGAAATAAAGTGGGATTCATCAGAAACATGTAACTATGTTAAAGTCAAATAATAAAAGGTCACTTGGAATCTAGGAAATCTTTGGTAAATTTAAGAGAGGAGAGAATATTCTTGAACTCTTCCTATTCTCAAGATAACAGCCTAACATGATCAGGGGAATCTTGTGTTAACCTTTGTTAAGATGCGTTAAGATGCATCTTGTGTTAAGATGGATGCGGGGAAAGGAAAAAATGTTTCAGTTCTGGTGGGAAGACAACCCTATCGTGATATGACTCTCAATCAGGTCAGAACCACTCTGCATAATTGTATCCACAGATAAAGGTCAGGTGGCTGTGAATGTGGGAGATGAACAGGTCTGGATCTACGTATATCCTGATCTTACATTGTCGGAATCCTTACTCCAGGATTGTGCACAAAAGCCTTGCATGTGAGTAGATAGCTGATCTGGTAGAATGGCTTTCCATTCTTCCTGACTCAACCAGTGTCATCAAGGCATTTACTATTTTCCTTAAGATTTATTCACTTCCTTTGAGGTGTTGGAATTCCTGAGGCCCAAAAGAACTAGCTGACCAGAGATACCCTTGTAAGCCGTGGTGTAAATGGGTAATTGATATTAGCATGGACAAGATAGGTCAAAGAGCTTGTTTCCATGCTGAATGACTCCAATATTCCCACTGCGAAAACTGGCTAGTCAAGATTAAACTTGATGGGGAGCCTCAATCCTTTAATGAAACAGGATGATAGTTCACCTACTAGCTTGTTGCTTGTGTACTAAACTTACTCTTGAATTATTTTCCAATATTCTCAACCTGAAACGTCACCCATTCCTTCTCTCCAGAGCTGCTGCCTGTCCTGCTGAATTACTCCAGTATTGTGTGTCTATATTCCGTAACCCTACATTTTTGTTCCATGTCAATTAGATGGGAAGAACCACAATGACTTGCAAGGACATCTGGATTTATTGAACTCTCTCCATAACCTGGAGTTATTGAATTCCATGAAGAACAGTAGAAGGCCATCCAGTCCCTCAAGTATGTACCGTTTTCATGATGGGTTTCATGTTACTCCATACACCAGTTAATTGGAGTTCAGCCAACAGCTTTGGAAATTATAAACTCGGTTGTTATCAGTGACTGATTCATTACACTTGGTGATTTTCCAAAATGTCAATAAGTACCCGATGGAAATGTTTGAAACCTCAGGAAACTTCCTTCTTTGAAGGACTCACATACCAATCTATAACAGCATGCAAAATAAACCCCAAATACTAGATTCTGAAATAATAATTGATGTTCTGGCTGCCTTACTTGAGTTAATCAATGCAATGCTGACTTCTAATGGGACCTATCAAATTCAAAACAGACTGCAGTGGAAAAATAAAATTCTCACTAACCAACAAACCAAACAATAAAGAAAGAACTGTTTGCAGAAAATTGTCATCATTACTGACTGCCTAGAACGCACTATAAAAAAATATCAATTAATTCCTAATGAGTACAACATATGGGAGCCAAACATAGAAGGATGTAAATATGTTCTTTTTTTTAAGTTAGGCCCATCACGTCTCTGCTGAAAGGTCATTGATTCCTTCCTTTCCTCTGCCCATTCCTCCTTTCCCTGTAGGTTTATGCCCATCTGCTTTGAACCAATTTTTTTTTGTAAGGTTTGCTTCTGCCACCCGTTCAGACCTGGCTGCGAGGGTGAAAAAAACAAATTTATTTATTTTATTATTACAATGAATTTCTTTATTTTGTTGATTATTACAGTTTGGTTGAGAACTTAACTGCTACCATATCCTAATCTGCACAATACCTGATACCCAATATAAAGCACTTTGTTACCTAGAGATAAATTTGTTTGGCTGGAAAAAAGGCTAGAAATCTCAAATAAATGCTTTTTAAAGTCGTAACAGCATTTGTGCAGAGAGAAAAACAACATTTATGTTTCCAATTAATGATCTGATCTTATCATCTTGGTTACAACCGCTGGTAACAACCTTGTTAACAATCCTCAGCCCTTCCAAAGCCTTCTTAAGTACTTCAACCCAACTTCATTGGGACCCAAACCACAAACTTCCAACTCTGGGGCAAGAATGCAAACCACCAGGCCAAATCTGAACCCAAACCTAAACTAAATCCAAATCATGACAATTGCACCTAAATATCTGAAAAGAGATAACGTTGATGACAAGACAAGAACCTAATTGGAGTTATATACAGACCACCAAACAGCAGTAGGGAGGTTGGGGACAACATCAAGCAGGAAATTAGGGGTGTGTGTCGCAAAGATACAGCAGTTATCATGGGTGACTTTAATCTACATGTATTGGTAGGCGGGAATTGGGCCAACCAAATTGGTAGCAGCGCTGAGGTGGAGGATTTCCTGGAATGTATACGGCATGGTTTTTTAAACCAATATGTAGTGGAACTGACTGGAGGACAGGCCATCCTAGACTGGGTGTACACAAAAGGCTGGAGAAACTCAGCGGGTGCAGCAGCATCTAAGGAGCGAAGGAGATAGGCGACATTTCAGGTCGAGACCCTTCTTCAGACTGGTTAGGGATCAGGGAAACGAGAGATATAGACGGTGATGTGGAGAGATAAAGAACAATGAATGAAAGATATGCAAAAAAGTATCGATGATAAAGGAAACAGGCCATTGTAAGCTGTTTGTAGTGTGAAAATGCGAAGCTAGCGCGACTTGGGTGGGGGAGAGATAGAGAGAGAGGGAATGCCAGGGCCCGAGGGCTGAGGGAGAGATGTGAAGGGGAGGAGACAGCAAGGGTTACCAGAATTGAGAAAATTCAATGTTCATGCCCAGAGGATGCAGACTCCCCAAGGTGCTGTTCCTCCAACTTGTGGTGTTGCTCACATTGGCCGTGGAGGAGGCCCAGGACCGAGAGGTCAGATACGGAATGGGAGGGGGAGTTGAAGTGCTGAGCCACCGGGAGGTCGGGTTGGTTATTGCGGACCGAGCGGAGGTGTTCGGCGAAACGATTGCCAAGCCTCCGCTTGGTCTCACCGATATAGATCAGCTGGCATCTGGAGCAGCGGATGCAGTAGATGAGGTTGGAGGAGGTGCAGGTGAACCTCTGTTGGACCTGGAAGGACTTCTTGGGTCCCTGAAAGGAGTGGAGGGGGGTGTCCTAGACTGGGTATTGTGTAATGAGGAAGAATTAGTTAGCGATCTTGTTGTGCAAAGACCCTTAGGCAACAATGACCATAATATGGTGGAATTCTGCATTAGGATGGAAAGTGACATGGTTAATTCAGAGACTAGGGTCCTGAACTTAAAGAAATGACCCTAGCCATGAAGGTATGATACAGGAATTGTCTAGGATATACTGGCAAATTATACTTAAAGGGTTAACGGTGGAGATGCAATGGCAAAGATTTAAAGACTGCATGGATGAACTCCAATAATTGTTCATCCATGTCTGGCGAAAAAGTAAAACGGGGAAGGCGGCTCAACCATGGCTAGAAGGGAAATCAAGAATAGTGTTAAATCCAAAGAAAAGGCATATAAACATCAAACCGGAGGACTGGGAAAAATTTAGAACTCAACAGAGGAGGATAAAGGGGTTAATTAACAGGGGGGAAAAGAGCATGAAAGAAAGCTTGCGGGGAATATAAAAACTGACTGCAAAAGCTTCATTAGATTTGTAAAAAGGAGAAGATTAGTGAAGACAAATGTCCCTTACAATCAGAGACAGGTGAATTTATAATGGAAAGCAAAGAAATGGCAGAACAGTTAAACAAATACTTTGTTTCAGTCTTCATTAAGGAAGGCAAAAACAATCTTCCACAAATACTAGGGGACTGATTATCTAGTGGGAGGGAGGAACTGAAGGGAATCCACATTTGTCAGGAAATGGTGTTAGGTAAACTGTTGGGATTGAAGGCAGATAAATCCGCAGAGCCAGATGGTCTGTATTCCAGAGTACTCAAGGAGGAGGCCCTAGAAATCGTGGATGCATTGGTGATAATTTTCCAATGTTCTCTCGACTCTGGATCAGTTCCTGTGGACAGGAGGGTAGCCAATGTAACTCCACTTTTTAAGGATGGTGGGAGAGAGAAAACAGGGAATTAGCCTTACATCAGTATTGGGGAAGATGATTGAGTCGATTATTAAAGATGTTACAGCAGCGCATTTGGAAAGCAGTGACAGGATTACCAGGGGCGGCACACGATTGGCAGCCCCACCAACAGTCTGTCTGTTTTCTCGTCTTTTTTTGTTATCTTTTGTGTGTTTAAAAAGTTTGTGTAAATGTTCTCCGGTTTGTTTTATGTGGGGGGAGGTGGGGGAAAACTTTTTTCTCCAATCTCTTACCCTACCAGAGATGCGATTGTTTTCCGCACCGTATCTCTAGTCGCTCTGTGGCCTAACATCCTTTGCTGAAGGCCTGCTTGGACTAACTTTGAGCACCACTGCCGAGCGTGTACTTAACATTGGAGTCGATCCCTTGTCTGGGATCGCTCCAACAGTGGCCTGTGGACTTTACCATCGAGAGCACACAGTCTAGGGAGAAGTCCGTAGATGTCGGGAGCACCAACGACGCAGGAGGCTTGACCAGCTCCGACCTGGCGTCCGATCACTCGGCGCAGGGAGCTGACATCACCCCGATGCGGTAGCTTGATCACCCCGATGCCTCTGGCCCAAATGCCGCCGGCTACGGGATTCAAGATCATCCCATCAACGGAAGGCTTGAGGCCCCCGACCACGGGAGAGCAAAGAAGGGAAGAGATAGAACTTTTTTTTTGCCTTCCATCACAGTGAGGAATGTGGAGGAGTCACTATGATGGATGTTTATGTTAAAATGTATTTTGTGTGTTCCGTTGCTTTTTATTTGTATGACTGACTTGGCAAATGAAATTCCTCGTATATTGCAAAATATACTTGGCTAATAAAATATTATTGTATTGGATCGATCAAAGTCAGCATGGATTTATGAAGGGTAAATCATGCTTGACTAATCTTCTGGGATTTTTTGAGGATATAACAAGTAGAATGAATAAGGGAGGGTCAGTGGATGTGGTGTATCAAAAAGCCCTTGACAAGGTCCCACACAAGAGATTAGTGTGCTAAATTAGAGCACATGGTATTGGGGGTAGGGTATTGACATGGATAGAGAACTGGTTGGCAGGCAGACAGGAAGCAAAGAGTAGGAATTAATGGGTCTTTTTCAGAATGGCAGGCAGCAACTAGTGGGGTGCTGCAAAGCTCAGTGTTGGGGCCCCAGTTATTTACAATATATATTAACAATTTAGATGAGGGAATTACTGTGACATATCCAAGTTTGCGGATGACACAAAGCTGGGTGGCAGTGTGAACTGTGAGGAGGATGCTATGAGGGTGCAGAGTGACTTGGACTGGTTGGGTGAGTGGGCAGAGCATCACAAATGTAGAATAATGTGGTTAAATGTGAGGTTATCCACTGGTGGCAAGAACAGTAAAGGGCCTGTCCCATTTGGCGATTTCCGGCATCATTGATTGACGTATTAGGTCACCAAAAGCTTTGCGGCGTGATGCGGCGTAATGACGTATTGATGTGTGGTGTTTTTTCAATTGTCGCAACTTTTTTTTTCATCGCCGCTGGATTTTGAAATGTTCAAAATCTTTTGGCAACCCTGATATGACGCCAGCAGTCGCTGAAGAAAATTGCGAAGTGGGACAGGCCTTTAAGGCAGATTATTATCTGAATGGTGTCAGATTAGGAAAAGGCGAGGTGCAACAAGTCTTGGGTGTGCTTGTACATCAGTCACTGAAAGTAAGTATGCAGGTACAGCAGACAGTGAAGAAAAGTAATGGCATGATGGCCTTCATTGCGAGAGGATTTGCGTTTAGGAGCAAGAAGCAAGGTCGAAGGGCCGAATGGCCTATTCCTGCACCTATTGTCTATGTCTACTGCAGCTGTACAGGTTCCTGGTGAGACCGCACCTGGAGTATTGTGTGCAATTTTGGCCTCCTAATTTGGGGAAGGACATTATTGCTATTGAGGGAGTGCAGCGTAGGTTCACCAGGTTAATTCGCGGGATGGCGGGACTGACATATGATGAAACAGCGGGTCGACTGCGCTTGTATTCACTGGAATTTAGAAGGATGAGAGGAGATCTTATAGAAACATTTTAGATTCTTGAAGGATTGGACACGGTAGATGCAGGAAAAATGTTCCCGATGTTGGGGGAGTCCAGAACCAGGGGTCACAGTTTAAAAATAAGGGGTAGGCCATTTAGGACTGAGATGAGGAAAAACTTCTGCACCCAGAGAGTTGTGAATCTGTGGAATTCTTTGCCTCGGAAGGCAGTGGATGCCAGTTCACTGGATGTTTTCAAAAGAGAGTTAGATTTTGCTCTTCCGGCTAAAGGAATCAAGGGATATGGGGAAAAAGCGGGAATGGGGTATTGGGGTATTGAATTTAGATGATCAGCCATGATCATATTGAATGGCAGTGCTGGCTTGAATGGCTGAATGGCCTACTCCTGCTTCTATTTTTTCTATGTTTCTATGTTAATATTCATGTTATGTATGGTTAATGCAATGGTTACAATCATCTTATATTGGAATAATATCTACCGGTCTGAGGCCAGGTGACAACTCTCAGACACCTCCTCCTACTCATCCTTGGACCATGACCCCACAGACGAGAATCAGGCCTTAATATCAAACACCATTACTGATTTTATCACTTCCGACTCTCTGCCCTCTAAATCCTCCAACCTTATCGAAGGTTCTCATCCTCCAAGCCCCGCACAGCCCGATTTTATCTTCTCCCCAAAATCCACAAACAAAACTGTCCTGGTCAACCCACTGTTTCTGCTTGTTCATGTCCCAATGAATTAATTTCCACATACCTCAATTCCATCCTATTCCCCCTGGTCCAATCCCTCCCTACCTATGTTCAAGACACCTCACACGTTATTCGTCTTCTCAATGACTTCCATTTTCCAGGCCCCCACTTCCTCATCTTTACTATGGATGTCCAGTCACTCTACACCTCCATCGCCCACCAGGAAGGTCTTAAAGCCCTCCGTTTCTTCCTCAACTGCAGAACCAGCCAATTCCCGCCTACCAATAATCTCCTCTGCCTAGCAAAGCTGGTCCTTACCCTCAACAACTTATCCTTCGACTCCTCTCACTTCCTCCAAATCCAGGGTGTAACTATGGGCACTCGCATCGGCCCCATCTATGCCTGCCTCTTTGCAGGCCATGTGGAACAATAACTGTTCCAGGCGTACCCTGGCCCTATCCCCAAAATCTACCTCTGCTACATTGACGACTGCATTGGTGCTATCTCCTGCACCCATGCAGAACTCACAGACTTCAACAACATCATCACCAATTTCCATCCTGCACTCACTTGGACAATCTCTAATATCTCCCTATCGTTTTTAGATCTCACCGTTTCCATCACATGAAACAGACTATTGACCGACATCTACTACAAACCTACTGGCTCCCATAGCTATCTAGACTACACTTCTTCCCACCTTGCTTCCTGTAAAGACTCTATCCCCTACTCCCAATTCTTCTGTGTATGCCGCATCTGCACCCAGGATGAGGTTTTCCATACCAGGACATCAGAGATGTCCTCATTCTTTAGGAAACACAAGTTCCCCTCTCTCATTATAGATGAGGCTCTCACTGTGGTCTCCACGATATCTGCAGCTCCGCTCTTGTTCCCCCTCCCCCACTTGTAACAAAGACAGAGTCCCCCTTGTCCTCATCTTCCACCCCATCAGCCTTCGCATACAGCATATAATCTTCAAACATTTTCACCACCTCCAACATGATCCCATTACTGGCCACATCTTCCCATCTCCACCCCTTTCTGCTCCCCGCAGAGACCGTTCCCTCCGAAACTCCCTGGTCAACTCGTCCCTTCCCACCCAAACCAACCCCTCCCCAGGTACTTTCCCCTGCATCCGCAGGAGATGCAACACCTGTCCCTTTACCTCCCCCCTCGACTCCATCCAAGGACCCAAACAGTCTTTCCAGGTGAGGCAGAGGTTCACTTGCACCTCCTCCAACCTCAACTAATGTATCCGCTGCTCCAGGTGTCAACTTCTGTACATTGGCGAGAACAAGTGCAGGCTTGGTGATCATTTCGCTGAACACCTCCGTTCAGTCGGTCTTAACCTACCTGATCTCAAAGTTGCTCAGCACTTCAACTCTCCCTCCCATTCTCAATCTGACCTTTCTGTCCTGGGCCTCCTCCATTGTCAGAGTGAGGCCCAACGCAAATTGGGGAAACAGCACCTCATATTTTGCATGGGTAGTTTACATCCCAGCGGTATGAACATTGACTTCTCTAACTTCAAATAGCCCTTGCTTTCCCTCTCTATCCCCTCCCCCTTCCCAGTTCTTCCACCAGTCTTACTGTCTCCGACTACATTCTATCTTTCTCCCGCCAACTCCCCTCCCCTGAGGAAGGGTCTCAACCCAAAACATCAACCATGTTGCCTGTCCCGCTGAGTTACTCCAGCATTTTGTGTCTATCTTGGAGTAATCTGGGTTTTGAGCTCTTTGGTGGTTTTCAAATGCAATTTCACCATCATCATGCTCATTTGCACGGTGATCAGTTACTCACAAGGCAGGCAAAATCTATCCATGGACCATTATAATTCTCAGTATAGACAGATTTCCATAAGAGCAAACTTTAAGTTAATCATATTATTGGACGTTATTTTATTTTTGCATTAATGTTTAATCAATGCTTCAGTATTTAAAGCAATAAAGCTGCAATTTAAAGCTGTTCATCATTTTTTCATCAGATCTGGAATATTTTTGAACTGGTTAGCCTCTGTAAAATTGCCCTTAGTATGTTGGAAGTGGATGAGATAATGGGATAATAGTATGAATGGGTGATCGATGGTCGGTGTGAACTCAGTAGGCTGAAAGGCCTGTTTCCCTGTTACATCACTAAACTCAACTAAAACATTTTGATGGGATGCATTTCAGTCTTGTATGGTAATTGCTCTACTCTTGACCACCTGAACCAGCAGCGAATAGTGAACTTCATCCAGTCCATCGCAGGCTCATCACCTCCTTCCATCCAGTCCATCTTCACAGTGTGTAGTATCAGGAAGTGAAGAAGTATCATCAAGGATTCAACCATCCTGGGCATTCTTTTTTCCCTTGTCTATGTCATGGGAGAAGATACAATAATTTGAAAACTTGGATATCCAGATTCAAGAACAGATTATTTCCCACTGATATCAGACTCCTGAACCAATCACCTATTTTACACCCCCTTCCCAGAGGTGGTGCTACACATTCTTACTCTTAACTTGTTGCACTTTAGTATTTGTATTATTGTATTTATCATTACTATATGCAAACTGTTTATTGGATGAACCCCATGCAATCAAGGAATTTCATTGCACCCAGGTATATATGGTAATGCTAATCTTCATGTTGTATATTACAAGGTTCCTCAGAACCTGATATATGGAAATCCAAAGCTTACTATCCATACTTTTTTTGTCCATTCAATGTATATAGGCATCGCATGCTGAGCCAGCATTTGATTGCTATTCCTAACTGCCCTCAGGACTGTGGTGAACTGCCATCAGAGTGATGAAAAGCTTAGACAGCAGTTTCCAAACACTCATGTGCTGGATTTTCCGACCACACCTCTGTTCAAACTGATCTCATACAAGTAATGAGAATGTTGAGGTACAGCCATGTCTCAGGAGGAACACAAGTACAACATGTCTCAGTCGCAGATTGTACTAATACTGGAAGGCCAGGTTGAATGTAATGGAACGAACAACCAACATATCATAAGCCACAGTTACACAAGCACCCAACAAAATCATTTCAACCGTCTTTCGTGGAAGGTCATGTTGTGTGTTAACTGAATCAGCACAATTTTGTGCAAAAAAAAACTACATCATTGGGACAAAGATAATATCTTTATGAAGATATACATAAAAAGCTGGAATAACTCAGTGGGCAGACAGTATCTCTGGAGAAAAGGAATAGGTGACGTTTCGGGTTGAAAAGGAAACGAGAGATATAGACAGTGATATAGAGAGATATAGAACAAATGAATGAAAAATATGCAAAAAAGTAAGGATGATAAAGGAAACAGGCCATTGTTAGCTGTGGGCTAGGTGAAAATGAGTTACAAACAATGAGACTCAACAAGACGACTTTGAAGTTAGAACAATGACGGGTGGGGAAGAGGCGGAGAGAGAAGAGTTACTTGAAGTAAAATGAATCAATATTCATACCGCTGGGTTGTAAGCTGTCCAAGCGAAAATACAAGGTGCTATTCCTCCATTTCACATTTGGCCTCACTCTGACTGTAATTGAATATATAATCTGAACATATCAATTTATTGAACAACAAATTCAGATTGCTGTTCAGTTACAAACCCCTCTAGCACTGGACTTTCTGACCATGCCTCCTATCATGATTGCAATTATTTCCAAAACATCAACCAAACTAAATATCCCAAACTGCAGCAATCCATGAAGCAGCAAATTCTACTGATTTCAAATCACAGAGAAATTTTGAACAGTTATGAACACTTTGAGAGTACAGTATACTGTATGTTGCCATATATTTCCTTTTGTCAATTTTCATGCAAAAAGTAAATTGGAAAATATGCAAAAGGTATTGCATTCGATAGATTTATTTACATTCCAAATATAAATAAATATAAAGCAAATTCAGACATGTCACCCGCCACTTTAGATACTTTACCAAGCTGAAATGTAAGGTACATATTCAACATACATATTTTTTTCAAGATAAACATCCTACCCTGTCAAATCAGATTAGCTTTCAGTCAGTATTGCTGAAGAGCAGAATCATTTCTTCTTGATAGAATATATCACTTCCTGTTGGCCATTGCCCAATGTCAGACAAGATCACAGGGTCAGGCATCAGCCCTTTCATTTCTTGTTTTACTGCACATCGTCTTGGAAATCTGTGATGATTTGTGTGGCATATTCAACGACAGCATGGATCTCAAGGTTCACAATGCAACTGGACATGCCAGCTCAAAAGGATTGCAATCTATTTCTTAAGAAAGAATTAAAAATATGTGACAGTCAGGCAGCAAATGTGGATGGAGATAGAGTTGTCGACCTGCACAGCACGGAAACAGATTCTTTGGCCCACCTTGTCCATAACGACCAAGTTAGCATACTGGACTAGTCCCATTTGCTCTCTGTTTACCCATCATTCATATTCCATTCCTATTCAGATGTCTTTCCAAATGTTTCTTAAAGTTTAAGCCAATGGAAGATGCAAAGTTAATGCTTAAGCTTGATGACGTAACCACAGAATTGAACACAAATTAGAGGTAAAAGCTAGGCGAGTGATGGGAAATTGAAAGCCGAATTCATGACCACAGAGGCCAAGTCATTGGATATTTCTGAGGCACAAATTGACAGATGCTTGGTTAGTAAGGGTGTCAGAGGTTATGGGGAGAAGATAAGAGAATGGGGTTGAGAGAGAATGATAGATCAGCCATGATTGAATGGCGGAGTAGACCTGATGGACCGAATGGCCTAATTCTGCTCCTATAACTAAGGAACTTATGGAACGATGGTAAAAAAACATGGGAATGTCTCTGTGAGGCTTGAGTGCAGGGGAGAATAATTAGCAAAAGGATTGCTGGTATAAGGCAAAAGGTGTAGCAAACCCTGACAGACATAACTGTATTTGAACATCAGTGAGGCCTTTTAGGTGGAGATGCTTTCGTTACTAGTTTGGAATCTTACCATGAGGGCAGAGGGTTGGAAAATTAAATTCAGAGCTCCCTAGATCTCTAAAATTTAGAGTGCACTGGACCAGAGCACATGACAGATGGCAGATTGTTGACATGCGAGAACCAGACTGATTGCAGAAAGTCAGGAGGAAATATAGAAAAGGAAATGAGAAAGCATGAGAAAAAATGACAACAACAAACATAAAAGGAAATCTAAAATAGGAAGGGACAAAGGGAACGAACAGCAAAATGATTGTAAGTTGGGCCAATGAGAGACCAAAAAGGAAACCTAATCAGAGGCAGAGGACATGGTTGAGTGTTTTAGTAAATGAGATATTGCTGGACTTTAAGCAAAAGACGGGATGCAGATGAGGTTACAGCAAGACTAATAATTAATAACGAAGATCTAATTGCTTCACTATCCTTATTTAAGAATACATTCTAGCATTTTTCCAATTAAAGGGAAACATTATCCTATTCAAATGAAATGATGAGTAAAGTGAGGGAGGATGTTGCAGAGGCTCTGACTATAATTCTCCAGATGCTTTCAGATTTAGTGATAGTGCCTGAAGATTGGAAAATTGCAAATGTTACCTCCTTGCTCACTACAGCAAGTTTGATTGGGGAGGTGGGTGGGGGGGCAATTTAACAGTCACTTTAGCTGGGTGTGAATTAATTAGAGAAAAATAGCATGAATGTATTAAAGGCAGATCATATTGAACCAACTTGATAGGGTTAGAGAGGCATGATTAAAGGGATACAAGTAATGTGGGAAATATGGGTTTACTGAAGGTGTTTAGAAAAATACTGCATATTAGTTTTGTCATCAAGATTAAGGATCATGGAATTGAAATATAGAAGAATGGATAGAAAACTGAACAACTAATGGGGAGCAAAAGGAGAGTGCAGATTGTGAGACTGGAGTTAAGTATACAATGTAGTTTCCCGGGTGTCAGTATTAACATCTACAACTTAGGTGCACATGTGTTATCTGCAAATTTGTAGATAACACACAATTGCAGTGTACTGTGTGGAAATCAAGTGCAAGACTTCCAAGGAGAATTGCTGGTAGAATATGTGAGAGTAATTTATTGGTTAGAAATGCAAAGTGTTATATTTTAGTTGGGAAAATGGGAGGAAGCAATAAAAACTAGTTGTGAGCATTCAGTTACAGACAAAATTCAAGATTGAGATTGAGAGATTTTTGCATATTAAAGAATCAAGGGATATGGTGTAGGAGAGTAACACCAAGGTAGAATACTACCAATCATTTTATGAATAGTGGCACACTTGCTTTTATTTCCTATGTTATTGCGTTCTTAAAAGCTAATTACTCTCTCGGAAGCTCTCCTGTTTTAATATTTGTATGGCTTTCAGACCATTTCCACCAGGAGAGATTGATGATGTTCACAGAATTATTCCTATTTACATTTGACCATTGCACAAGAACGTGTCATGGATTAAAAAGTTGAAAGAAAATAATTACTACAGTTAATGAAAGTGTTAGTTGTCTGTTTGAAGCTCAATTTCCAGGAAGTGGTGCAGCGGTATTGCTGCCTTAAGGGCCTGTCGTACTTAGGCGATTTTGTCAGCGACTGCCGGCGACTGTCATAGCTGTTGCAGGTCGCCGAAAAACTGGCGACTGGACCCCCCTACAACAATGTCTACGACAACCTACCACCTAGTCAAAGTCAAGCTACGGCAAGCTACCGACAACCGGCAACCCATTAGGACATCAAACTACGACCACACCTACGACAACCTGTATCCACCCACGACAAGCTATGACCCTGTCGGCGACAACTGAAGACAACTTAAGACAATTCAGTCGCCAGTACCTGTCGCCGGTTAACGTAGGTTGATGTAGGTAGTCACCAATGGAATTCACCGATGTCAGCATCAGCGACAACCTACGTCACTTGGCGACAACCTACGACAGCACTTACATCAGGAGAAGTCAAGCTACGCTCATTGGCGTCAAGCCCACTGTCGCTGAAAAGTTTTGAACGTTTCAAAATCCAGCGGCTACCAGAAAAACATTACGATTCTTTGGGCGACTGAGGAGACAACTCAAGACCATATGGCGACAGCCTAGTTGCCTGTAGTCGCCTAAAAAATCACCTAGGTGGGACAGGCGCTTTACAGAATCAGAGACCCAAGTTCAATCCTGACTATGGGTGCTGTATGTACGGAGTTTGCATGATCTCCCTGTGACTGGATGGATTTTCTCCAGGTACTCCGGTTTCCTCCTACACTCCAAATACGTGCAGGTTTGCAGGTTAATTGGCGCTAGTGTGTAGGAGAGAATTAGTGTACGGAGTGATCGTTGAATAGCGCAGACTCGGTCATGTGAAAAGCTTATTTCCACACTGAATCTCTAAAAACTAAAGGTAATAAAATCCAATGACAATGATGAAATGTCTTTGAATTGCGATTGCCAGTTACCATGATCCGAAAGGGTAATGAATATGTCCTAGAAATGAAACATCGGCACGAAGTGCCAAGTGTGTTATGGGGCAGTGTCTGGAAGGGAACTTGATCGTGGATTGGAACATGAGATCACTGGTATGTGGCTTGTTAAAACTACCAACTGGGATACATTTCTCAGCATCTGTTTGACTTGATAAATCAAGTTGAGTTGATTGTCATAGAAACATAGAAAATAGGTGCAGGAGTAGGCCATTTGGCCCTTCAAGCCAGCACCGCCATTCAATATGATCATGGCTGATCACCCAACTCGGTATCCTGCACCTGCCTTCTCTCCATACCCCCTGATCCCTCTAGCCACAAGGGCCACATCTTACTCCCTCTTAAATATAGCCAACGAACTGGCCTCAACTACCTTCTGTGGCAGAGAATTCACCACTCTCTGTGTGAAAAATGATGTTCTCATCTCGGTCCTAAAAGACCTCCCCCTTATCCTTAAACTGTGACCCTTGTTCTGGGGTTTACCAACATCGGGAACAATCTTCCTGCATCTAGCCTGCCCAACTCCTTAAGAATTTTGTAAGTCTCTATAAAATCCCCCCTCAATCTTCTAAATTCCAGCGAGTACAAGCCGAGTCAATCCAGTCTTTCTTCATATGGAAGTCCTGCCAACCCTGGAATCAGTCTGGTGAACCTTCTCTGTACTCCCTCTATGGCAAGAATGTCTTTCCTCAGATTTGGAGACCAAAACTGTACGCAATACTCCATGTGTGGCCTCACCAAGACCCTGTACAACTGCAGTAGAACCTCCCTGCTCTTGTACTCAAATCCTTTCGCTATGAATGCCAACATACCATTTGCTTTCTTCACAGCCTGCTGCACCTGCATGCCTACTTTCAATGACCGGTGTACCATGACACGCAGGTCTCATTGCATCTCCCCCTTTCCTAATCGGCCACTGTTCAGATAATAGTCTACCCTCCTGTTTTTGCCGCCAAAGTGGATAACCTCACATTTATCCACATTATACTGCATTAGCCATGCATTTGCCCACTCCCCCAACCTATCCAAGTCACCTTGCAGCCTCCTAGCATCCTCCTCAAAACTAACACTCCTACTCTTTGCTTCCTGTCTGCCAGCCAGTTCTCTATCCACATTAATACTAAACACCCAATACCGTGTGCATTAAGTTTGTATACTAACCTCTTCTGTGGGACCTTGTCGAAAGCTTTCTGAAAGTCCAGATATACCACATCCACTGGTTCTCCCTTATCCACTCTACTAGTTACATCCTCGAAAAATTCTATAAGATTCGTCAGACATGATTTACCTTTCATAAATCCATGCTGACTTTGTCCAATGATTTCACCACTTTCCAAATGTGCTGCTATCCCATCTTTAATAACTGACTCTAGCATTTTCCCCACTACCGATGTTAGACGAACTGGTCTGTAATTCCCCATTTTCTCTCTCCCTCCGTTTTTAAAAAGTGGGGTTACATTAGCTACCCTCCAATCCTCAGGAACTACTCCAGAATCTAAAGAGTTTTGAAAAATTATCACTAGTGCGCCGACTATTTCTGGGGCTACTTCCTTAAGTACTCTGTGATGCAGCCTATCTGGCCCTGGGAATTTATCGGCCTTTAATCCATTCAATTTACCTAACACCACTTCCCGGCTAACCTGGATTTCACTCAGTTCCTCCATCTCATTTGACCCCCGGTCCCCTGCTATTTCCGGCAGATTATTTATGTCTTCCATAGTGAAGACAGAACCAAAGTAGTTATTCAATTGGTCTGCCATGTCCTTGTTCCCCATGATCAATTCACCAGTTTCTGACTGCAAGGGACCTACATTTGTTTTAACTAACCTTTTTCTCTTCACATATCTATAAAAACGTTTGCAATCAGTTTTTATGTTACCTGACAGGAGGGTAGACTATTATCTGAGTGGTGGCCGATTAGGAAAAGGGAAGATGCAACGAGACCTGGGTGTCATGGTACACCAGTCATTGAAAGTAGGCATGCAGGTGCAGCAGGAAGTGAAGAACGCGAATGGTATGTTAGCATTCATAGCAAAAGGATTTGAGTATAGGAGCAGGGAGGTTCTAATGCTATTGTACAGGGTTTTGGTGAGACCACACCTGGAGTTTTGCGTACAGTTTTGGTCTCCAAATCTGAGGAAAGACATTCTTGCCATAGATGGGGTGACATTTTTCACACAGAGAGTGGTGAGTCTCTGGAATTCTCTGCCAGAGAAGGTAGTTGAGGCCAGTTCATTGGCTATATTTAAGAGGGAGTTAGATATGGGCCTTGTGGCTAAATGAATCAGGGGGTATGGAGAGAAGGTAGGTACAGGATACTGAGTTGAATGATCAGCCATGATCATATTGAATGGCACTGCAGGCTCGAAGGGCTGAATGGCCTTCTCCTGCACCTATTTTCTATGTTTCTATGTTTCTAAGATCATCTCTGACCCCTCTCACACTGGCCACAAACTCTTTGAATCACTTCCCTCTGGAAGGCAACTCAGGACTGTCAAAGCTGCCACAGCCAGACATAAAAACAATTTTATCCAAGAGTAGTTGCTCTACTCAACCACTGAAAATCTGTAGCCTCCCTTTGATCTGGTATTTTGTTGGTTCAAATGCTTGATCAATGGTGTTTTATCATTAATGTTTTATTATTATTAATGTTTAGTGTTTTCTGAGTCATTCGTAACTGTCACTGTATGTCATGTTGTTACTTGTGGGCGGAGCACAAAGGCAAATTCCTTGTATGTGAATACTTGGCCAATAAACATACTTACTTATATTGAGATCCCATTACATCGTTTTGAAGAGAATCAGAGGGGTTATGTCTAGGTATAATTTATTCCTGCAAAATTGCTCAAACTACTCATCTATTTCATCTTTTCTCGTCTTTTGAATGGATAACAACTCGCCTTTTGAATGGATATCTGTGGGATCCGAGACGATGCAAAATTGGATGGTGCATTAAACATATGACTAACTTCAAAAGTATTTAATGATTTGTACTGCATATTTGGAACATCTCGGGTTATGACTGGAATACTGGAAATACCTACTGATAAAGTTCCTTATACTCAAGCAACAGGACTTTTAAGATGCCTTTACTTAAAGCTTGTATCAATTGATAAAAATCCCAGAAAATGCTAGAAATCCTCCACAGGTCAAATAAAATCTATGATGAATGAAATAGAGTTTATGATTAAGACATACCTTGACTCCCTCATATACCCCTTAGTTAAATCCCTCCCCACCTATATTCAAGACACCTCAGGCAGTCTCCGTCGTCTCCGCGCATTCCATTCTGCAGGCCCCCATCCTCTCATCTTCACCATGGACATCCAATCACTCTACACCTCCATCCCCCACCAGGATGGTCTCAAAGCCCCCCGGTTCTTCCTCGACCGAAGAACCAACCTATACCCATCCACTGACACTCTCCTCCACCTAGCGGAGTTGGTCCTTACCCTCAATAACTTCTCTTTTGACACCTCCTATTTCCTCCAAATACAAGGCGTAGCTATGGGCACATGCATGGGCCCCAGCTACGCCTCTTTGTCGGGTACGTCGAACAATCCTTGTTCGCGGCGTATCAGGGCCCCATCCCCGACCTCTACCTCTGTTACATCGACGACTGCTTTGGTGTCACCTCCTGCACCCACACACAACTGACTGACTTCATCCGTTTCACCACCAACTTCAATCCGGCACTCAAATACACCTGGACCATTTCCGACACTTCCCTACCATTCCTTGACCTCACCATCTCCATCGCAGGGGATACACTCCTGACTGACATCCATTATAAACCCACTGACTCGCACGGCTACCTGGACTACTCTTCCTCCCACCCTGCTTCCTGTAAGGACTCTATCCCCTATTCCCAATTCCTCCGTCTACGCCGCATCTGCTCCCAGGATGAGGTGTTCCACACCAGGGCATCACAAATGTCCTCATTCTTCAGAGAACGGGGATTCCCCTCCCCCACTATAGATGAGGCTTGCACCAGGGTCTCCTCCATACCCCGCAACACTGCCCTCTCTCCCCATCCCCCCACTCGCAACAAGGGTAGAGTCCCCTTGGTCCTCACCTTTCACCCCACCAGCCGGCACATACAACACATAGTCCTCCACCAGTTTTGCCACCTCCAAAGTGACCCCACCACTCGCCACATCTTCCCATCTCCCCCCCTGTCTGCCTTCCGCAAAGACCGCTCCCTCCGCAACTCCCATGTCAATTCTTCCCTTCCCTCCCACTCCACCCCTTCCCCGGGCACTTTTCCTTGCAACCGCAAGAGGTGCTACACTTGTCCATTTACCTCCCCCCTCCTTTCAAGGACCCAAGCAGTCCTTCCAGGTCCGACAGAGGTTCACCTGCACCTCCTCCAACCTCATCTATTGCATCCGCTGCTCTAGATGGCAGCTGATCTATATCAGTGAGACCAAGCGGAGGCTTGGCAATCGTTTCGCCGAACACCTCCGCTCGGTCCGCAATAACCAACCCGACCTCCCGGTGGCTCAGCACTTCAACTCCCCTTCCCATTCCGTATCAGACCTCTCTGTCCTGGGCCTCCTCCACGGCCAGAGTGAGCAACACCACAAATTGGAGGAACAGCACCTTGGGGAGTCTGCATCCTCTTGGCATGAACATTGAATTCTCTCAATTCTGTTGACCCTTGTTGTCTCCTCCCCTTCCTACTTCTCCCTCAGCCCTCGGGCTCCTCCTCCTCCTCTTTCCTTTCTTCCCCCCCCGCCTCCACCCACCCCCCATCAGTCTGAAGAAGGGTTTTGGCCCAAAACTTTGCCCATCTCCTTCGCTCCATCGATGCTGCTGCACCCGCTGAGTTTCTCCAGCATTTTTGTACCTTTATGGTTAAGACTGTTCATCTGGTCTGTAGGGACCAATTCGCTAATAAACAGACCTAAGTAGACCTAATAAAAAAAACACTTTTAACTCAGCAAAGCCACAATTTGACTTATTTTCAACTTACAAGCAGCAAATTTATAAAAGGTTTCTTTTGTTGTCAGAGCAGATTCAATTAATTAGACCATATCTTCTGCTGAATTTTTACAAGAAATAATCACCAATCTTTTACATAACTGTAAACGCTTGATGATGAATATCAAGTGTTATCTTCGCAGATTCTATATGATACCCCCTCATTTTACTGAGAACAATTCCACCTTGTCCAATGTCCTATTTTGATGAGTCCTCTCATTTCCTGGACATCTTGCCTGTACTTCCTCCGTTGACCTACTTCACAAAATGTGGCACTCAGAATGCTCCAGGTGAAGATTAACGTGATTGGCAAAGCTGTGACATGGATTGCTTATCCTTGTGGAAAAGGCCCCTATCTACAAAGCCAAAAAGCCTTTGCAATTATTGCCCACCTTATTGGCATCCTGTACAACATTGAATGTTCACTCTTGCAATAAAACGATCAAATTATAAAGGACAGGATGTTTACTCTATCACTGCACCCTTATGAAAAATATTAGAGGAGATACTCCCATGTGCAGGTGCAATTTATTCATACCAAGTTACTCAAACAGCTAATCTCATAATTGTTGCATTGTCTGTAACATATGTATTGTCCAGAACATTGGGAATAATTTTCCTGATCTTCCCCAGAACAGTGTTATAGATTTTTTCTGTTGAAGAGAGTTGAGAGAGCCTTGGTTTAAGACCATAATTAATAGTAGCAGGAGTAGCATTTTAATTCTCTTATGCCTGTTCTGTGATTCAGTAAGGCAATGACTACCATTTTACCTCAGTGACAGGAATACAGGTAATTCATCTTATTCACAAGTTGACACCTCAGTCAGTGCAGCAAGTCGTCACTTGCACCAGAAGACCAACCTGGAGTTTTTGAGCTCAAATCGCAGGGAACTCGTCAAATTACACCAACAGCTTCACAATTGCCCATTACTTCAGCTTTGTTTTATTTCCCACACAAGCATCTCAAGACTCCTTTTTACCAAATTTCACAATAAAATGTAATCTGTGTTTAGCAAGAGTTGGTTTACCAAGTATCGCATCCCCATGATTTTGGCTTGTAGTTTGTGCAATCTTGATGTCACGAGGTTTATTTGTACATGCCCCATAATTTTTCAAATTATTGGTAATAGCTCTAAATATTCCTATGAAACCATGGGAATGCTTGCATTCCTGTGAAACCATATGGGAATGCTTGCATTCCTATGAAACCATATGGAAATGCTTGCACCAGCTCCATATGCAGCAATTTAGGAACTAATTACCAATTTAGAAAGCTATATCTTAAAGACAGTCATTTCTGTCTAGAAGGACTTTTTGATATACTCTGTTGACTTCAAGAAAAACTGATAATTTCTACTTAGGATGAGACACTGATCCCAAGACCATGATTGTGCAATTAAGACTGATTTACTTAATTTTTCACATTATTAAGATGTTATAGTTTATTATTAACATTCTTATAATAAAATGTGTTAAACTCGTTTATCTGCTAAACATGTGGGAAAAGATTGCCTGCCATTGTCTTTCAATGAGTCAAATAATGGGAGATGAGCATATCTGGCAGCTGATATATTTGTACATATTTAACAACAGCATTCAAATAATCCCCCCCCCCCCCCCCCCAATTCCCCTATCGTCTGCTCGCTCCATTTACTTTCATGAATGAAGGACAATTCTCAAACTTTAAAACTTGTTAAAGACAATCTTCTAAAAGATGCTCAACCTCTTTAGTTCATGTACCATCTGCAAAATTTACATGTGTTAAGATAAAGTAGGGTTCTTGCATTCCGGAAGTTAACATATACCAAAGGTGTATGGGTGATAGGAGTACAGGAAATATAGGGGGGGAGGGGGTGGGAGGGATTACTTAAAATTGGAGAATTCAACATTTTTAAGTACGAAAATTGAATTTTCCAATTTTAAGTATGAACATTAAATTCTCCATTCATATGGCCTTCTAGAACAATGAAAAGTTAAAATGTTTGATGGACATCACCCCCAATGTCGTGTGACAGAATGCCCTGAGACTGCAGTCCTTCCCCACAAAGCCTTCGTGTTGGCCACACTGGGTTTCAGTGCATTCCTCAGCACGTACTCCTGCAGCTTGCAATGTGCCAGTCGGCTGCAAGCCCTTATGGACATCTTGTTGTAACGCAAGACCAAAAGGTTTCTAGCAGGAGGGAGGTATCTGTGAACAGGACCCTGGAGACAGAGGACGTTGTGGGAGCTGATGGTTATGTATTGTCACGCAGCCTTATCATAGTGACGAGATGGATGCATTTGTTTTGCTATTTCCTTGACTGAGGGAAAGTGCTTCCTCATCAGGAGCTTTATCAGGAAAGGTTGTTTTTTAAAGCTGGAAATGACCTCAATCAGGTCCTTAACCATCACAGCCAATGTGGGAAAGTTGTAAAAATCTGTGAAAAGAAAGAAGGCTCTTAAAGGGCCTGTCCCACTTGGGCGATCCAATCCGCGAGTTCTGGCGAGTTTGCCCTCGACTCATACTCGCAGCACGGTCGAAACGTGATCCTAGAAGGTCTTTGTGACCTTCATGCTCGAGAGTAGTCCCCGTGTACTCGAGGCCTCAGCTAGGTCACGGCGTATTTTTCAACATGTTGAAAAATGCCCGTGAGTAAAAAAAGGTCGCCATGGGAAAAATCGATAATTTTCTACTCGTAGCTTTAGTCGTAGTAGGTCGGCATGTTAATCATAGGTAATCGAGGGTAGTCTAAGGTATTCAAAGGTAATCAAAGGTAGTCGAAGGTAGTCGTAGATAGTCTTCATCATAGTCGAAGGGAGGTCGAAGTGAGGTCGTCTTCATTCCCCACTATTCGGTGTCCAATTTTCCCGAAGTTAGTCGTAGCTAGTCAAAGCTAATCTTCAACATAGCCGAAGGAGGTCTTCTACATAGTCGAAGGAGGTCTTCAACGTTACATTTTTTCAAACTCTCCTAATTAGGTCGCCGCAGTGGGATAGGTCCTTAAAGATAGCAGAGTCAGGGGAAATGGGGAGAAGGCAGGAATGGGGTACAGTTTGGGGATGATCAGCCATGATCACATTGAATGGCTTGAAGGGCCGAATGGCCTACTCCTGCACCTATTGTCTATAATTAACCAAGAGTTAGCATTTGAGCGATGTCCTCTCAAACTATGTTACAAAGTTAATGCAATAATATTCTTGATATTTGGAGGAAGAAGTTATAAACATATGCAGACAAATCATCAACATTTGGGGAGCTGGTGTAAAATATTGTAGGATTAGTAACCAACCCTATCTCACCCCCATTCTTAACTACCGTTTGATTATCTTATTATGTTAATGTTAGTGATTAATGTGTTGGTACTGCTGTGTTCAAAGCACAAACATATCTTTCACAGGTCATCTTCCATATATTATGAAACAATACTCTATGGGTTTTATCAAATGACAACTGCCATCTGATAGAGAAGAATCTGAATGCTCTGCTCATTTCTGCCTCATTCCGTAATTTTCCTCTCTCTCATTCTGGCTGCCAAGTTCTTCACTTGAAGGTTTGTTTAAACTACAAAATGAAATTGCACATGTGTGCAATCATAGCCACATAACAGCTAAAACACCATGCTAAATTAATTGTGGACTCGTTACTTGAATACATCCAGTGAATTGGCCTTCAGTGGCTGAGAATTCCAAACATGGGGAACATTTTTCCTATGCTTAGCTTGTCCAATCCCTTAAGAATTTTATGTGTTTCTATAAGATCCCAGTTATTGATAGAGCAAATTTGCCTATGACCCCATTTGATGATCTGGCTAGCAAAATAAGTCTGGTCTGGATGTTTCCTTTATTAATAACACAATGGTGAAAAATTACTTAAGCTGAGGATGGACACAAGATACTGCAGATGCTGGAGTGGGTCAGGCAGCATCTCTGGAGAACAGGAATAGGCAACGTTTTAGGTCAGGTCCTCCTACAGACTCCAGTTAAGCTGAGGATGTTTGATGTAGGGTAAATGACAATCCTCCATTGTCTTACATTTGGCTGATACACATGAGAACATCTCATGTGTAGGAAGGAACTGCAGATGCTGGTTACACCTAAGATAGACACAAAATGCAGGAGTAACCCAACGGGTCAGGCAGCATCTCCGGAGAAAAAGAATTGGTGACATTTCGGGTTGAGACCCTTCTTCAGACACGATTCACCTATTCCTTTCCTCTGGAGATGCTGCCCGACCCGCTGAGTTACTCCTGCATTCCGTGTTTATCTTCAGTGAGAACATCTTTTTTTTTAACTAAATATTTTTATTAGAAGCATATGTATATCATAATACAAACATTTCTTATATATCAATCCTACGTTGCTAATAGATGGGAATCCAGCTATCAAAATAATAGTAGTCCTCCTTTATCAGTTGTATATTAACTCTGCGTCTATTCAGTTGTTTTTTTATAGATAGAAAGTAAGAAATTAAAGAAAAAGGCATGATAAAGAAGAATGGAATAATTTATCAGAGAACATCTTATAGTTCTATAACTCTGAATAGTTCCTAACATTGACAACAATCCTCACTTCCCATATCAACACCACCCCCCCCCCCCCCCCCCCTTCTCCCATTCATACATTTTGATCAACTCATCTTAATATCCATTGCTGACCATGTAACACAACTGCTATCAGAAGGTTCAGTGTGGCAGAGATTTGCTGCAACCTAAAGATATAGCTCTCAGGGCTGATGGGATCAAGGGATACGGGGAGAAAGCAGAAACAGGGTACTAATTTTGAATGATCAGCCATGATTATATTGTGTGACGGTGCTATCTCGAAGGGCCAAATGGCCTATGCTGCACCTATTTTCTATTTTTCTAAGTTTCTCTGCAGTTCTCAGTTAATAAACCTGGTATGATGCCTTATACATTACAAATGTCTTACTCTTTGTGACAGTAGGAACAGTCTCACCTGACTAACCAAGCACAAAAAAAAATGCTGGCTATGAAAGTCATGGAGGAATCTGTGACCCATTCAGTTGAAGTTCCGGCTGAAGACAATTGAAATTTGAAATCAATAGTGAACAAAAAGAACGATAAGTGGCAAAAATATAATGTAAAGAAATGCATGAGCAGACAAACAAAAGGCAAAGCTCCAGCTGAGAATATATTTTCATTCAAGTTTGGCATTATTTGCGAAATCAATATGAGATTAATCTTCAAGTACAACAAAAGAAATAGACTTAAATTGCGAGGAAGATTCATGTATAACCTGTTCGAAAGTTAAGGCTTTAATTCAAAATTAAGTTACAAATAAATGAAGAGTCAATTCTTGATTAGTACAGGTGTCAGAGGTCATGGGGAGAAGGCTGGAGAATGGGGTTAGGAAGAAGAGATAGATCAGCCATGATTGAATGGCAGAGTAGACTTGATGGGCCAAGTGGCCTAATTCTACAGCTATTCCTTATGACCTTATGAACTGGCAACACATGGGGCTAGACATTGAGTATTGAAGAGGTATTGGCGTGGTTGGTGCAGAGAGTTGCTGCAAGGTTCCTAGTCTCTGAAACTCCGCTGTGCATGATGTTCTGAATTGTATGCAGTGGATCTGGCCTTGCCTGCTATTCACAAAATAAGTCCTTTCCTCTCCCATCTCCCACCGGGCTTAAAGATGCATATTGTGGAAAGAACATTGGGCAACTGATTGTGAGGAAGGGTATGGTGGGAGGTGATCGCTGGGCTGGAAAGATAGAAGGGGAAGAATGGGAGTGAAATGAACCGGGAAGAATGGGGAGTATTGTACACAATCAAGGTAAAAGGAGAGGGCAATGGATGAAGAGCACAGATGGGAGTGAGGGGAGGTACTGCTACCCAAAGAAGAATCCTGTCCATTGGCAAATCTCAAGATGCAGCACCTGTGCCCACCTGAGCAGAGCTTGAAACATTCTGTGAATTCTGACACATTCTTGTCTGTTATCCCCACTTCAATCATCTGCAACTGCAAGCTTCTAGAGAGAGTCCCAAGTGAAGACGCTCAGAGAGAATATTAGTTTCCATCTGTCTTAAAAGGGCCCATGCCTTACTTTGAACCTAAACCCCAGGTCTTGATTTCTCCATGCGGGAAACATTCAGTGACGATGCTGTCAAGTGAACACACAACCATGATCTGCTCTCTCTTTTCTGCATTCCACTCAACGTAATCCATATTTGTTTAACCATCCCACAAAAAGATATCCCTATCATCCCATTAATATTTAATTAGAGACTTGAGACTTTTGAGTCCATATACTAACACTATCCTACACATGAGGAACAATGTTACCAAAGCCAATTAACCTACAAACCTCTTTGGTGTGTGGGAGGAAACCGGGGCACCCGGAGAAAACCCACACAGTCACAGGGAGAACATACAAACTCTGTACAGACAGCACATAGTCAGGATCGAACCCAGGTCTCTGGTGTTGTAAGGCAGCAAATCTATCACTGTGCCATTGTGCTGCCCCTAAAGGGGTTTCTGGTTGGTGGCTAATATTATACCTTTCAATTATATTAGAAACATAGAAAAATAGGTGCAGGAGTAGGCCATTCAGCCCTTTGAACCAGCAAAGCCATTTAATATGATCATGGCTGATCATCTAAAATCAGTACCCTGTTCCTGCTTTTTCCACATATCCCTTGATTCCTTTAGCCCCAAGAGCTAAATCTAATTCTCTCTTGAAAACATCCAACGAATTAGCCTCCACTGCCTTCTGTGGCAGAGACTTTTTAGAATGTTTGAGATATGTTCATCACCACCAAGACCAGCATTTCTTGCCCTTGATTTTCAGGATTTGCACCTAGTGATAATAAAGGACAAGAGATATGCTTCCACATCAGGATTGCACACAACTTGAAAGCATTGGTATTCCCATGAACTTGCTGACCTTGTGGACTGGTTCGTTTTGTCGATGAGATGCACTGAATGGCTGTGACTCCCTGAAGGCAGGGTAGAAAATGCACTGAAAAAAATATCCTTGGTGGAAGCAATCAGGAATTGCTGGCTGAACGAAATAACATTTAAAGCAAAATGAAGCCACTGTGCATGCAGAGGTTATATAATGTAAGGTATTGATGAACATACTACAGGGTAGTAGTAGTAGAAAGGATTGTAGAGCAGAAAGTTGGAGACATGGTGAACCCAGTGAATTCCATAGCTAATGGAATGAGATTAAAAACAAATTGCCACCAGCTAATGTACTACGAGAAAACTAGAAGATGCATGTGTGCAACTTTGGGTACGAATCACAGGTTGATTGCGTGCAAAAGATTACCAGACAGATACATCAAGTTATTTGAACAAGGGCCAGTGGTTTTCAGCTGAGGTAATATTTCAAGCACGCCTTTTGGTACTTTTCCACTTCATTTCAATACCTCTAATCCTTACATACAAGTCAACCTGTGACATGTTCACACAAGTTCAATCTTAGCAGGTAAATCTTGTGCAAGTAAAATATGACCTCACCGCAATATATCAAATCAACAGCTTTCTGAATACAACTTCCAGCAAGAGAAGTCATTGTAAATATAGAAAAGTGATTTTCAAGTGCAAAGGAAAAGCAGCAAGCCATAGATGATGGAAGTCTGAAATAAGAAGAAATGCTGGAGATGTTTAGTTCAGTTTTGTTTAGAGATTCGGCATGGAATCAGGCCATTTAGCCCAGCGAGTGCTCGCCGACCAGCAATCACCCATACAACACTTCTATCCTACACGCGCAGAAAAATTTACACAAGCCAATCAACCTACAAACCTGCATGTCTTTGGAATAGAAACATAGAAAATAGGTGCAGGTGTAGGCCATTCGGCCTTTCGAGCCAGCACCGCCATTCAATATGATCATGGCTGATCATCCAAAACCAGTACCCCGTTCCTGTTTTCTCCCCGTATCCCTTGATTTCGTTAGCCCTAAGAGCTATATCTAACTCTCTTGAATACATCCAGTGAATTGGCCTCCACTGCCTTCTGTGGCAGATAATTCCACAGATTCACAACACTCTGGGTGAAAAGGTTTTTCCTCATCTCAGGCCGAAATGGCCTACCCCTTATCCTTAAATTGTGACTCCCCCAACATCGGAATTTTTTTTCCTGCATCTAGCCTGTCCAATCCCTTAATAATTTTACATGGTTCTATAAGATCCTCGCTCATCCTTCTAAATTCCAATGAATATAAGCCCAGTCAATCCATTCTTTTCTTTGTGAATGTGGGAGGAAACCGGAGCACCTGGAGAAAACCCATGCGGTCACAGGGAGAACGTACAAACTCCATATAGCATCATAGTGAGGATAGAACCCAAATATCTGTCGCTGTAAGGCAGATCTACCACTGTGTTACCGTGCCACACACTGACCTGTGTCTGCAGGTCAGCCAGCATCTATGAAGTGTGAAACAGAGCTGCTTACATACAGGTATAATACATAAAACATATAGCAGCAACACAATAATATATATTATATGTATGTATGTATTAACTTCACAACCAATGCTATATGACTATATGTATTGATTTTAGTTTGGCGAAATCAAATCTTTGACAAAAATCCGAACCTGATGCGGAAAGTGAAATCTTGAAAGCTATGCATAGAAAATATGATTGTGCAAGCTGAGCTTTGCTGCCAAAACAAAATGTGCAAGGACTGACTTGCTCCACATCTGTAAGCACACAGCACAATGCAAGATGTGATCTGATCCTTTTTTTCAATGCCAGTGGAATTATTTAATGGTTAGGTAAATTGATTTAGACTGTGAAATTATGAAATCGGTTTATTTTGGCTACAGTTGGTTGCCTTTGATGTTTATGTTCAGGTATGGTGTGGAGAAGAAAGGCTGTAATCACTTATGCTAAAATAACTGCAGGTGCTGTTCCTTGCAGAATGATACAATCAATTTTAATTTAATTTTGGGAAACAGGAGGAGACTAAAGTGGTAATTAGAATCAGTTTAAATGTGGCTTTAGTGGATTATTTAAAAATCTGGCGGGCTAAAAATACTAGTTTGCTTCTTTAATCTGTCTGTATACAGTCAAACATTTCTCAGATCCAAAATATAAACAGACGATGCCGTAACGAAGCATTCAACCTAAAGTGTTAACTCTACTTCTCTCTCCACAATGCTGTCTCACCAGATGAGTGTTTTCAGCATTTTGGGGATTTCTTTCAGATTTTCATGCATCTTCCCTCTGAACCTTCAATCCATTATTTTCAACCTGTATCACCAGATTTTTGTCCTCTTTCTAGGCTATGAGGTCCTTCCCAACCATCACCTCACCATAATCCTACACAAAGACAAAACGTTATAACCCATCAACTAAATCACCCTTCAATTTCTGCTCTTCAATTTGAATGCAACCTTTGTCTGTTCAGTATTTCATCATAGCTAAAATCCATCTTTGAGAATGATGGAACAGAAGGAAGGAACTGCTGACGCTGGTCTCAGGAAGGGTTTCGACATGAAGCATTACCTATTCCTTTTCTCCAGAGATGTTGTCTGGCCCACTGAGTTACTCCAGTTTTGTGTCTATCTTTAGAGAATGGCTTGATCAGTTTAATAAGTGTTTACGGTTAGGCTGCCAAGGAGATAGCACAGCAATATTAATTCAGAAAATGTCAGCACTGAGCTGTTGAATTAACTGCTCAAATCCCCAGAGCATTTGGGTATGAATTGGGTTTCAAAAAGGTTGACCATACAAGCATTCTGACGACAAATAAAGTTGTTTTGGCTTTCTAATAATCCAGCAACATCAAGTCTTGGAGTCCACTCTCATGTAAGGGATGATTATTATAATTATTGGTGCTTAATCAGCCAGATACCTGAACATTGATGAAGATTTTCACTTGTGTCATGTCTTGGACCCAACCAGCTATTTCATCGATGACCTTTCTTCATCATAAATTCAGTCATGGCAATCCTTGTTGATTGCACAATGTTCAATTTCATTTACAACTTCTCAGCGAATGAAGTAGTCTATGCCTGCACACAGCAAAATCTAGACAACATTCAGGCATGGATTGATAAGTGTAAAATAATACTTGTGCCTCAGATGTGCCAGAAAATTCAGGTCAGAGAGTAATATAGCATAAAAACAGGCCCTTTGGCCTAACGTGCCCATGCCAGCCAAGATGCCCCACCTACACCTGCGGTAGTCCCATCTGCCACGTTTGGTCCATATCATGTACACTGTGGATAGCTCGATTGTAATCATGTATCGTATTTCCACTGACTGGTTAGCACGCAACAAAAGCTTTTCACTGTAAGCTATCCTTGGTACAAGTGACAATATATTAAACTAAACTGAACTAAATGACCATCGTCTAACAAGAGGAACACTAACTACCTAACTGTGCTATTCAGTGCTGTTACCATTAATGTGCCAAACACTATCAATATCCTGCAAGAGCGGAACTCGCTATGAAAATATGGAGGGGACAGGGGGACACCATTTTTTGGCGGCCGCGCGCGCATGCGCACACTCACACACACATGCGCGAGGCTTCGGAGGCTCAATCCAGCGCTAAATGCAGGTCAACTCTGCCTGTCTCAAAACCAGGTTTTATGATTCTCATAAATGATAATTTATTCAAATCAAACCATGTTTTTAGTTTACTCATTTCTGCTGTGACCACCACCAAAAGCTGCTGCAAATTGTCCCCATCACAGAAAATATTAGTGTCATCAGCAAATAACACAATTTTCAAGAGGTTTGACACCCTACATATATCATTAATATACAAAATAAATAATTTGGGGCCCAAAACCGACCCCTGTGGGACTCCGCAAGTTATTTCTAAGCATGTTGATTTGCAGTCCCCTAGTTGCACAAACTGATGTATTTTACTTATGTAGCTTCTCATCCACTCTAGTACAACCCCTCTGATTCCATACTTTTCCAGTTTTTTGATTAGCAAATGATGATCAATTGTATCGAATGTTTTTTTCAAATCTATAAATACACCCACTGCATATTTCTTGTTATCTATAGAACTGGTAATTTCTTCAATTAACTCCATTAATGCCATGGATGTCGATCTGTTTGACCTGAATCCGCATTGACTATCAACTAGCAATTCGTGCTTCTCGATAAAATTATCTAATCTACTTACAGACAGTTTTTCTAATATTTTTGAGAACTGAGAGAGTACTGACACCGGCCTGTAATTTGTAAATTGATTTATGTCTCCAGGTTTGTATAGTGGGATGACTTTGGGAGTTTTCATTTTACATAGAAATACACCAGTTTTGAAAGATAAATTGCAAATACAAGTTAAGGGTTTTACAATTACACCAATCACTACCTTGATTAAAGCCATATCAATGTCATTCCAGTCTGTAGACCTTTTATTCTTACAATTACTAACAATGTCAATAATCTCCTTTTCATCAGCTGCTTTCAAAAACATTGAGTTTGGGTTGCTGTCTAACAAATCCACAACCTTCCCCTCTCCTTCTTCTGACTGTGGATTATCGATTTCTTCTGCCAGTTTTGGTCCCACACTTACAAAACATTTGTTAAACCCATTAACAACATCATTCATATCGCTTGCAGTTGTATCATTGTCTTTAAAATACTGAGGGTAGTTTATATTCATTGATCCATTCCTGATAATATTATGTAACACATTCCATGTGCCCTTGATATTATTTTTATTATCGTTTAATATTTTATTATAATAACCTTTCTTACATATCCTCATAATACTAGTCCATTTGTTTTTGTATCTTTTGTATTTACTTTCTGCTTCTATAGTTCTGAATTTTATGAATTCTTTATACAAGATATTATTTTTTTTGCATTCATTTTGTAGTCCTTTTGTCATCCATGGCCTATCTATATATTTTTGCTTCTTGTTGTGTTGTTTCGAAGGACAGTGTTCATCATATAATGATTTAAATATTATCCGGAATGTTTCATACGCTTTGTTGGTATCAGTCTCTTTAAACACTTGTTTCCAATTTTGGGTCAGTAATACATTTCAAAATTTATTTATAGATTCTTCTGTTCTTACTCTCCTGTATCTAATCTTATTAACGTCCTTACACTTAACATAATCACAAACAAACATTACAAAAACCGGCAGATGGTCACTGATGTCATTTAGTAGTAACCCACTCTTTATGCTGTTGTCCATGCTGTTTGTAAATATGTTGTCTATTTGCTAACCTACAGTCCTGACTGGCTAACGGGATACCAGCGCTGCTTCTCCGCACTGGCCATATTTCCCGTAAGCCCAGGCAGGTTGACCTGGTGGGACAGGCAGAGTTAAGCTGGGTTTAGCGCTGCTTCTCTGCACTGGCTGTGGGCCTGGGGGTACAGCCCATCTGGGGGGGGGGGGGGGGGGTGGCACTTGGGTGGGGATGGGACAGCGCCGGAGACCCGACCGGGATCGATCCTGACTGTGGATGAGACGCAGGTCTGTGCCACATCTCCCTCCTCCAATCATCACACTGAATCATCATGTCCCACCCCCATTGCCTGCTGACCGACGTCTCTTGTCCAATCGGCACGCTCGATCAGCAGTCCCACCTCCACTGTCTTGCGGAAAGCGGAGATTTTACAATCCGGATTACAAAAACTTGGGGGTATGTCCCCCACCTCTCAAAACATGGGGGGGACGTGTCCCCTCTGCCCCCCCCCCCCCCCCCGTGTTTTTCGCCCCTGATATCCTGTGGGTTACTACTGTCCAGAGATTTAATTGGACTGGACACATAATTAATGTGGCTTCAACAGCAGGTCAGAGACTGGGTATCCTGCAGAAAATGACTCACCTGTAGTTACCCTAATGCCCCTGTCCCACGTGTGCTTGGCATGCTAATTACACGACCTTGTGGTCGCGTTGAGGCGTGACGGTCCTGTGAAGGTCGCGCGTGATTCCATGCGCCTGCACAGCCATTTGGAGTACATGACGTCATTTGAAGATGGACACAAAATGCAGGAATAACTCAGCGGGCCCGGAAGCATCTCTGGAGAGAAGGAATGCGTGACGTTTTGTGTCGAGACTCTTCTTCAGTCTAAAAGTAGGGTCTCGATCCAAAACATCACCCATTGCTTCTCTCCAGAGATGCTACCGGTCCCGCTGAGTTACTCCAGCATTTTGTGTCTATCTTCAATTTTCTTGGCCCCGCTCTGGGAGTAGGAGTGGGGGCGGATCCGGATCCGCAACGGCCGTGAGCCCCGAGTTCAGTAACGTGTAAGGATCGTGAGGCCGAGTTCAGCGATCATTTGCCTGCTTCTGCTGCTGTTGGTGGTGAGACGTTGCATCGCGCCAGGGTCTTGGGCCTGTCCCACTTTGGCCGTCAGTTACGCGACAGGCCGTTGGCACACGGAGATTTTGTTCGCTACAAATATTTCGGACTACGTGCGATGTCGCGCACAACTACATACCCCCCCGCGCTTCTCAGTGGGACCGGTTCCGCGCGGCCATATGATGCCCGTGCGCCGCAACACGACCACGAAGTCGCGTAATTTGCATGCCGAGGACACGTAAGTGGGACAGGCCCTTAATACCTTTCCAGTATTCAGGGCACCAGGAAGGAGTGTGACCTAATGCCTCTACTTGCCTGGATATGCACAGCGCTAAAAACAACTAAGGACAAAGGAGCCTGTTTGATTGACATTTCACTTACCATACTAATCATCCATTCCGGAAGTAAGATAATCAGTCTTAAGTCCAAAATGATTGTCTACTGAATTAGAGCCAAGTTATAAATTCACTGTTTTTATGCAAGATTTCTGCATATAGTTTAGTGTCGCGTGTAATGAGGTACAGTGAAAAGCTGACTGTTGCGTGCTAACCAGTCAGCAGAAGGACAATACACGATTACAATCGAACCATCCACAGTGTACAGATACAGATATAGGAACAATGTGAATTACGTTTAGTGCAAGATAAAGCCAGTAAAGTCCGATCAAAGGTAGTTTGAGGGTCTCTGATGAGGTAGAGAGTAGCTCAGGACTGCTCTTCAGTTGTGGTAGGATGTGTTTTCACACTTCTATACCGTTTGCCCGATGGGAAAAAGGAGAAGAGGGACTGGCCAGGGTGTAACTCATCCTTGAGTTTGCTGGTGGCCTTGCCGAAGCAACATAAGGCATAAATGGAGTCAGTGGAAGGGAGGTTTGATTTTGTGATGTTCTGGGCTGCGTAGGTGTCATAGGTGGACGTCCCAATGGGTCGCCGGTTGTTGATAACTTGCTGTAGTTTGACGTCGACTAGGTAGTAGGTTGTTGTAGACATTGTCATAGATATTGTTGTAGGGGGTCCAGTCGCCATTTTTTTTGGCGACCTGCTACAACTATGACAGTCGCCGAAGAAATTGCCTAAGTGGGACATGTCCATAAGACAACTTACCATGTTTGAAGTGGTGCAAAGCAATGGTCTGTTCTTTTGGCAACTGAGCAGTTTGCCGGCTTTGGAATACCCAGGGATGTGCAGGTCATGCTTGGACACCGGTCTTCAGCACTATTATGCTAAATCTATTGTCCTTGATAACTGCCCTTTCTAAAAAAGAAGACAGAATATATTTCGTTTAGACTCTTACTAAGACAGGAATGCAATTACTTGAGTTGAAAAGTAATTGATTGTTTCACACAAATAAAAACAATTCCAATAAGTTTTCCGCACTACCATAAATTTCAATGTACCTCATAATTCAGTAAGTCAATTGGCCAGAACTGTTCCCAAATGGGGTTCTTAGCAGGCAAATGATGGATTCCAACAGCTTACCTTCATCTCAAGTATAAGAATGGCAATAAAACTATTTGCAAATATTTGGAGAATTAAATCCTGAATAAAGATGACCAAAGGAAAGTGTAAGGTGCTATTGTGTTTTACTGATTAATGTATTTTTTCATTCCTGTGATTTATAATGGTATAATTAATTGCACCAGTGGTCATGCAAGTCATTTAAACTATAGCCCGAGATAGAGTAACTAGATAGCCACTGATTTAGAAGAACCTAACCAATAATTTACACAAGGAGTTATGTGGAAATGGAGACCTTGCTAAGATATTACACAAACAATTCAGCTCTTGATGCAACTGATTTCAAAGGACAATGTTAATAGTTCTCCTGACACTCAAGACAAGCCCTAATTTGCTCCATTTCAGGTGGAATGTTGTACGTGGTTGGAAAGAAAAAATCAGAACAAATAATTGGCACATAAAAACAGAAGATGTCATCAAAAAAGACAAACTGCATGTCACGCTGGAAACAGATACATGAGCATGCACATACAGGCATGTTTCAGCTGATCCACCTCAATACAAGCAACTTAAATTACATAGATACATCTCTCATGCGTAGTGACATTCTGAGTTTCTGGTAAGTGTATTGCATGTTAATAAAGCTGCCTGTCGCTCAATGTGGCACTAAACAACAATTCAGATTTCAGTCACCGTGATAGCTCATTTGTTGACAGCCAAAGAGAATACCACCTTTACAGCTTACTAAAACAAAGGAACCATTTACTAGTTCACTTCTCAGGGTATTCAGGAAGCTCCTAACCAAACTATGTTAAGTTATCATTCCCAATGATAAAGGGATAAAAATCGAATTTGGAGCATTCAATTAAGAATCACCTTATGTGTCCCGAAGATCAATCAGTGCGTGGTACACTTCCAGGAAAGGGGGGGGGGGGGGTGCAAACAATACAATTTAGTGTCTTAGAGTCATACAGCATGGATGCAGGCCCTTCGGTCCAACTTGCCCACACCGACCAACATGTCCCATCTACGCTAGTCCCATTGCCTGCATTTGGCTCATATCCTTCTAAACCTATCCTTATACGTTACGATAGCACCTACCTCAAGTACTTCCCATGGCAGTTTGTTCCATACACCCACCATCCCTTGTGTTAAAAGGTTACCCCTCAGGTTAAATCTTTCCTCCCTCACCTCACCTCCCTCACCTTTGCCCTCAGGTTCTCGATTCCCCTACTCTGGGCAAAAGACTGAGTGTTTAGCTGATCTATTCCTCTCATGATTTTATACACCCCCATAAGATCAACTCTCACCTCCTGTGCTACAAGGAATAGAGCCCGAGCCAGCTTAACCTCTCCCTGTAGCTCATGCCCTCAAGTCCTGGCAACATCCTCATAAATCTTCTCTGTGCCCTTTCCAGCCTGACAACATCTTTCCTATGGCATGGTACCCAGAACTGAACACAATACTCTGTAAGCCCCATTCTGTAAGGATGTTGGTGTACACACACTTAACATCCATCATCAATGTGCAAGGCAGCAGCATCATTACACCAATTAGTGTGCAACACTGATTTTATGCTAATAATGGCATCTTATATCTCCAAGGAATAGAGCTCAGCCCGACTTTCCAATTTTGCTCGGTTACATTCAATGTTCAACAACTTGGTCAACATCTACCATGCTAATCTAAAGGGATCATTAGATACTTTCAAGTTAGGGTGTTGGTTTGTCAAAGATGGATGTCTTTGGAGTTCTCTAAATTTTGTGTCCTTTTAATAGTTAGTTTGAGCTTCAATAAAGTTACATTACGAATGTGAGCAGATAAGTAACTGTTGCTAAAGCACTATTTTGTGGCCAAACAACTGCATCCAGATGGAGGGAGAGTAAAGCTTTCTTTTGGTTTTGTTTGTACACTTTGTTGTGTTGGTGCAGCTACATTGGTTACATAGATGGCAGTAATAGTTACCTAAAGGATAAACTTTTTCTCACAGAGAGTAGTGGGTATATGGAATGAGCAGGTAGAGGATGTTGTTGAGGCAGGTTTTTATAACAACATTACACACAACAAGACCACAAAAAATTGTAGATCGCAGAAATACGCAGCCACATAATCAAGGACAACTCTTCCCTCTTAAGAATAAGGAGTAAGCCATTTGGAATGGAGACTAGGAAACCCTTTTTTTTGTCACAGAGAGTGGTGAGTCTGTGGAATTCTCTGTGTCAGAGGGCGGTGGAGGCAGGTTCTCTGGATGCTTTCAAGAGAGAGCTAGATAGGGCTCTTAAAAATAGTGGAGTCAGGGGATATGGGGAAAGGGCAGGAACGGGGTACTGATTGGGGATGATCAGCCATGATCACATTGAATGGCGGTGCTGGCTCAAAGGGCCAAATGGCCTACTCCTGCACCTATTGTCTATTGTCTATTGTCTATTGTCTCTCTTACCGGACAGAAGGTACTAAAGTTTAAAACCATTTCATAATAGATTCAGGAACAGCTTCTTCCCCACTGTTATCGGACTACAGTCCGATCTCTCTCGTAAGCTAAGTGCCCCAATCTCCCAACCTAACTCATTGGGGCCCATGCACTTTTTGATGTGAACTTTCTCTGTAGCTGTAACAGTGCAAAGCAGTAACATTATATAGTGCACTCTAGTTATTTTTATTTTTGCATTATCCGTTGTACTTCAAGTTCTTTTCCCCCATTCATGGCAAAGCACATGACAATAATAAACTAATGGTAATTAATAATAACTGAGCTTTCTGTAACCACCTCAGTGGCAGCTGAACTTTAAAAAAAATAACTGATAAACACACTCGTACCTTGCCATCTCAAGGTATGGCATCGCTGAACAAACATGAGGCAAATCTGTCAAAGTAAAAGGTAAGTTAGAATAGTCTGACCCATGGATGTTTGGAAAGAACTGCAGATGCTGCAAAAATCGAAGGTAGACAAAAATGCTGGAGAAACTCAGCGGGTGAGGCAGCATTTATGGAGGGAAGGAATAGGCAACGTTTCGTGTCAAGACCCTTCTTCAGACTGATGTGGGGGTGGGCGCGGAAAGAAGAAAGGAAGAGGCGGAGACAGTAGGCTATTGGAGAGCTGGGAAGGGGAGGGGAAGGAGGGAGAAAGCAAGAAAAATGTCGGAAGATTATCTGTTGTATGTGACAGCTGGTAGGGTGGAAGGTGAGGACAGGGCGACTTTGTCCTCATTACAAGTGGGGGGGATGGGGAGTGAGAGCGGAGCTACGGGATATAGAGGAGACCCTGGTGAGAGCCTCATCTATAGTCGAAGAGGGGAACCCTTGTTCTCTAAAGAATGAGGACATGTCCGATGCCCTGGATTGGAACACCTCATCCTGGGTGCAGATGCGGCGTAGACTGAGGAATTAGGCGAAGGGGATAGAGACCTTACAGGAAGCAGGGTGGGACCCGAAACGTTTCCTATTCCTTCGCTCCATAGATGCTTCCTCACCCGCTGAGTTTCTCCAGCATTTTTGTCTACCATGGATGTTTGGAAATCAATTTGGATTCATCTGATTAATATGATGGTGGTGAGTTAAATAAAAGGAATACAAAACTTCACAAGGAAATTTAGATAGATAAACATAAATTGATGCAAAAAACATAATCACAAAGGGATCTATTTTGAAGATAGTCAACAGTGAGATGATATAGAAAAGCTGCAGCAACTAACATGAATTAATATTTTTTAGGCATTCTCTTAGAATGGAGGACAAAAATGTTAAAAGAAAATTATCCATAATTATTGCCTAATTACTCATTTACATTTAATCTCTGACTGTCCTTGCTTACATTTTATCTCTGTTTGCTTTGTTATTACCTTCTCCTAGCTAACAATGATCTATTCTACATTTACCATTGTCATTGTTTCAAGAGTCAAGAGTGTTTTATTGTCATATGTTCCAGATAGAACAATGAAATTCTTACTTGCTGCAGCACAACAGATTATGCAAACATAGTATGATATGTCAATAGACAATAGACAATAGACAATAGGTGCAGGAGTAGGCAATTTGGCCCTTTGATGACAAACAAGAGAGTGTCACACCTTACACTTCCTTATCTCTGTATTTCCCTCTCCCCTGACACAGTCTGATGAAGGGTCTCGATCAAAAACGTCACCCATTCCTTCTATCCAGAGATGCTGCCTGTCCCACTGAGTTACTCCAGCATTTTGTGCCTAACTTCTGTCTAATATGACAATGTTGTTTACAAAAGTCAGTGGCTCAGGAATATTAGAACAGCTAAATAAAAATACCTTCTTTATTGTGGCTTAAATGTTTGTGTTTGAATCAAAAAGTTGTCAGTTTAGGTCACACTCCGACGATCACTTTACAAAATCCTCATCGGCATAACAGCGCATCACTGAAATGAATGCAGGGCAATTGCAGGGCAAGAGAAAGGGAGGGCAGGTCGGCAGGGGAGGGGAGGAGGAGATGAGGAGATGAGAGAGGATAGGAACAGCTGGGAAATGGAGGGAAGAGAAGGAATGGGAGCAACGGAAGGGGATTAAGGGTAAAGGAGGGGAGGAAAGAAGGAGACAAAAGTGATGGGAATCACTCAAGAAATCACCCCCCAACTTCCACCAACATGTCTCCTGCTGCACTAGAGGACCAAACACCCTCGACCACTGCTACACCACCATCAAGGATGCCTACCGCTCTATCCCTCGCCCTCACTTCGGTAAATCCAACCATACCACGGTGCTGCTTCTTCCTGCCTACAGGCAGCAATTAAAGAGCGCACCCCCAGAGGTGAGGACAGTACAGAGCTGGTCGGGGGGAGGGGGGGGGGGCAGAAGAACAACTACAAGACTGTTTGGAGTCTGTAGACTGGGCTATGTTCAAGGACTCGGCAACGGACTTGAATGAATACGCCACAGTCGTTACAGACTTCATAAAGAAATGTGTGGAGGACTGCATCCCTACAAAAACCTTCTGAGTGTTACCCAATCAGAAACCTTGGATGAACTGTGAGAGCTGCACTCTTCTGAAGACCAGACACCGGGCATTCATGTCTGATGACACAGTGGTCTATAAAAAGTCCAGATACGACCTTGGTAAGGCCATCAAAAACGCCAAAAGGGATTTCTGCTCCAAGCTGGAGGATGAGACAGATGTTCGGCAGCTGTGGCGAGGACTGAATGCAATCACCTCTTACAAGGCGAAACCAGGAGGCAGCTCGGATGTCGGCGATACATCACTCCCTGATGAGCTCAATGCATTTTACGCACGCTTTGATGGGGAGAACACCGATGTGACTTCCCGAGCCCCTATTCGCTGTGATGGTATTTCAGTCTCAGTCACAGAGGCCGACGTCAGGAAATCCTTCAGAGGGGTGAACCCTCGATAAGCGTCTGGACCTGATGGCATACCTGGTCGTGTCCTAAAAGCCTGTGCGGACCTACTGGCTGGAGTTTTTACGGACATTTTCAACCTGTCACTTCTGAGGTCTGAGGTTCCCAACTGCTTCAAAAGGGCATCAATAATACCGGTGCCCAAGAAGAGCAAGGTGACGTGCCTCAATGACTATCGACCTGTGGCACTAACGCCTGTGGTGATGAAGTGCTGGGAGAGGTTGATCATGGCGCAAATCAACTCCTACCTCGACAAAAACCTGGACCCACTGCAGTTCGCTTACCGCCACAACAGATCAACGGTGGACGCGATCTCGCTGGCCCTCCACTCCGCTCTGGACCACTTGGACAACAAAAACTCATATGTCAGGCTGCTATTTTTTTACTACAGCTCGGCATTTAGCACAATCATCCCCTCCAAGCTGGTTACCAAACTCGCAGAACTGGGTCTTTGCGCATCCCTCTGCAATTGGATCCTCGACTTCCTCATCGACAGACCACAGTCTGTTCGTATTGGTGGAAATGTGTCAGACTCGATAACAACCAGCACGTGAGCACCTTAGGGCTGCGTGCTCAGCCCTCTGCTGTACTCACTCTATACTCATGACTGCGTAGCCGGTCATAGCGCGAACTCCATCATCAAGTTCGCTGACGACACCACTGTTGTGGGACGTATCACTGATGGGGATGAGTCCGAGTATAGAAGAGAGATCGAGCGACTGTCCATATGGTGCCAGCACAACAACCTGGCCCTCAACACCAGCAAAACCAAGGAACTGATTGTGGACTTTGGAAGGAGTAGGATGGGGACCCACAGTCTTGTTTATATCAACAGGTCGATGGTTGAAAGGGTCAAGAGCTTCAAATTCCTGGGCGTGCACATCTGTGAAGATCTTTCCTGGTCCGAGAACACAGATGCAATTATTAAGAAAGCTCATCAGCGCCTCTACTTCCTGAGAAGATTACGGAGAGTTGGTCTGTCAAGGAGGACTCTCTCTAACTTCTACGGGTGTACAGTAGAGAGCTTGCTGACTGGTTGCATCGTGGCTTGGTTCAGCAACTTGAGCGCCCTGGAGAGGAAAAGACTACAAAAAGTAGTAAACACTGCCCAGTCCATCATTGGCTCTGACCTTCCTTCCATCGAGGGGATTTATCACTGTCGCTGCCTCAAAAAGGCTGGCAGCATCATCAAGGACTCACACCACCCTAGCCACACACTCATCTCCCTGCTACCTTCGGGTAGAAGGTATAGGAGCCTGAAGACTGCAACAACCCGGTTTAGGAATAGCTACTTCCCCACAGCCATCAGGCTATTAAACTTGGCTCGGAACTCTGAACATTAATATCCCTCCATCTGTTATTTGCACTTTATTAATTTATTAAGTCATGGGTGTATTTATGTATAGAATTGTAGTCAATGCCTTCTATGTTCTGTTGAGCTATGCAAAGAAAGATTTTCATTGTCCTGTCAGGGACACATGACAATAAACTCTTTTGACTTTGACTTTTTTGGAAGGGGGAAGAAAATTAAGTACATTTCAAGTGCACTAAACATTATAACATAGGAGATACACTAGCCAATTTGCCAATTTACAATAAAACCATTCCTATCAATAAACTTTTAAAGGTTATTTTAGGTCAAATCTCAAAACAGATTTCATAGATGGCAGTGTATGAAAGCAGTATAGGAACCTGAAGGGTGAACATTTTCACACAGAGAGTAGAGGGTATATGGAATGAGCGGCCAGAGTTGAAGCAGGTACTATAACAACATTTCACACAACAAGACCACAATAAATTGCAGAACTATGCAGCCACATAATCAAGGACAACTACAGTACAATTATTCCCGCTCTCATCGCTCAGAAGGTACTCAAGTTTAAAACCACATTGCAATAGATTCAGATGGGGTGTCCTCAGTTAACATCACCTTTATAAAGTTGGCCTCATCTATAGTGCAGCATCCTCACAGTACTGCACTAAACCACCAACATCGGGTTTTGTACTCGGGTTCCTACAGTGGAAATCTAACCCTTTAACATTCTGGCTCAGATGCGTGAGGGTGAAGTTCTCAGCTGGCATTTCATGAATGTAAAATGTCGTTATTGGTTTGTTCCATACAGATTTCAGCAATAATCCCGTCTCCCACCCTGCAAGTCCACACAACTGTGCATACTTAGTTTGATTTCGTTTTTTTAGTTTAGTTTAGTTTAGAGATACAGTGCGGAAACAGGCCCTTCGCCCATCAAGTCTGCACCGACCATCGATCCCTGCACATTAATGTTATCCTACACTAGGGGCAATTTTTATATATACACCAAGCCAATTAACCTACAAACCTGTATGTCTTTGGAATGTGTGAGGAAACCGAAGTTCCCTGAGAAAACCCACACGGTTACGGGGAGAACATACAAACTCTGTACAGACATGCACCCGTAGCCAGGATCGAACCTGGGTCCCTGGTACGGTAAACACCGTAAGGCAGCAACTTTACCACATCTCCACCATGCGGCCCAGGCTGCACTCGGTTGAAGATTTATGAGTGAGTCCCATCCACAAATGTGGGTATTGTACAACTGGTTTGGGTTGGAAAGTACATTTTTCAATTACTGGCAAAAAAAAATCATCAAACAGGCAGGTTCTGAACATTCTCCTTAATCATTGCTATTCTGAGCAATCAGAGAGATGAACAATATGCAACTGTCTCCTTGTCTCCTTTTACATTAAAGAGAAATAATTACTTCTGTTGATTGTAGTAACAGGAATTAGAAACGGGAATAGTCCCCGAGGATTGGCGTACTGCGCATGTTGTTCCATTGTTTAAAAAGGGTTCTAAAAGTAAACCTAGCAATTATATACCAGTTAGTTTGACTTCAGTGGTGGGCAAATTAATGGAAAAGATACTTAGAGATAATATATATAAGTATCTGGATAAAGAGGGTCTAATTAGGAACAGTCAACATGGATTTATGCCTGGAAGGTCATGTTTGACTAATCTTCTTGAATTTTTTGAAGAGGTTACTAGGGAAATTGACGAGGGTAAAGCAGTGGATGTTGTCTATATGGACTTCAGTAAGGCCTTTGACAAGGTTCCTCATGGAAGGTTGGTTAAGAAGGTTCAACTGTTGGGTATAAATGCAGGAATAGCAAGATGGATTCAACAGTGGCTGAATGGGAGAAGCCAGAGAGTAATGGTGGATGGTTGTTTGTCGGGTTGGAGGCAGGTGACTAGTGGGGTGCCTCAGGGATCTGTGTTGGGTCCTTTGTTGTTTGTCATGTACATCAATGATCTGGATGAAGGGGTGGTAAATTGGATTAGTAAGTATGCAGATGATACCAAGATAGGGGGTGTTGTGGATAATGAAGAGGATTTCCAAAGTCTACAGAGTGATTTAGGCCAGTTGGAAAAATGGGCTGAAAGATGGCAGATGGAGTTTAATGCTGATAAATGTGAGGTGCTACACCTTGGCAGGACAAATCAAAATAGGACGTACATGGTAAACGGTAGGGAATTGAAGAATACAGTTGAACAGAGGGATCTGGGAATAACCGTGCATAGTTCCTTGAAGGTGGAATCTCATATAGATAGGGTGGTAAAGAAAGCTTTTGGTATGCTAGCCTTTATAAATCAGAGCATTGAGTATAGAAGCTGGGATGTAATGTTAAAATTGTACAAGGCGTTGGTGAGACCAAATCTGGAGTATGGTGTACAATTTTGGTCGCCCAATTATAGGAAGGATGTCAACAAAATAGAGAGGGTACAGAGGAGATTTACTAGAATGTTGCCTGGGTTTCAACAGCTAAGTTACAGAGATAGGTTAAATAAGTTAGGTCTTTATTCTCTGGAGCGCAGAAGGTTAAGGGGGGACTTGATAGAGGTCTTTAAAATGATGAGAGGGATAGACAGAGTTAATGTGGACAAGCTTTTCCCTTTGAGAATAGGGAAGATTCAAACACGAGGACATGACTTTAGAATTAAGGGACAGAGGTTTAGGGGTAACATGAGGGGGAACGTCTTTACTCAGAGAGTGGTAGCGGTGTGGAATGAGCTTCCAGTGGAAGTGGTGGCGGCAGGTTCGTTGGTATCATTTAAAAATAAATTGGATAGGCATATGGATGAGAAGGGTATGGAGGGTTATGGTATGAGTGCAGGCAGGTGGGACTAAGGGGAAAAAGTTGTTCAGCACGGACTTGAAGGGCCGAGATGGCCTGTTTCCGTGCTGTAATTGTTATATGGTTATATGGTTATATGTTATAGGATGCTGTGAGGTTTGTTTATTCTGTGGCAGAGTTGATTGAACCACAGTCCAATTTGAACACACAACTATGCATCACAAGAACTAACTAATTGTCAGTTGATTTTTAAGAGTAACTTCATAACAAACTTCATGACATTTACTTTAGACTTTACGTTGGACATTAGAGATACAGCGTGGAAACAGGCCTTTTGCCCTGCCATGCTGACCACGATAACCCCGTACACAAGCATTATCCTACACAATAGGGACAATTTACAATTTTTACCATTTTGGCGTGTGGGAGGAAACCAGAGGATCTGGAGAAAACCCACATGGTCACAGGGAGAACGTACAAAATCTATCTAGAGCACCCATTATCAGGATCAACCCCTGGTCTCTGACGGCAGCAACTCTACTGTTGTGTCATTAAGAGATTAATATCTCAATGCAATAAAAGTGATCTGCTTGTTTTCATAGGTGATTCTGCAATCATATTTTAATAGAGTTTGCATTTAGGGGTTTTAAAGAATAAAAATGCTTTTCATAATCTACCGATGTATATCATCACAACTAAATACGATTGAAGTGTTGTCACTGTTGTAATGATGGAAACATGGCAACCCATTTTATACACAACAGATCTTACAGATAGCAGTGTAAGAATGACCAAGTGGTTTGTGCTTGTTCTCTCGGATGAGGGATACTTGTGGGTCAGGCTCATCGTCAATAAAAAGGTGGAACATTTATATCCCATGAAAGGACCGACCTCAGTCTAAACTTGCTTCTGAAGGTCTGCGTCTCCAGCAATGTGGTGATCCATTGGTATATGCACCATTGCATCAGCCTGGGTGTTCTACCTGGGACCTGCAGTAACAGCTGCTTATTTCATCACCCTACTTCCTTAAGGGGGGTATCAATTTGTAACCATACTTAGTTGGGCTGTGTCCAACAGGTGCTGATTATATATTGTCTTGGGTGCTTTAGTTAATGCCAATATATGGTGCTGAATTTTGCATTAAATCAAAACAGTTTTATTGATATTTGCATGGGACATTGTTATTTTCACATGACTTCTTTTAAAAAATCCTACCTGTTCAAATTTGGAATTATCTCTTCTTTGCATTGGTTATTCCGTTCTTGGAAATATGTTTTTGTTCCTTCATTGGACCAAATTGAGTTGTTGTTTGAACTCAGTTCCTGTGGTCTGGACCAATTTGAACTACAAAGATCCAACACACCCTCTTAACATCAGGGATGCATCTAGTGTTGAGGAATCCTTTATCATTAAAGGGCCTGTCCCACCAGCATGCAACACGATGCGATGAACGCAATCAAACTAGAAGCGGGGGCCGCGCGGAGGTCGGGTGATCCCCTGTACAGGGCCGTTCCCACCAGCATGCGCCTGCATGCGGCAAGTGCAACCAAACCGGCAGTAGGGGCCGCGCGGAGGTCGGGTGAGTGGCGCAACGCAGCGCAAAGTGAGGCGAACTTGGAGCGAAGTCTAAGGTAAGTTCGCCAGGACAGAGAGGGGCACACAGAGAGGGGCACCGAGACACACACACACACAGGGCCACAGAGCCACACACATAAAGGGTCACGGAGGCACTTACAAATAGGTTCACGGAGGCACGATGTCGGGGCGGTGTGTAAATGTCGAGGCGACTGCGAGCCGACAAGCCGTTGCCGCACAGAATTTTTGGACATAGTCAGTTTTTCGGAGCCCCGCGCGGTGTCGGGACGAACTCCGCACAATTCCGCACGGCTCCGGCAATCGAAGTGGGACCGGCCCCACGACGCCGGACGGCTCAAGCGACCACGATAGGTCGTGCTAATCGCGTAGAGTTGCATGCTGGTGGGACAGGCCCTGAAGGCTGTGCCGCCAGACTCTGTTACCTCCAGAGAGTAGAAGGTGACATGGTGAATTAAACATTGATAAGCAGGTTAAAAGACATCTAATTTCTTTAATTTCAAGTAACCATTGCATTCCCTCTCTGTCCCTCCCTCACCCTAGTCATCCTGCTAGTTTCATCATTCGTATCCCCTCATTGTCACCTCCTCCACAGCCAACAATGGACCATTGTGGGCTCTTTAGTCATCAGTACCAGCTCTGATCTGTTCGGTACTTTTTCATACCTCTAGTTTCCCTCTTCTCTGACTCTCAGACTGAAGAAGGGTCTTGACCCAAAACATCATCTATCCCTTTTCTACAGAGATGCTGACTGACCCGCTGAGTTACTCCAGCATTTTGTGTCTATCATTGGTGTAAACCAGCATCTGCAGTTCCTTTCATACATTTATTTATATTGATTTACTTACCTTTATAAGGATTAAAAAATCATTAGGATGTGGGCATAACATAATATCTTTGCAGAACATTCCTTAAAAAGATCTACTTGAATGAAATTTCTGGACAAAATTAAAAAAACTAAAAACCAAGCACTCTAACTCTACCTTTCCAGGGTGTCTAAGTATTCCAGAGCCCTCTGGGGCTAATTCATTGCTTTTGAAATGTGTTTACTGCTTTTACATAGGAGCTTATTGTGAGTAAAGAAACTGTTCTAGTGTTTTGTTGCCAAGACACATCAAAAATTTATGATGGGTACACAGGTCAAACAAAGAGCTTTATTCTTTTATAGACTGCACTTTTAACACAGTACCCATATGTATAGTCAAAACAGAGCTTTTAAAGATGTGGACAGAATTTATAGACAACCAACTCCCTCAAGCTGCAGTGAGATAATGACCAGATCATATTTTAAAGATGGTATTTGAAGGATAACTACTGGCTAGGATACCTGAGGGAGAATGCACCAAACAAAAGTACCTGGTATGTCTGGATGTATTCATCACTAAGACAGTGAATGTCATTGATGGCATTAAATGAGACAGAAGCATTTGAGGCTTAAAGAAAGGTCAAATGTTATTACTTTTTCTCACGAACTGAAAGGCTGTTAAATTGTGGGAAGTTAACCTATAGCACCTGTTGAAAAAATGAATCTACTGCTGTAGACTCTTCTGATTAGATCCGGAAATACAGGTTTAGCAAGGTAGAATGTGCAGGCACTTGTGCTGACATTGAAGAATTGGCTGTGTACTGTATCGGCACTTGTTTATCCAATGTGCCCGAGGCATGAAGTCTATCTATAGTTTCAATCTGCTCCTGAACACTATAGGGAAGATGTTTTGTTTTCCTACAGGTTTCAATACTCTGAAAGTATGAATAGCCTGATTCAAAAGTACAGTATATCCAATGTTATTTTTGTTCATCATCCATAGCATTAAAATTAATCAACAAAGCTGGTGTGTCACATTTCTGTTGCCATCTCCCTGATAACACTGAAAACAAAACAGCTATTTAAACCCAACTGATGCTAGATCCAGTTACACTTCATGCTCACTGCTTTTTTTAAATGTACTATTTCATAACCTATTAGAATTCCAGAAACAAAAATAGAATTTGCACCAAACATGTTCTCAAGGTGAGTTTGTATAATTCACTAATGCACATCCTTAATGCTTTTGCAATAATTAATCAAGCCAGTTCCATTGAAAGATATAGTTGCAGACCACCTAACACTGAACCAAACATGATAAAGATCTACCTATATGCAATAAAGATAAAATTTGTACATACTTGTTATAATTGTAAAACATTACTTCATGGAATTCTGATGCAAAACCAGAAAATAATAAACAGAAAGAGGAACTCGAAGCTGAGTAAAAGATGATCTCATTGCAAGAAAAGACATGGGATAATGCAATGTTTTCGGGTTGGTTATTAGATCATGATAACTAGCAAAGATTACAGTTTTTCAAACAACTATAGTGCATTCAGAAAGTATTCAGACCCCTTCACTTTTTCCACATTTTGCTACATTACAGCCTTATTCTAAAATGGATTAAATTCTTTTTTTTTTATCATCAATCTACACACAATACCCCATAATTTAAAAAAAAAGCAAAAACAGGTGCTTAGAAATGAAATAACTGAAATATCACATTTACATAAGTATTCAGAACCTTTACTCAGTACTTTGTTGCGGCACCTTAGGCAGCGATTAGAGCCTCAAATCTTCTTGGGTGTGATGCTACAAGCTTGACACACCTGTATTTGGGTAATTTCTCCCATTCTTCTCTGCAAATCCTCTCAAGCTCTGTCTGGTTGGTTGGGGAGCGTCGATATACAGCTATTCTCAGGTCCCTCCAGAGTTGTTCAATCGAGTTCAAGTCCGGGCTCAGGCTGCGCCACTCAAGGACATTCACTGACTTGCCATGAAGCCACTCCTGCATTGTCTTGGCTGTGTGCTTTGGGTCATTGTCCTGTTGGAAGGTGAACCTTCACCCCAGCCTGAGGTCCAGAACGCTCTGGAGCAGGTTTGCATCCAGGATCTCTCTATACTTTTCTCCATTCATCTTTCTCTCAATCCCGACTAATCTCCCAATTCCTCCCGCTGAAAAACATCCCCACAGCATGATGCTGCCACAACCATGCTTCACCGTAGGTACGGTATTGGCCAGGTGATGAGCGGAGCCTGGTTTCCTCCAGACATGACGCTTGGCATTCAGGCCAAAGAATTCAATCTTGGTTTCATCAAACCAGTGAATGTTGTTTCTCATGCCTTTTAGCAAACTCCAAGCGGGCTGTCATGTGCCTTTTACTGAGGAGTGGCTTCCGTCTGGCCACTGCCATAAAGGCCTGATTGGTGGAGTGCTGCCGATAATGTTCTCCTTCTGGAAGGTTCTCCCATCTCCACAGAGGAACTCTGGAGCTCTGTCAGAGTGACCATTGGGTTCTTGGTCACCTCCCTGATCACGGCCCTTCTCCCCCGATTGCTCAGTTTAGCCGGGCGGCCAGCTCTATGAAGAGTCCTGGTGGTTCCAAAGTTCTTCCATTTAAGAATGACGGAGGCCATTGTGCTCTTCGGGACCTGCAATGCTGCAGAAATTGTTTTATACCCTTACCCCAGATCTGTGTCTTGACATAATCTTGTCTCAGAGGTCTACAGACAATTCCTTTGTCTTCATGGCTTGGTTTTTGCTCTGATATGCACTGTCAACTGTCAGACCTTATATAGACAGGTGTGTGCCCTTCCAAATAATGTCCAGTCAATTTAATTTACCAATGGTGAACTCCAATCAAGTTATCGAAACATCTCAAGAATAATCAATGGAAACAGGAAGAACCTAAGCTCCATTTTGAGTGTCACAGAAAGGGTCTGAATACTTATGTAAATGTGATATTTGCAAAAATTTCTAAACACCTGTTTTCGATTTTTCATTCTGGGATACTGTGTGTAGATTGATGATTAAAAAAAAGAATTTAATCCATTTTTAAATAAGGCTGTAACGTAGCAAAATGTGGAAAAAGTGAAGGGGTCTGAATACTTTCTGAATGTGCTGTATCTTAATGTACAGTTACACAATGGAGAATCAATCATTGTATACACATGCTGATTAATTTCTGGACTATTCATGTTAAATGGATGTCCACTATGCAGAGCTCTCATGAGAGCAGTGATGCTTTACACAGCTACAGCTTGTGGTTTCAAAACCAATCACTGATAGTAAGTTCAAAGGTCGAAAGAAGGGGTCTTGACCCAAAACTTCACATCCATATTCTCCAGAGATCCTGCCTGATCTGCTGAGTTACACCAGCACTTTGTGTCCTTTTGTGCATTAACCTGCATATGCAGCTCTTTATTTCTCCATTCTAAGTTTCATTGGAAGTAGTTTGCTGGTTAGTATAATATCTTAAAATTGAGACCCTTTCTCAGCCTGAAGAAGGATCTTGACCCAAAATGTCACCAATTCATTTTCTCCAGAGATGCTGCTTGACTCGCTGAGTTAATCCAGCTTTTTGTGTCCGCCTTCCATTTAAACTAGCATTTGCAGTTCCTCCCTACACCTAAATCCATTGTAAATATGAGATCAATTCGAACTGTCATTGCATGCATAGCATAAAGAGAATAGCAAATGGGAAGACTATCATAGTGTCAACTGTTACATTGAATATACTGTGCTCTCTTAACTTTGTATATGGGAATATCGCCACAGGATGAGGAACTCTGATTTCCTAACATTTGCTGATTCCTTGGTGCAGGACCTTTTTGCACATGTAGTGTGAATTCATGTGCAGGAAGGAGCTGCAGATGCTGGTTTACACCAAAGATAGACAACAAAATGCTGGAGTGACACAGCGGACAGGCAGCATCTCTGGAGAGAAGGAATTCCTTCTCTCCAGAGATGCTGCCTGTCCCGCTGAGTTACTCCAGCATTTTGTATCTAGCATGAATTCATGTTTGGCTCATTGCAACCGGGGAAATGGCCCATCCTCCTACATCTCATCACAAAGGTAGCACTTCCAGCAATACAGCTTTTCCTCAGTGCCACACCATGATGTTGGCTGAATTTGAGTACATCACGTCTCTGGAGTGAAACTTGAACTACAACTAATGGGTCACAAGTGAGAGCGCTGCCAACTGAACCAGAAGTGGGAACAATCAGTGGCTAATCAGGCCATAGGGAAATATCTGCCAGGCTCTTTATCATAAGTCTGCACGAGTGGGCATTTTGTTTACTGTCATAATCAAATAGTCTTTGAACACTCGTTCTCAAGACATATTTAGATACAACAGCTGTTGGTGTTTGTGAATTTGTACCCTCTGCACGAATGAGTTCAGAGAAAGGACAGTAAAACTGGAAATGGGGAGACATAAAAAAACTGAAGAGTCTGCAAAAGTTGCAGTCGTTTGTGAATTAATGACAATTAATAACAGTGTAAATTGATCTCACATTTGCCAGAGGAAGATAAAACTAGATTTTTGTGATGTTGCCTCCTGAGATTTAGTTTAATCATTTCATACTTGGTGACTAATGGTCTGGTGGAATTTTTATATGGCAAATTACTGATTTATAAATGGACAACCTAGGAAAAATGTTACACTTGAGCCATCAGATACTGTCGCCCTCAGTGAAAATTGACCTTCACTTTCAAGCTGGAACTTTTTGGCCTCCTTGAGTGCAAGGATATTTTTGCTTTAACACCATGCCAACCGAGAAGAAAGCTATCCCAGGCAGGTAAGTGATCTGTGATTTCGTCAAACTGCGCCAGGTTTTGTCTGCATTCTTTTACTGCCACCCCCTCCCTCTCCACAATCCTGTCTGTCATAAACCCAATGACCAGACTGGCATTCGTCCAAATGACAATTACAGGATACTAATTCAATTGCTTGAGAGGATATGATTACAGTAACATCTTACACTCGTGTATGCCCCAGGATGGCTGATATCAAATCGTCTGGCTTTTGTGAAAATGGCTGCCGTAAAAAATAGGAGTTTCATTGCCAACGTGGCCAGCATTAAATAATTGTAGGTGAGGTTTATGCTCAGCAACCTTTGGCGATGCTGTGATAATGTGTTGCATTGTAGAAATGCTTTGTTTTCACTAAACAGTCACCTGGATTTGTAACATGCTCTCGGCATTAACTGATTAATTACTTTAATTACAGAGAAAAATATACAAAGAATGCATCTGAGTTATGCCTATGAACTCTATAAACCAGTTTTAAAAAGTCTACGAAACTACAATGGAATGGTTATAGCAGTTTGTCCTTGCTTTATGTAACTGATGGGTCTGTCCCACCTAGGGGATTTTTCAGGCAACTGTCAGCGACTGCCGGCGACTGTTATGTTGCCGGCAGTTGCCTGAAAAACTGGCAACTGGAACGGTGACTGTCAGAGTGGAACACACACACACACAAACTCATCGCTTCCTTCACCAGCCCGTTCTGCAGGCGGGGGACAGGACAAGCTAGGAGAGCGCTGTCTGGGAGAAATTCACACGGTGTAAAGCCAATGTGATACACACACCGCGATGAACAGGAAGGTTGCCGCTGTAATTAAGACGGCTAAAGCACATGTTGAAACATTTGCAGCGGCCATAATGAGGCCGCGACTAGTTCCCAGAATGCGGGAACTCCTCACAACCATGAAGGGAAAGTGGCATCATTTGGAAAGTGGTGAAACATTTGGAAAGTGGTGAAATCATTGGACAAAGTCAGCATGGATTTATGAAAGGTAAATCAGGTCTGACGAATCTTATAGAATTTTTCGAGGATGTAACTAGTAGAGTGGATAAGGGAGAACCTGTGGATGTGTTGTATCTGGACTTTCCGAAGGCTTTCGACAAGGTCCCACATAAGAGATTAGCATTCAAACTTAAAGCACACGGTATTGGGGGTTCAGTGTTGATGTGGATAGAGAAATGGCTGGCAGACAGGAAGCAAAGAGTAGGAGTAAACGGGTCATTTCCAGAATGGCAGGCAGTGACTAGTGGGGTACCGCAAGGCTCAGTGCTGGGACCCCAGCTATTTACAATATATATTAATGATCTGGATGAGGGAATTGAATGCAACATCTCCAAGTTTGTGGATGACACGAAGCTGGGGGGAGTGTTAGCTGTGAGGAGGATGCTAAGAGGCTGCAAGGTGACTTGGATAGGTTGGGGGAGTGGGCAAATGCGTGGCAGATGCAGTATAATGTGGATAAATGTGAGGTTATCCACTTTGGCGGCAAACACAGGAGGGTAGACTATTATCTGAACAGTGGCCGATTAGGAAAGGGGGAGATGCAACGAGACCTGGGTGTCATGGTACACCAGTCATTGAAAGTAGGCATGCAGGTGCAGCAGGCTGTGAAGAAAGCGAATGGTATGTTGGCATTCATAGCAAAAGGATTTGAGTACAAGAGCAGGGAGGTTCTACTGCAGTTGTACAGGGTCTTGGTGAGGCCACACCTGGAGTATTGCGTACAGTTTTGGTCTCCTAATCTGAGGAAAGACATTCTTGCCATAGAGGTAGTACAGAGAAGGTTCACCAGACTGATTCCAGGGATGGCAGGACTTCCATATGAGGAAAGACTGGATAGACGCGGCTTGTAGTTGCTGGAATTTAGGAGATTGAGGGGGGATCTTATAGAGACTTACAAAATTCTTAAGGGGTTGGACAGGCTAGATGCAGGAAGATTGTTCCCGATGTTGAGGAACTCCAGAACAAGGGGTCACAGTTTAAGGATAAGGGGGAAGTCTTTTAGGACTGAGATGAGAAGATCATTTTTCACACAGAGAGTGGTGAGTCTCTGGAATTCTCTTCCACAGAAGGTAGTTGAGGCCACTTCATTGGCTATATTTAAGAGGGGGTTAGACGTGGCCCTTGTGGCTAAAGGGATCAGGGGGTATGGAGAGAAGGCAGGTACAGGATACTGATTTGGATGATCAGCCATGATCATATTGAATGGCGGTGCAGGCTCGAAGGGCCGAATGGCCTACTCCTGCACCTATTTTCTATGTTTCTATGATTCTAAGGCGACTTCCCGGTAAGCTGATAAGTGTGAAGTGCTACATCTTGGCAGGACAAGTCAAAATAGGACGTACATGGTAAATGGTAGGGAATTGAGGAATAACTGTGCATAGTTCCCTGAAGGTGAAATCGCATGTAGATAGGGTGGTAAAGAAAGCTTTTGGTGTGCTGGCCTTTATAAATCAGAGCATTGAATATAGGAGTAGGGAAGTAATGTTAAAATTGTACAAAGCATTGGTAAGACCAATTCTGGAGTATGGTGTACAATTTTGGTCGCCTAATTATAGGAAGGATGTCAACAAAATAGAGAGAGTACAGAGGAGATTTACTAGAATGTTGCCTGGGTTCCAGCAACTAAGTTACAGAGAAAGGTTGAACAAATTAGGTCTTTATTCTTGGAGCGCAGAAGGTTAAGGGGGGACTTGATTGAGGTCTTCAAAATGATGAAAGGGATAGGCAGAGTTGATGTGGATAAGCTTTTCCCATTGAGGGTAGGGAATATTCAAACAAGAGGGCATGACATGAGAATTAAGGGACAGAAGTTTAGGGGTAACATGAGGGGGAACTTCTTTACTCAGAGAGTGGTGGCTGTGTGGAATGAGCTTCCAGCAGAAGTGGTGGAGGCAGGATCGATTTTAACATTTAAAAGTAAAGTGGATAGGTATATGGATGGGAAGGGAATGGAGGGGTATGGTCTGAGTGCAGGTAGATGGGACTAGGGGAAAATAAATGGTCGGCACGGACTGGAAGGGCCGAGAGAGCCTGTTTCCGTGCTGTAATTGTTATTATATGGTTAAGCACCCGCGAACATGTGGCGACTGCATAGTCCCCTGCAGTCGCCCAAAAAGTCGCCTAACTGGGACAGGCCCATTAGGATAGCTATGGTGAGAAACCTAGGTGATTTCTATGGCGACTAGGCCACATTGTCTGTGATGCCCGTGAGCAGTCTCCTCAAGTCGCCCGTCGTAATGTTTTTCTGGTCACCGCTGGATTTTGAAATGTTCAAACTTTTCGGCGACAGTTAGCTTGACGTAGCTTGTCTTCTCCTGTCGTAGGTGCTGTAGTAGGTTTTCGCCAGGATGACACAGGTTGTCGCCAGGTGACGTTGGCTGTCGCCATGTGCTGACTTCGGTAAATTCCATTGGCATCAACCTACGTCAATCGGCGACAGGTACCGGCAACTGACTTGTCTTCAGTTGTTGCCGACAGGGTAGTTGCTTGTCGTAGCTTGTCGCGGCAGGTTGTTGCCTGTGTGGTCGCCGGATGTCGTAGGTGTTGTCGTAGGTGGACGTCCTAATGGGTTCTTCGGCGACCTGCTACGATTGTGACAGTCGCTGAAAAAAATCGCCTAAGTGGGACAGGCCCTTTATATGGGTTTGGAGTCTTGTCTTACTCAACAGGAATGCAGGTTAGATAGTTGATCTCAATTTGCAACCCACCCTCATTTCTGATCATTAAAACTAATACATATTGTATGTTTTATCCCAATCACCTGGAAGACAAAAAGCTCAATTTTGGAAGTATTTATTCATGTTTTAAAGAAAATTAATAAAATCATTGTCCATGAAGAAGAGTCTCAACCCAGTAGTCTTTTACCCACCTGCCACCAAAACAAGATAGTTTACACCATCTTCTGCTTTAATTTCAGATACCCAGCATCAGTTATTTCTATTTTCAGATCCTCATCCGGACTCCTTCGAATACTGCAGAAGACTTACTATAGTCCCTGTCAGTGCCTTGCTGAACCAAACCATTCCCAAAGTAAAACAATTTATCCTCATTTTTCTCTCCTCCCCTTCTCACTATCTGTCCATTCCCCCTCTCTCTACCCCTTCCACTCTCCCTCTCTCCACCCCCCTTTTACTCCACCTCCTCCACCTCTCCACCACTTCCTGGCAATCCGCTTCTTCCACTCTCCCTGTCCACACTCCAGTCCCTTCCACTCCCCCACTGTCCAGCTCTCTTCCTCTCTCCACTCCTTCCACTCTCCCTCTCTCCACCACCTTTCACTCCAATTCTCATTACCCCCCAACCACTCCCCTCCCTTCTTCATCCACTCTTTCTGTTGACCTCCCATGCAAATACATCACTTTTGTACTGATCCACTATTGTTTCACAATCAAATTTAAATTGCAAGTAACTTACATTTTTTCATCAATTAACTGCAACTGAGTGAATCACTTGACAACCATTATTATGATGTTATAATTAGAAAATACATGCATCGCATAAATACTGTATCAGGTCGAGTCCTTTTCTGATGCCAGCATCAGGAACTCTGCAGGTGAATGCAATTTTCCTTTCACGTCGCAAGATTAGATTTGGTCAACTTAAACTAAGAGATTGCAGGAACAGAGAGAATAATGAACACAGCCTTCAGATGTTGAACAGGTTTATGAAATCTTTTTCAGGGATAAATTGCTCATGTAAAACAAAAACTGAACATGAAGCCAAAACATGCTAGTTCCAAAAGGAAAGAAAAGCAGAGTCAATGACAAAAGGAATAAAAGGATTAGCGTGCCAGAGACACAAGATCATCCAAAGAAATTAAAGAGCAAATGAAAACTAAAGCAAGTCTTTAATCTTTAAACAGTCACTGCAAACAAGGGAATACATTAAACCCATTTTCATCCTTCACAATGGATTTGCAGTAACCCTGTCTTAACGTCGAGTCCATTTTACACTTCAAAAGAAAAATACTGTCATTTTACACTTTTTTTTTAAAAAGGGGGGGGGTATGGGGGATAAAGGGGAAAGAGAAAGGGGAAGGGAAGGGGGGTGTTGGGTGTTGGGAGAAATCAATGTTCACAATGTTGAGATGTAAACTGATCATCCACATCTAACTAAATGGAAAATGAGGTGATGTTCCTTCAATTTGCAAGTGACCTCACTCTGGCAATGGAGGAGGCCCAGCCAGAAAATACAGTATGAGAATGTGAAGGGGAGTTAAAATGGTTATTAACTGAGCGATCCAGGTATGCCTTTACTCCGTCTGCCAAGGCCTACTGGATCTCTCAGTTTCAGGCACGTGCCATCAGGGTAGGCAAGATAGGCACTGCCTACCCTGACTAAAATTATAAAATGGTAATTATTAAATATAAATATTAAAGGTATGGGAGAAATATGCCTATCTAAGAGGTCGATCTCTTAGGTAGGCATAATTCTCAGTGCCTTTCATGCGCAGTACTTGCAACACGCAAAAGTCTGTGCAGCCCACGTGCTGTCGGCACTGCTTCAAGCCTTCACGACAAGGGGAGCAGAAGGCAGCTGAAATTCTGCCGTTGCAGTACTGAGCATGTGCAGAAGCGCAAGTTTCTTGGCAGGTTTTTCGAATATGGATTGTCATTTTCTTAAGAGTATCTTAGGAAACAAAGAGAGAAGAATGGAGCTTGTGTACCAATAATGTGGTAGGTAAATATCTTGGTGCTATGGGGAGGGGAGAGCTCCTTTCACAGCATTTGGGGAGTCTGGCCCGGGGTAAAGTTGCGGGGAGGGCAGGACTGTTGTGAAGGAGGGGATCGGGGATCGGGGATCATGCCAGTAATCCACTTGCTACGCACCAGGCGCGGAGCCATCGCATTGGGGCCGGGGCAAAAGTAGCGAGCAGCCACCGGGACCAGACAGCCCCTTCTGCCGGCCGGACTCATGACAGCTGCTTCCCACAAATCCTTAAATTCCAACAGCGCAATCCAGGGACCAATTGAGGTTACTTGGCTGTCGGAATTTAAGGATTTGCGGGAAGCGGATGACATTAGCGAAGCCGGCGAACGGCAGGTGAGAGATGTTCAGATGGAGAGCACTGACAGAGGTAAGTAGACTGGCAGAAGTGGCGGCCAGTTCTGCTGTCGGGTCCCGGCGGCTGCTCGCAGCCACCCGAGCTGCTTCCTTCCCCGGCCACAATGCGGTGGCTCTGTTCCCGGAGTGCCGCGGCAGCGGTGAGTGAGTTACTGGCATGATCCCCGACCCCCTCCTTCTCAACACTCCTGCACATGAACCCGACCCCCTCCTTCTCAACACAACTTTAACCCCTGACCAGACTCTCCACATGCTTGAAAGTTCCTTGAAAGGAACTCTCCCCCCCAATTGGTCCCTTGAACAAGTATTCAATAAGATGACAACTGATTCAACTTGTCCCGGTGTGCTCTGGTTTTTCCCACCATCTCTCCACCTGCCGTCATCCTCCATCCCCCACCCATTCAGTAATTCAAAATGAAGACGATTTGGAAGCCTAGGGCAAATTGAATTGTTACTTCCTTTATTTTTATTTATTTTTATGGAGAGAACAATCTGCGCATGCGCGGTTTAAGATTTTAAGCCGACTGACTGCCTACCCTGAGTAATTGCTCATGGCCTGCTCAGTTTGCTCCTCTTTTATTAATTTTACTATTTTAACACCACTTCCTTAATCTTATCTCACACGAGTCTTTTTAGCTCCGGCCTTTGTCAAACCATCTGCCAATCAAAAACTCCTCTCAAGACAGATTATTGTGAAATTCTATGACATTTCAACCATGGAAGGAATTATGAAACAGATTCCATATGGAGCGAATTTGATGTTTGGAGAAGATAAACTAAGATTCCTCCGAGATTTTCCAGCTGAAGTCATGGAAAAGAGGGACAAGTTCACAAAGACAAGAAGGTTACTGAAAGAGGTTTTGGGAGTAAAGATATGGAATAGTATATCCTGCAAAGATGAGGATTACTTATAACTCTGTTGAACGTGCCTTCACAGATCCAGAAGAGGCATTTAAATATGCACAAAGTTTCACAAAGGTGGACTACTGATTATCAGGAGTCGGTCTCCCACAATAACACAGAGGAGAAGCGGCGAAGAAAGGACTGTGTTTCTTTTTTTTTAATATACAAAAAAAGACTGCTCTGGTCAAGATGGCGAACTTTCCACGAGGCGTTGTCTAGACACTTTATCTTTGGAATGTTAACTCAAGGTTGGACTTTATGTTTCACTTCAACAAAGGACCGGAAAACTAGAAAAACTGTGGTGGGGGGAAAAAAGAAAAAAACGGAATTTGGGAATATGGAAAAATATTATTAATGGACTGGTATATAGAAATTTATTATTTAAGAAACATACAATTATATACTAGCATAAAATATAACTAATAGAATTGTGTAATATTAAAGCACAACATAAAAATGACTGATTTTTATTTCATGATGTTAATTACTTGCTAAATATAAGAATAACGAGTTAAATATGATTGATAAGTATTAATAATATACTAACAAATTTTATGGATATAGTAGATCTGGTCTAAACTGTGCGTAAAGGGGGGGGGAGAGGAGACTCGGATACTTGGAAGTTAACCCCTTGGAACCTGCTGTTGTCTAATACAAAAGCTTGAGACTTAATTGTAATACCTCTCGGCATATCGGTAGATATGGATATATAACTAACATAATCATTGTTATATCTAAGTATATACTTAAGGTTGGAATTTTTTTTTTCCACTCTGAAGATACATTCCAATAGATAGATTTCAAATGCGTTTTATTTTATATATTTTTTTAAACTTTGAATCGGTCTCTCTTCCATTTAATAATAATTGGTCAAGGGGGCAGAGCGAAATATATAACAACAGCTATGGAAGTCAACAATAAATTTTCTAGCACCTGTTGGTCGGTTTTTTTAAATTATAATATCTTTATTTTTGGATATTATAATATCACTTTTTGTTTGGTAATTATCTTTTCATGACTTTACACTTTCTGGTCTTTTCTAAGGTCTATTTTGAAGGGGAAATGCCAACAAAACTTAATGGTCGGGGATGATCATCCTTTCACCTAGAGTTCTGAGGTTCTTGGTTGCACCATATGAAGTAAAGGTATTAACATGAGTCACAATGCAAGATGATAAACAAAAGAAAACTGGAGGAATCACGTTCTGTAGCTGGAATTTAGGGGGCGCTAATGAACCAATTAAAAGGGGTAAGATCTTTGCCCAATTAAAAGCACTCAACAGTGACAATTTTTTTTACAAGAAACAGATCTGGAACATCAAACACAGATAAGACTGAAGGCAAAATTCGAGTTTTTTATTTGTAATAAAATTTGGAAACCATGTATCATTTTCCTTCCACTTCACAATTATGCACCACTTTGTGTTGGTCTATCACATAAAATCCCAATAAAATACATTTACGTTTGTGGTTGTAATGTGACAAAATGTGGAAAAGCTCAAGGGGTATGAAAACTTTTGCAAGCCACTGTAGGTACTCAAGTACCACACTATTGTACTTATTTCTAAAAAATAAAATAAAATAAAAAATAAAAAATCAAAATTAAAATTAAAAAATAAATAAAACTCCTCTCATCTCTATCCACCTATCACTTGCCTGGATAGACACAAATCGCTGGAGCAACTCAGCGGGACAGGCAGCATCTCTGGAGAGAAGGAATGGGTGACGTTTCTGTGTCTATCTTTTTGTGTCTGTCTTCAGTTTAAACCAGCATCTGCAGTTCCTTCTGTTAATCCTCATTAAATTGGAGAGACTGGGACTTCAAAATGGGGTTAAAGCTTCAGGGCTGCTGGGAGATTTGGTCAATTTGGAATTGCTCTCTGCAGAGCTGGGAGAAGCTGCGGAGGGTGCCAGTGTGTCTAGAGCCTAGATACAATTTGCAAGCAAAGAATAAGATCATCTGCAGACCCTATCAATTAGGTGAAAAATGCATAGAATGGATTGAATGGCTGCAAACCAGACACACACCTTTTAAATTATTGTAAATGATGTTGCAGAGTTTAGCTTTGCCGAGTGTTGATTGGATTAGGTATTGAGCCTTGTCTGGGTTTCTGGCAGATCAGGGTAAATGTTTCTAAGTTGGCTTCCTGGCGAAGTCCGGTTTGAGTACAATGTATTGAGCTGCTGTATTATTCGGTTCGGGAAATGTCTGTTATGTATGGGGTTAATCAATATCTGTAATTGGGTTATTAAGGGACCACCCCCATGTGGTTCGGCCCCTCGAGGTCACGTGACATATAAAACCTCTGGAGTGTCTCTGTTTGAGCGAGAGCTTGAACAGGCAGATACGAGGATCGAACCCGCGGTGGGATAGGTACAGTAGTTGAGCTGTAATACGCTTTTGATAAAATAAAATTCAGTTGTTCAAGTGTTTGATTCAGTGTTTTTACTGAAACTAGACTGGGGGAAGCTTAGAAACAAGCAATTTACATTGGGGGCTTGTCCGGGATCTCAAAGGACCCCCAAACACAAGTTTGCGATCTAGGATGTTGAGCTGGTTCGATCGCGAGTGCAGAAATCGGGTCCACGGCGCGGTTTTTGCATTGATTTTCAGCACTTCATTAGTCAGAGTGGATGGATCTTTTGCAAGCTTGAGAAAGGGTCTAATCAAGATCATTTGAACAGATTCTAGCAATCACGCGGGAGTGATTAGCACGCCTTTGGGTTGGAGGCCCATAAAACCAGGGTGGGGTTAGAGGCCCTGCTGGGGTTGGGATAGAGTCCCTTTCCTGGTTTAGAGGCCCAAAATTAAGGTCGTAGTTGGCAGGCTGCAGCTGCTTTAATGAGAGCCAAACACTCTTCATTGGGCGAGGACTGGTCCAGGGTTAGACTTGGTATCCGAATTGGTGGGGTATTAAAATACAGCTCTCGCCTTCGATCGGATCTTTGCCGGGAGTGCAAATTGTAAAGGTGCGCTCTGAAAATCAGCATTGATAACTCACAGCACGAAGTGGCTAGGTGCTGGATCCTCGGTGCCCAGCAGAGAGTCTCTGTGAAGGTGTGTGAAGGTATCTGAGTCTCTCCCTGAAGTGGCAGATGAAGATCCTCGAGAAGGTACTGGACTTGGATGGACAGAGTATAGATTGGCCGGAATACTCCCATCTGTTGAAGAATTCAACTGGGCAATTTTAGTTTGATTTGAGTGCACACATATGAGGAGAGATAAGCACTAAAATTAGGAGTTTGAGTTCGAGTCTATATTAGCAAAGCCAAATTTTCAAATACTGAATTTCATATTGAAGTTCTGCCAGTAAGGTGGAATTCGAATTCCTGTATATAGAACTTCGGAGTTGGTGCATGTCTGTGATTGACTGATCAACAGTGAATAGTAACCCTCTGGTCGATTGTTGACTAATACCTGATAGGGAAGAGTACCTGAGAGACGGGAACCTGATTTACTTTATGAAAAGTAATCTGAATAGCGAAGGGTACCCCCAATTCTGTCGAACTTAGAGAAGAGGGATAGAGGTCCAGCCTTAGCAGAGGGATAGTAACATTCGGGAGGAAATGAAGCCATTTTAGGAGTAGTACCCCTCAGCAAAGAGTAAACTAGGAAGGGGAAAATCTTCGGTATCAGAGGGAGAGGTTCACTGCATTTTTATCAAGCCAATTAACCTACAAACCTGTACATCTTTGGAGTGTGGGAGGAACCGAAGATCTCGGAGAAATCCCACGCAGATCACGGGGAGAATGTACAAACTCCATCCAGACAGCACCCGTAGTCGAGATCGAACCCGGGTCTCTGGCGGTGCATTTTGCTGTAAGGCAGCAACTCTACCGCTGTGCCACCGTGACCACCCACTATCTGGGGAATGAGGTAAAAGAATGAACAGACCCCTTAAGAACGGGAAGAAAGCAGCAAGAGGTAACGTAGCTCCCCAGAAACAGGTAACCAGCAGGAGGAACTGATACTGTCCTGCCCCTTTACGAGATTTGGGAAGGCCAGCAGGCAAGGCAAATTGCTCCTCAGTATCCCCACTCCCTAGTAACTGAAACTACCATCAGAAAGGAAGAAGAAGAAGACCCATTTGAGTTTTGGAATAGACTTATGGAATCTGGCTTATGGGGCTGTCCCACTGTACGAGTTAATTCAAGAGTTTTCCCGAGTTTCCTCTGATTCAAACTCGGAGAATTACGGTAATAGCCACTCGTAGGTACTCGGGGCTCTCGTGGACATTTTTCAACATGTTGAAAAATCTTCACGAGTCTTCCCATAGAAACATAGAAAGAAACATAGAAAAATAGGTGCAGGAGTAGGCCATTTGGCCCTTCGAGCCTGCACCGCCATTCAAGATGATCATGGCTGATCATCCAACTCAGTAACCCGTACCTGCCTTCTCTGCATACCCCCTGATCCCTTTAGCCACAAGTGCCACATCTAACGCCCTCTTAAATATAGCCAATGAACTGGCCTCAACTACCTTCTGTGGCAGAGAATTCCAGAGACTCACCACTCTCTGTGTAAAGAATGTTTTCCTCATCTCGGTCCTAAAGGAATTCCCCCTTATCCTTAGACTGTGACCCCTTGTTCTGGACTCCCCCAACATCGGGAACAATCTTCCAGCATCTAGCTTGTCCAACCCCTTAAGAATTTTGTAAGTTTCTATACGATCCCCCCTCAATCTTCTAAATTCCAGTGAGTATAAGCCTAGTCTATCCAATCTTTCCTCATATGAAAGTCCTGACATCCCAGGAATCAGTCTGGTGAATCTTCTCTGTATGGCAAGGATATCTTTCCTCAGATTTGGAGACCAAAACTGTACGCAATACTCCAGGTGTGGCCTCACCAAAACCCTGTACAACTGCAGTCGAACCTCCCTGCTCCTATACTCAAATCCTTTCGCTATGAATGCTAACATACCATTTGCTTTCTTCACTGCCTGCTGCACCTGCATGCCTACTTTCAATGACTGGTGTACCATGACACCCAGGTCTCGTTGCATCTCCCCTTTTCCTAATCTGCCACCATTCAGATAATAGTCTACCCTCATGTTTTTGCCACCAAAGTGGATAACCTCACATTTATCCACATTATACTGCATCTGCCATGCATCTGCCCATTCACTCAGCCTATCCAAATCACCTTTCAGCCTCCAAGCATCCTCCTCACACCTAACTATACCCCCCAGCTTGGTGTAATCTGCAAATTTGGAGATGTTGCATTGAATTCCCTCGTCCAAATCATTAATGTATATTGTAAATAGCTGGGGTCCCAGCACTGAGCCTTGCGGCACCCCACTAGTCACTACCTGCCATTCTGAAAAGGACCCGCTTACTCCTACCCTTTGCCTCCTGTCTGCTAGCCAGTTCTCTATCCATATCAATACTGACCCCCCAATACCGTGTGCTTTAAGTTTGTATGCTAATCTCTTATGCGGGACCTTGTCGAAAGCCTTCTGAAAGTCTAGATATAACACATCCACTGGTTCTCCCTTATCCACTCTCCTAGTTACATCCTCGTAAAATTCTATCAGATTTGTCAGACATGATTTACCTTTCGTAAATCCATGCTGACTTTGTCCAATGATTTCACCACTTTCCAAATGCGCTGCTATCCCATCTTTAATAACTGACTCTAGCAGTTTCCCCACTACTGATATTAGACTAACTGGTCTGTAATTCCCCGCTTTCTCTCTCCCTCCTTTTTTAAAAAGTGGGGTTACATTAGCTACCCTCCAATTCTCAGGAACTACTCCAGAAACTAAGGAATTTTGAAAAATTATCACTAATGCATCCACTATTTCTGTGGCTACCTCCTTGAGTACTCTGGGATGCAGACTATCTGGCCCTGGGGATTTATCGGCCTTCAATCCGTTCAATTTACCCAACACCACCTCCCGGCTAACCTGGATTTCACTCAGTTCCTCCATCTTGTTTGACCCACGTTCCACTGCTATTTCCGGCAGATTATTTATGTCTTCCTTAGTGAAGACAGAACCAAAGTAGTTATTCAATTGGTCTGCCATGTCCTTGTTCCCCATGATCAATTCACCTGTTTCGGACTGCAAGGAACCAACATTTGTTTTAACTAGTCTCTTTCTCTTCACATATCTATAAAAACTTTTGCAGTCAGTTTTTATGTTCCCTGCCATAATCTCATAATGCCAGTTTCCTTTCATAATCTATTTTCCATTTCCTAATTAAGCCCTTTGTCCTCCTCAGCTGGATTCTGAATTTCTCCCAGTCCTCCGGTAGGCTGCTTTTTCTGGCAAATTTGTATGCCTCATCTTTTGTTTTTATACTATCCCTGATTTCCCTTGTTACCCATGGATGCACCACCTTCCCCGATTTATTCTTTTGCCAAACTGGTATGAACAATTTTTGTACTTCATCCATGCAGTCTTTAAATACCTTCCATTGCACATCCACTGTCAACCCTTTAAGAATCACCTGCCAGTCTATCTTGGCCAATTCACATCTCATACCTTCAAAGTTACCTTTGTTCAAGTTCAGAACCCTTGTTTCTGACTTAATTATGCCACTCGCCATCCTAATGAAGAACTCAACCATATTATGGTCACTCTTGCCCAAGGGGCCACGCACAACAAGACTGCTAACTAACCCTTCCTCATTACTCAATACCCAGTCTAGAATAGCCTGCTCTCTCGTTGGTTCCTCCACATGTTGGTTGAGAGAACTATCCCGCATACATTCCAAGAAATCCTCTTCCTCAGCACACCTGCCAATTTGATTCACCCAATCTACATGCAGATTGAAGTCACCCATTATAACCGTGTTACCCTTGTTGCACGCATTTCTAATTTCCTGTTTGATGCCATCTCCAACTCCAATACTACTGTTAGGTCGCCTGTACACAGCTCCCACTAGCGTTTTCTGCCCCTTAGAGTTTCGCAGCTCTACCCATATCGATTCCACACCCTCCACCCTATTGTCCTTCCTTTCTATTGCATTAATCTCCTCTCTCCCCAGCAACGCTACCCCACCTCCTTTTCCTTTTCGTCTATCCCTCCTGAATATTGAATATCCCTGGATGTTCAGCTCCCAGCCTTGGTCACCCTGGAGCCATGTCTCCGTGATCCTAACTATAGCATAGTCATTAATCGCTATCTGCACCTTCAACTCATCCACCTTATTACGAATGCTCCTCGCATTGAGACACAAAGCCATTCTTACTCCTTATACAATTATGTTGACAAGTGGCCCCTTTCAAATCGATCCCTATTACACTTGGCCATACTCTCCTATCCCTTTGTGAGCTTTCTTTCTCGTTAATTCTGGGGTCATTAACCATCCCTTTACTCTCTTTCCCTTTAACTCCGTCCTCGACTATCCCATTTGACACCCCACCCCCCTTCTTCAGTTTAAAACCATCCGTGTAGCAGTGGCAAACCTGCCGGCCAGAATGCTGGTCCCCCACCTGTTAAGATGCAATCCGTCCCTTTTGTACAGTTCCCCCTTACTCCAAAACAGATCCCAGTGATCTAAGAATCTAAATCCCTACCCCCTGCATCAGTTCCTCAGCCACACATTCAGGTCCCGTATCTCTCTGTTCCTGCTCTCGCCAGCACGAGAAACTGGAAGCAAACCAGAGATAACAACCCTGGAATCCTGCTTTTCAGCATTTTTCCGAGCTCTCTGAAGTCCTGCTGCAAAATATTCATCCCCTTCTTTCCAACATCATTTGTGCCAACATGCACGACCACTTCTGGCTGTTCACCTTCGCCCTTGAGGTTTGTCTGCACTCTGTCCGTGACATCCTGGATCCTGGCACCAGGAAGGCAGCACACAATCCTCGAATCACGTCTGTTGCCGCAAAAACCCCTGTCCGTACCTCTCACAATGGAGTCTCCAACTACAATGGCGTTGCCCGACTTTCGCCTCTTTGGTTTTGGCTCAACAGCCCTTTTTGTTTTGCAAGCCAGTCCGCCGCTCAGTGAGATACCGTCTTCTGTCCCGGCAGCTTCCACGTGGGTGAACCTGTTCACAAGAGGTACAACACCCGGGGACCTTTGCATTCCATGTTATCCTCCCTTTCTCACCGTCACCCACCTTCTCTCTTCTAGTGCCTTGGGTGTAACAATCTTACTGAAGGACTTGTCGAGGAACAACTCAGTTTCTTGGATGAACCTGAGGTCATACACTTGTTTCTCCAGTTCCCCAACACGGTCCTTCAGGAGCTGTACCTGGATGCACTTCTCACATTTGTAGCAGCCAGAGCTTACCGCATTTCCCGAGTACCTGCTGTAAGCGTTACGAGCCGCTAAGAGACGTCGCAAGCTCCGGCGTACCCGCTACGTACATTCTACGTGCTTCCACGAGTTTGATTTTTTTTTAACTCGGGAGAGCTCTTGGGTGAACTCGTACAGTGTGACAGGGCCATTAGGAATAATTGGAGTTTGATTATTAACTGACATTGTTATTATGTCATCCCCAGAAAGGCAGACAAAGATGGGAAGGATTTTTCAAAGGGCATCAAGAAGGACGGAACTTGGGAAGATCTGGTAAAATGGAATTACTTGGTGAATATGAGAGTTGGAATTAAAGTTGGAATCAAAATTGGGATTAAAACTGGAATTAAAATTGAAAAATTTTAATGGGAATTGAAATTGAAATTGTAGTTGGAATTGGAAATGGTCAAAAGAGGAACTGTGAGCAGCAGGACTTCCCTCTAAGAGACCGGACTAAGGAAGTATTCAGTTAAGAACTAGTACCAGCGAGAACCCCAAGACAGAGAATGAAGCCAAAGAATAAGAGCGAGAACCCCTAGACAGAGAACGAAGCCAACATAGTAAAGAGTCAATAGAATAAAGAACCAACATAGTAGAGTATTAATATAGTAATGAGTTAACATAGTGAGGAGTCATACATAAATAAGAAGAGGTACTGGAGGAAAGACTTAGTTAATTGCAGGGAGAAACTTGAATAGGTATTGAGAATAGCAGAGCCGATGCATACTTGCTCGATGGATTTGAATTGTTTAACCCTTGATGGTAAAGCGGCTTCTATTATCAAGGTGGAAAGAAATTGTCCCTGGATTTGACATTCTTGATTGGATTTAGGATAAAATTAACAGCAAAGGAAATTGATTGTTTAAATTTGAACAGCTGGGAATTCCACAGGAATTGGAATGGAATTGTATTATCAGCTACAATGCTGTGGAATGAAAGGATGAGATGGACACTGAAATTTGATATAGTAAATTAAAGTCTGAGTGAATTTGGTTAAATTGAAACATTTATCATGGTTTGCTTTAAATTAGTCACAGCTGCAGGGAAATCTGGACTGAACCCAGCTGAAATTTATATGATTACCTATCATCAGATACACATATTATAACATTGTGTGAGTATTAAGAAGGCTAATTAGTGTCGATCCTAGAATAATATAGAGTATATTAGGGAACAGAATAGGAATAGGGATATAGTAATAGGGTAATATAATAGGTTTGAATAAGGATAGTATAGCAGAACTATAGACAATGTATGGGAAAGCATGAGTGCATGATGGTAACTTGTTTTGTCCCAAGTTTCTTAGGTTTTAGGTTCAACTGTGGAAGGTGATGGAAGACAGGGCAGCAACACGGATGGCGGGAATTCGCGCCCAGAAAAACTCAGGAGGTGAAGAATCCTCAGACGGAACTTGTGAAGTTATGCGCCCAGAAAAACTCGGGAGGTGAAGAATCCTCAGACGGAACTTGTGAAGTTATGCGCATGAAAACTCGGGCGCATTACTTGATTCTGGGAAGAAACATCATCACCTTGTGTTGCTGATAGATGGGAAATGTAAAGCACACTTATGTATGTCTGGTTAGCTGATTATTGAGCCATTTTGGTTATCATAAATGATGGGTTATCATTTATGATTTAAAAAAAAGGAGTGTTAATCCTGGCAAAATTGGAGAGGCTCGGACTTCAAAATGGGGTAAAAGCTTCAGGGCTGCTGGGAGATTTGGTCAATTTGGAATTGCTCTGCAGAGCTGGGACAAGCTGCGGAGTGGTGCAGTGTATCTACAGCCTCGATACAATTTGCAAGCAAAGAATAAGAATACATCTGCAGACCCTTTCAATTAGGTGCAAAATGCATAGAATGGATTGGATGGCTGCAAACCAGACATACACTTTGTAAATAATTGTAAATAATGTTGCAGAGTTTAGCTTTGCCGAGTGTTGATTGGATGAGGTATTGAGTCTTGTCTGGGATTCTGGCAGATCAGGGTAAATGTTTCTAAGTTGGTTTCTTGACGAAGTCCTGTTTGAATACAATGTATTGAGCTGCTGTATTATTGGGTTCAGGAAATGTCTGTTATGTATGGGGTTAATCAATATCTGTAATTGGGTTATTAAGGGACCACCCCCATGTGGTTCGGCCCCTCGAGGTCCCGGGACATATAAAAATCTGCTACCCCGAGGTCCAGCGTCGATCTTCTGGGAGAGCGCTTAGGACTGCAAGAACATCTGGAGTGTCTCTGTCTGAGTGAGGCCTAGAGGGCTTGAACAGGCAGATAGATATGAGGATCGAACCCGCGGTGGGATAGGTAGAGTAGTTGAACTGTAATGTGCTTTTGTTAAAATAAAATGTAGTTGTTTCAAGTGCTCAGTTCAGTGTTTTTACTGAAACTAGACTGGCGGGAAGCTTAGAAACGAGCAATTTACACTTCCTACACATTATCATTTGCCAGGCTTTATCCCGCGCCATCACTCTTAAAGCTTTCCTCCCCCTACTTTAAAGGAGTCCCAACCCAATCAATAAAGGTTCTTTAATTCATTACATCGAATCAAAGAACCTTTATTGATTATAGTTTAATAATTGGGAAAAAAATAATATTAAAATTTTGGAAAGGTCCTATAACCCCCACAATTAAAATGTGGACTATGGAAATGTCGGAGACCCTATATTTGGAAAGATTAATATTTGTCTTAATGGACAAACAAGAACTATTTAAAATGATATGACCCCCATTTATTGAATATTTGAAGGGGCAAACTGGTTCGGCACGAGAACCCGACTGAAACCTGAATCAAAGAGTAGATGAAGAATTACATTTCATAAAACGCGGATATATCTCCAACGATGTATAATCTATTGAACACTCCATTCTTTCTCAACTTTTCCTCCTCTTTTTTGTTTCCTCTCTCTCTAATAATTTCTATCTTTATAAAAACTGGAAAAAATAAATAGAAGTGCAATTACTATGCAATTGTTAATATAAATAATATTGATAATGTATGTCTACAATGAACAAAATGTTTTTCATTATGTCTACAACTAACAAATTGCTTTTTTATTATGTAGTTACTTCTAATTAAAAAAAATTAACAACAAAAAGTCCCAACCCAAAACATCACCTAGCCATGTTCTCCAGAGATGGTGCCTCACCCGCTGAGTTACGCCTGCACTTTGTGTCATTTTTTAATATGAGTATATTTAAGGAGGGGTTGTTTGGTAGGTGAGTCAGATGGGGGAAAGAGGGGTGGAGATAGCAACTGAAACATAGAAACATAGAAAATAGGTGCCAGAGGAGGCCATTTGGCCCTTCGAGCCAGCACCGCCATTCATTGTGATGATCATCCGCATCAGGAAACCCGTGCCTGCCTTCTCCCCATATCCCTTGATTCTGCTAGCCGCTAGAGCTCTATCTAACTCTCTTTTAAATTCATCTGGTTCTGGACCCCCCAACATTGGGAACATTTTTCCTGCACCTAGCTTGTCCAGTCCTTTTATAATTTTATATATTTCTATAAGATCCCCTCTCATCCTTCTAAATTCCACTGAATACAAGCCCAGTCTTTCCAATCTTTCCTCATATGACAGTCCCGCCATCCCGGGGATTAACCTTGTGAACCTACGCTGCACTGCCTCAATAGCAAGGATGTCCTTCCTCAAATTAGGAGACCAAAACTGCACAGAATACTCCAGATGTGGTCTCAGATGAGCCATGTGCAACTGCAGAGGGACCTCTTTACTCCTATACTCAAATCCTCTTGTTATGAAGGCCAACATGCCATTAACTTTCTTCACTGCCAGCTGTACCTGCATGTTTACCTTCAGTGACTGGTGTACAAGGACACCAAGATCTCGTTGCACTTCCCTTCTTCTTAATCTGACATCATTGATTTAATAATCTGCCTCCTTGTTCTTGCCGCCAAGGTGGATAACCTCACATTTATCAACATTATACTGCATCTTCCCACTCTCTCAACCTGTCCATGTCACCCTGCAACCTCCTAGCATCCTCTTCACAGTTCACACTGCCACCCAGTTTTGTGTAATCTGCAAACTTGCTGGTGTTCCATCTTCTAAATCATTAATATATATTGTAAATAGTTGCGGCCCCAGCACCGAGCCTTGGGGCACTCCACTCGCCACTGCCTGCCATTCTGACAGGGACCCGTTTATTCCTACTATTTGTTTCCTGTCTGCCAACCAATTCTCTATCCATGTCAATGCCCTACCTGCAATACAATGTGCTCTAAGTTTTGCACACTAATCTCCTGTGTGGGACCTTATCAAAGGCTTTCTGAAAGTCCAGATACACTACATCCACTGGCTCTCCTTCATCCATTTTACTTGTCACATCCCCAAAAAATTCCAGAAGATTAGTCAAGCAGGATCACCCCTTCATAAATCCATGCTGACTTGGACAAATCCTTTTTACTGCTATCCAAATGCGCCGTTATTACTTCTTTAATAATTGACTCCATCATCTTACCCACCACCGATGTCAGTCTAAAATGGTCTATAATTCCCTCTCTCTCTCGCTCCTTTCTTGAAAAGTGGGATAACATTAGCTACCCTCCAATCCACAGGAACTAATCCTGAACATTGGAAAATGATTACCAATCCGTCCACAATTTCTAGAGCCACCTCCTTGAGTACCCTGGGATGCAGACCATCAGGCCCTGTGAATTTAGTAGCCTTTAGTCCCTGTCTACCCAATGCTATTTCTCGCCTAATGCAAATTTCTTTCAGTTCCTCTGTCTCCCTAGATCCTCTGACCTCTTGTACATCTGGGATTGTTTGTGTCTTCCTTAGTGAAGACAGAACCAAAGTACCTGTTCAATTTTTCTGCCATTTCCTTGTTCCCCGTAATAATTTCACCTGTTTCACCTGTTTCTGTATTTGGCCAGCCTCAATATTGTAGCCGGCCAAGAATATAACTAAGAATATAAAATGGCTCCAGTGCAAGGTGCTCTAAAAATCCATCTCGGAGGCACTCTACAAACTGAGGCTGGAGATGATGTGGAAAAGAGAAAAAGATGCAAATGGGGGAATCTAATAAAAAATGAAGGTAGGGAGTGACACATGGAACCAGAGATAGTACGGCCTGGCCTGATATGAATGTTGCATTGCACGCCACTTCATTGCAATGTGGATCCTGCCACCGGCATACCCTTCCCCCTTACTATATTTAAACAGAACCTTTCCTCCAACTAGATAAGAAAAGGGCAGTCATCAGCAGAAGATGCTCCAAAGTTTGTCTTATATTGGCCCACATATATTCCTGAGAGATTTGGGTTTAAGTGGCAGGTACTTTATCAGGAATTGAACCAATGTTTACCTGCATATCTGGTCTAAGGTACTTTACTTTGACATGCAAAGAGCGAAGGAAAAAAGCACAGTTTACAGCCAACGAATTACTGTAAGAAGAGAAGTCACTGTAATTATCTATCTTGTTGCATCAGCAATTCTTTACACATAACAAGCTCCTGCAAGCAGCACTATGACAATTATCTGCTGATAGGTATAATGATCGAGGGATTAATTTGTCCACAAAGCTGGGATAAATATCCTGCCGTTTGGCAAAGTAGTGCCATGGGATCCTTTTTTATATTGTCATGCAAAGTGCAATGATTTCCAGTCCTCCCACACCCACTCAATTCCCTCTACTTTTCTTCTCCCTTTGTTCATCACTCTCACCTCACTCTTCTCCGCCTGCTTCCACCTGCTCACCACTCCTTCCCCTTCTGGTACCTCCTTTCACCTACTCTCCCACTAGCTTATGCATCGCTGGATTATATGAGTTATGTTTATACATTGCCTGACAGGATAGTTGCTGGGAGAGAGATTTCCTTGGCAGACGAATCTGGAACTGTCTCAAAATAGAGGGTGGCCATTTTGACATGCCTTGAGGATAAATAGCTTCTCTCAAAGGTTTGTGAATCTTTGGAATTATTTGCCTTTATGGTCCATGGAGGCTTAGTCAAAGCAGAGATTAATTCAAATCATAGATTAATAGATTTGTGGATTTTCTGGGAATCAAGAGATATGGGGCTAGTCAGGAAAATGGAGCTGAGGTGAAATGTCAGTCGTGATCTTGGCAAATGGCAGAGCTGGCTTGCGTGCCAAATGATCTACTCACGTGATCACGCACTCACGCACTTAATCTGTGCATTTTTCTATTCTTATTTCAATGGAGTATATGTCGCAGCATCGTAGCCTTTCAAAGTCGTTGAGTTAACCACAGCCCAGCTTTGGGGAAAGGCTGAATGGATGGCGAGATGGTGGTTCAAGGAAAAATAATATCTTGGTTTACAAAGCAGCAATGAGAAGTGGTCCATGTGAGTAACAAGACCAATGAACAAACATAAGAAATGAGATATCAGCGAGTTCAAACTCAACAATACCTTGTTTGAATTGGAAGAAAAGTATCCACATCAACCGAATAGAGTCATGGAGTCCGAAAGCTATGAAACATAGGCCTTTCGGCCCAACTTCTCAATGTTGACCAAGTTAGCACCCACGGAAACATAACTTTGCCCCTGAGATCCCTCTTAAGTTTCAACCATCTCACCTTAAGCCTATGCTCTCTAGTTTTAAAATCTTCTACTCTGGGGAAAAGATTGTGAACATTCACATTATCAATGCCATGTGATTTTATGTACTTCAAAATGGTCACCACTCAGTTTCCTATGCTCCAAAGAAAAAAATGTCCCTGCCTATCCCGCCTCTCCCTATAACTCATGCACACAGATCCAAATAACATTCAGGTGTATCTGTTCTTCATCCTTTCCAACGTAGTTCTATCCTTCCTGTAGCTGGACAACTAGAACTGCATGCAGTACTCATGTAGTGAACACTTTATGCAGTGTAGTCTCACAAACTACTGGTATAGCTATATCATGATGTCCCAACTTTTTATCTCAGTACCCTTCCCAATAAAAGCAAGCATGACAAATGCCTTCTTCTCCACCCTGCCCACCTGAACTGCCACCTTTAGGAAACAATGCAACTATACTACTCGATTTTTTCCACCCCACTCTCCAAAGCTCGACCATTATTGTGCAAGTCCGCCCTGGTTTGATGTACCAAGCTGCAAAAATTCACTACTGTTAGGTTTAAATTTCCTTCCAATATTGACTTTGTAAGCTCAGATATTCTCCCTCACTGTTCACTATGCAGCCATTGTGTCATCTACAAATGACAATGTTAACTACATCGACATTTGGTGGGTCGAATAGCCTAATTATACTCCTATCACTTTTGACCTTATGACCTGAACCGTTCTTGTAGATACCAACCAACAAGAGATATACTGGAAAACAATGGAGGAACATGTGGTGTAATGACTATTCCAAACATAGACATAGACTATTCCAAACGTAGAACCAGCCATGATGAGAAGACATAAATTAACAACATCAGGGTGTAATCTTCAGATCAAGAAATTCAATTATTGGAATTATTAGAATTCGAGAGTCAAACACACCTACTATAGCCCCTGTCCCACTGTACGAGGTAATTCACGAGTTCTCCTGAGTTTTCTCCTGATTTGAACTCGGAGAATGTCCATAGCGGATCTGTAGGAGTTTGTGGATGTCTTGTAGCGGCTCGTAATGCTAACGGTAGGTACTTGGGACATCTAGTAAACTCGTGACGTATTTTCAACCCAAAATGTCCAGGAGTAAAACAATACTCGTGATGAAAAAATGGTTACATTTTACTCATAGTTAGACTATTACAAGCCGCTACAGGACATCCACGAACTCCTACGACCCGCTACGGACATTCTCCGAGTTCGAATCAGGGGAAAACTCAGGAGAACTCGTGAATGACCTCGTACAGCCAGGGGCTTCTGGCTGAGTACCCATGAAAACCATCAATAGATATTGCTGTATACTGTAAACAAGGTCTTAAAGAGGAAAAGTAGTGTATTGTTTTGTATGTAAATATGCAGCAAAGTCATATGCGTTTGTGAGGTAATGGTGTAATTGTAACCTTAGCACAAATGAGTGTTGTAATTTCAACTCCAATAAAGGATTAGCATACACTCTGGAGTTCCTTGTATCTGCCATAGTTTTTTTGTTGCCGTTTTTTTTCATCTCTATGATGCACTACAACCCATGTCCATGCATTTGAACCAATAATCGCTGACAAAAAGCTGGAATTAATCAGCAGTTCCAATGTTTAAATGAAAAGGTTCATAACAGATCAGAACCAAAGAGCCCAAATTAGGTCAAAATGCGACTGGAAAGGGGAATTAAAATGTTTGGCAACTGGGAGATCAGACTGAGGCCAAGGGTCTTGACCCGAAACATCACCCATTCCTTTTCTCCAGAAATGCTGCCTGACTTGTTCAGTTACTCCAGCATTTTGTGCCCATCCTTGTAAAAGAGCGTATGTTGCTGAACTCATGAGATCATAATTGAAGATTCCTTAAGTTGAGAGTTTCCTCTGTGTATGGCGGTCAAATGGGGCTACGAGTAGTGGAACCAAGGTGAGGCAAACAGTCTGACTGCTAAAATAAATTATCTTTGAATTGTTCCCACTTGTTTCTCTGACAAGAAACATTGTTAAGAATTATGTCGATCCTATCTCCTGAACGCAAAGAGGCACAGGAGAACCTAAAGCAATAACCAGACTTACATGCCACGCAAGCCACAAAAATAAAGCAGTATAGAGAAATATGATTCAGCAAGGTCATGTAATTTGGGACCAGAATGTAGAAATAGAGGGAAGGAGCACAGCTATGAAAATGCTCTGTGGGATAGGAGTGTATAACAAAATTATACATGCACCTGAAATTCTGTTTCCAATATTTTAATGGAGATTTTGGAACCAAAGCACAGGAGGAGGTCATTTGTCCTATTATGCCACCTCTTAATGGAGCAATTCTGACAAACACAGATAGTAGCACTCACTGTAAACTTAGGAGTATTCTCTCTCAAGTTAGCCTAACCTATTCCTATTTGGAAGGACTAATTGATTCAGATTCCATTGCCGCTACATCTACTGCAGCAATGAAAGACAGAGAAAGGAAGTCATTAAGTTTCCCCAGTGGATTTCTTGGAAACATGTTGAATTTGCTTTGTCTTCTGAGGAATGGATTGGTGCTGTGCTTTCTTGGCCGTAACATGGATGTCGTTGGATCAGGTCAAGTTGTTGGTGATACTGTATTTACGGTACCCGGACATGACATGGAAGGACAAGAAGCTGAAGCGAAGAAGCGGAAGCCAAATAACGGAACAGAAATGACGCCGAAAAGCCAACTAACTGAACGGACGCAACGCCTAAAAGCCAAAAACCGAAAGGGCACAACGCCGAAAAGCCAAATAATGGACATGATGTCGCCGGGGGGGTGGGACTTGTCAGCGATTGGTCCAGACCACCGTGTCCATTACATCACTGGCCAGGATAGACGGGAGGGTAGGGTTCATTTTCCAACACAAGACCGCCCGGGGCTGGAGGGTCACTGGGCACTCCGAATCTGAGCACCAATGTGTAAGCGGCTGAAGGAGAGCATCCCTCGGGACAGCCCCAGTTTCCCCCCCGGGGTTAGCGCTATCCGTCCACGGCCGCCCTCCTCCTCATCTCCCCCATGCGGCTGCATTGTGACAGGCTGTGCATTGGCAGCACCAACACAAACGGGGCTGGGTGGCGCGGGGCCGCGGCTCCGGGCAGTGGACATACGGGGACGAAAACCCGGCAACGTCCCCGCCAGCTGCAGCAGAGTTGGGGACAGTCTGGTCTCTCCGTCCACCCAGGGTTACTGAACGCGATGCACCACCACCGGCACCCGACCCCCACACCAGGATGATTCACCCAATCCCCCCCCGACCCACACTAGCAGCTATAGTAAATCGCTTTTAAAACATGGGGGGGTGGGGGCACAAGTTCCCTGGCGGGCCAATGGCAAGTGTGCATGACAACAAACAATTTTATCTCCTCCCACTCACCCCCCCCCCCCCCCCGACAACAAGAAGCCCTTCTTATTTATTGTCTAAACACAGTAATACCGTCTGGTTGCCTGTGTAACGTACACAACAAGCGCCCACGCACAAAACATCAGATAATCTGTTTTTTTCAGTTTGTTTGCAATTCATTTGTTTTTTTTAACTTTGCGCATTTAACAGTGGCATTTTAGCAGCGGTGTCAATAAGTGGTAATTTTTTTCCCCCTCGCAGACAATACATTACTCACAAATCACATACTTTACCTCTATTACCCATCTACATAAAAACAAAGTGTTAATGCCTCTTCAAGGTCTACTAATCCACCCATAGCTTCAGCTGTAGGGATTTGGCACTCGGAACAATGACTGCATTTGAAGATCATCTGAGCATCTTGAAGTGAATCTCGTAAGCACGAGTGAAAGGTAGCCGAGCGACGCGGTATCGATCAGCCCACATCACACAGAGTGGAAAAGAATGAAATGGAAATTGCAAATTATTCAACTGCAACTTTCCCCCTTCCCCGACACAAAGGCAGCAATAACATATTTGGCACGTTTAATCTCTTTTCCAGAATATGCATAAAAGAAGCAATATATATATAACCTCCTCTTTCTGCTGACCATATCTTATGCAATATTCAGCAAGACTACCTGGACAATTAGTTTGGTGTGACAGTTGTGAAAGAAGGAAAGATGCTGGTTTTAATCGAAGATGGACTCAAAAAGCTCAGCAGAACAGGCAGCATCTCTGGAGAGAAGGAATGGATGACGTTTCGGGTTGAGACCATTCAGACTCAGTCTTCAGGTCTGAATAAAGGTCTCGACCTGAAACGTAGAAACATAAAAACATAGAAAATAGGTGCAGGAGTAGGCCATTTGGCCCTTCGAACCTGCACCACCATTCAATATGATCATGGCTGGTCATCCAGCTCAGTATCCTGTACCTGCCTTTTCTCCATACCCCCTGATCCCTTTAGCAACAAGGGCCACATCTAACTCTTAAATATAGCCAATGAACTGGCCTCAACTACCTTCTGTGGCAGAAAATTCCACAGATTCACCACTCTCTGTGTGAAAAATGTTATTCTCATCTCGGTCCTAAAAGACTTCCCCCTTATCCTTAAAATGTGACCCCTTGTTCTGGACTTCCCCAACATCGGGAACAATCTTCCTGCATCTAGCCTGCCGAGCTCCTTAAGAATGTTGTAAGTTTCTATAAGATCCCCCTCAATCTCCTAAATTCTAGCGAGTACAAGCCGAGTCTATCCAGTTTTTCTTCATTTGAAAGTCCTGACATCTCAGGAATCAGTCTGGTGAACCTTCTCTGTATTCCCTCTATGGCACAAATGTCTTTCCTCAGATTAGGATGCCAAAACTGTACGCAATACTCCAGGTGTGGTCTCACCAAGACCCTGTACAACTGCAGTAGAACCTCCCTGTTCCTATACTCAAATGCTTTTGCTATGAATGCTAACATACCATTCGATTTCTTCACTGCCTGCTGCACCTGCATGCCTACTTTCAATGACTAGTGTTCCACGACACCCAGGTCTCGTTGCATTTTCCTAATCGGCCACCATTCAGATAATAGTCTACTTTCCTGTGTTTGCCACCAAAGTGGATAACCTCACATTTATCCACATTATACTGCATCTGCCATGCATTTGCCCACTCACCCAACCTATCCAAGTCACCTTGCAGCCTCCTAGCATCCTCCTCACACCTAACACTGCTCCCCAGCTTCATGTCATCTGAAAACTTGGAGATGTTGCATTCAATTCCCTCGTCCAGATCATTAATATATATTGTAAATAGCTGGGGTCCCAGCACTGAGCCTTGCGGTACCCCACTAGTCACTGCCTGCCATTCTGAAAAGGACCCGTTTACTCCTACTCTTTGCTTCCTGTCTGCCAGCCAGTTCTCTATCCACATCAATACTGAACCCCCAATACAGTGTGCTTTAAGTTTGCATGCTAATCTCTTATGTGGGACCTTGTTAAAAGCCTTCTGAAAGCCCAGATATAACACATCCACTGGTTCGCCCTTATCCACTCTACTAGTTACATCCTCAAAAAATTCTATAAGATTCGTCAGACATGACTTACCTTTCATAAATCCATGCTGACTTTGTCCAATGATTTCACCACTTTCCAACTGTGCTGCTATCCCATCTTTAATAACTGACTCTAGCATTTTCCCCACTACCGATGTTAGACTAACTGGTCTGTAAATCCCCGTTTTCCCTCTCCCTCCCTTTTTAAAAAGTGGGTTTACGTTAGCTACCCTCCATTCCTCAGGAACTACTCCAGAATCTAAAGAGTTTTGAAAAATTATCACTAATGCATCCACTATTTCTGGGGCTTCTTCCTAAGTACTCTGGGATGCAGCCTATCTGGCCCAGGGGTTTATCGGCCTTTAATCCTTTCAATTTACCCAACACCACTTTGCCGCTAACCTGGATTTCACTCAGTTCCTCATTTGACCCCCGGTCCTCTGCTATTTCCGGCAGATTATTTATGTCTTCCTTAGTGAAGACAGAACCAAAGTAGTCATTCAATTGGTCTGCCATGCCCTTGTTCCCCATGATCAATTCACCTGTTTCGGACTGCAAGGGACCTACATTTGTTTTATCTAATCTTTTTCTCTTCACATATCTATAAAAACATTTGCAGTCAGTTTTTATGTTCCCTGCCAGTTTCCTTTCATAATCTATTTTCCCTTTCCTAATTAAGCCCTTTGTCCTCCTCTGCTGAACTCTGAATTTATCCCAGTCCTCTGGTAGGCTGCTTTTTCTGGCTAATTTGTATGCTTCATCTTTTGTTTTGATACTATCCCTGATTTCCCTTGTCATTCACGGATGTACTACCTTCCATGATTTATTATTTTGACAAACTGGGATGAACAATTGTTGTAGTTCATCCATGCAGTCTTTAAATGCCTTCCATTGCATATCCACTGTCAACCCTTTAAGAATCAATTGCCAGTCTATCTTGGCCAATTCACGTCTCATACCCTCAAAGTTACCTTTCTTTAAGTTCAGAACCCTTGTTTCTGAATTAACAATGTCACTCTCCATCCTAAAGAAGAACTCAACCGTATTATGGTCACTCTTGCCCAAGGGGCCATGCACAACAAGACTGCTAACTAACCCTTCCTCATTACTCAATACCCAGTCTAGAATAGCCTGTTCTCTTGTTGGTTCCTCTACATGTTGGTTTAGAAAACTATCCCGCAAACATTCCAAGAAATCTTCTTCCTCAGCACCCCTGCCAATTTGATTCACCAAACCTATATGTAGATTGAAGTCACCCATTATAACTGTTTTACCTTTGTTGCACGCATTTCTAATTTCCTGTTTGATGCCATCCCCAACTGCACTACTACTGTTAGGTGGCCTGTACACAACTCCCATTAGCGTTTTCTGCCCCTTAGTGTTTCACAGCTCTACCCATATCAATTCCACATCCTCCAAGCTAATGTCCTTCCTTTCTACTGTGTTAATCTCCTCTCTAACCAGCAACGCTGCCCCACCTCCTTTTCCTTTCTGTCTATCCCTCCTGAATATTGAATATCCCTGGATGTCCAGCCTTGGTCACCCTGGAGCCATATCTCCGTGATCCCAACTATATCATAATCATTAATAATTATATCATATTCATTAATAACTATTATCATATTCATTAATAACTATTATCATATTCATTAATAACTATGAGTCGCCCATTCCTTCTCTCCAGAGATGCTGCCTGTTCTGCTTTCATAAGGTTGGTAATCCATTGAAACCATAGAAAAATAAAAGGAGTCTGAGTAGGCAGATGAGGAATTAAGTCATAGTTCCACTACTTACGCTTATCTATAACATTTAGGATCCATCATCACTCATAATCACTCATAATTGTCCAAAAGGAATTTGGACAGAGACATGGATCGGAAAGTTTTAGAGGATTATGGGCCAAATGCGGGCAGGTGGGACATAGTAGATGGGGCCCCTTATTGGCACGAGCAAGCTCAGTCAAAGGGCCTGTTTCCATGCTGTACGATTCAATTAATTATATCACATTTATACATCAGTGGGGAGCATGTTGGAGATTCCATAACCGACTTGAATGAAACATACAGTTTTATGCAAGAATTGTGCTAGCACATATTGAATATGTGTGAAAGCCATTAACTGAAGTTGACATCATTATACACATGTATCTATTTAAATCTAGATGTGTACTTATATCTTTCACAAATAATCATTTATAGTCCTGCAATCTACAGTAAAGCAAAATAAATATATTGGATGACCTTTAGTCTGTGTTAGCTGATGCCACACTTGGTTTAACAGTAATATTCACAAAAGAAAAGCGATTTTACTAATACATGGTCATAAGGTGATAGTCATAAGTGATAGGAGTAGAATTAGGCCATTTGGCCCATCAAGTCTACGCCATTCAATCATGGCTGATCTATCTTTCCCTCCTAACCCCATTCTCCTGCCTTCTCCTCATAACCTCTGACACCTGTACTAATCAAAAATCTATCTATATCTGCCTTAAAAACATCCACTGAAAATCCATGGGATTTATGATATTAAGATCAAAAAGAAGCATGTCTCAAGAACACAAGAAAATGGAAGCATGAGCAGGCCACCGGCCCCTCAAACAGACACCACCATTCAGCATGATCTCCGCCGACCTCAATTCATTTTCTGTGCTGCTTCCCCATAACTCTCAACTCCTCAGTCTTTCAAATATTTTATTACCTCCACCTTAAATATTTCTAAAGATCTGGCATCCATCACCCTCAGGGGCTGAGAATTCCAGGGACTCGTTACCATCTGAGTGAAGAAACTTCTACATCTCAGTTTTAAATGACCAGCCCCTTACCTTGTAGCTATATTCCCCCTTTCATGACTCTTCCACTAATGAAAATATTTCCTCAACCTCACTTAGAATCTTATTTGTTTAACAGGATCAAACCTGGGTCTCTGGTGCTGTAAGGCACCAACTCTACTGCTGCACCACCTGACACAGTTGACTGTTGGCACTGGAGATTAGACCCAAATCTATTGGTTTAGGAATTAGATCTTCAGCATTCAGCATTGACAATACACAATTCATATTGTTCTCTTTGAATTTCTATAATTTAGATTAAACCTTTAATTACAGATTACTTATGAGTGCCCAAATGATTTGTATCTGTTGAAGTCCAATTGATTGCAGCAGTATAGCAACAGACTTGCTGTCCTGCACATTTTATTTCACAGCAAACAGAAGCAAACCAGTTTTGTGATCAAATACTGTAAAATATGCTATTCCACTTCCTGCTCCCTAAACTGTGCAGAACATCTGGTGCATATTGCTATACTGATAGCAATCTGAAGTCCTGGTAATATGAAATCTGAGACAACCTTTTAATGACATATTTGTTTAATATGGTTGAAATTATTAATGACATGCTCCAATTCAGCAAGTACAAATTGAACAATAAATAGAGTGCATTGGTTCAAAGGAGATCTGTGAGGCAAGTTTTCTTACACAGATTGTAGCGAGTACTTAGAATAGACTGCCGCAGTTGGTGGTTGGTGACATATGGGTAGGCTGGGATTGAGGGGTATGGATTATGTGCAGGTAGATAGGAAATGGTCTTGGCGTCACATTTGGAACAGACATTGTGGGCCGAAGGGCCTGTCATCGTGCTGTACTGTTATCTGTTCTATGTCCACGCTGTGCTGCTTCTTTAAGACCGAAAGGAGCAGAAATTATCCATTCAGGTTCAGTATCAAATTTTTATTAAAAAATAATGCCCCATCTACATTAGTCACACTTTCCTGCATTTGGCCCACAGCCCTCTACACCAACCCTATCCATGTACCTGTCTAAATGTTTCTTAAATGTTGTGATAGTGCCTGCCTCAGCTACCTCTTCTGGCAGTTTGTTCCATATGCCCACCACCTTTAGTGTAAAAAAGTAACCCTATTAAATATTCTCAATTTTCAAAAGACATTTGGCCAGGTACGTGGATAGGAAGGGTGTAAAGAGATATGGGCCAAATGCAGGCAAATGGGACTAGCCCAGAATGCCACCACAGTCATCGTGGTCAGGTTGAGCTAAAGGGCTTGTTTCTACACTGTATAGCTCTAACTCTGACTCTCTGTGCCCACTTCAAAAGAATACATCCCACAACAATCAAGAATGTATGCTCTGGTACTTATTTTTGGTCCTTATTTTATTAATGTTTGAATATGGAGCACATATTAAACAATCTCACATACAAATAGCCATGTGAACATTCTAAGTTGTCAAAAAGATTTAGTCATAGACTTTTAAAGACAAAAACAATCCCTTCAGTCCAACACGTCCAATGCCTTCCTTTTTGCCCATCCTATTTTTCCATCCTATTAGATCAATTTATTTCCATGCTTGGCTTGGTTAAGTGCCCGTCTAAAAGTATTTTAACGTAGTGATTGTATTTGACAGTTGATGCATGAACATCTGTTATCTTCCACCAACTTGTGCTTAATGTCATTTTGAAGCAAATGGAGCATTGCCATTGAACTGAACCTGTTTTACATAGACATAGAAACATAGAAAATAGGTGCAGGAGTAGGCCATTCGGCCCTTCGAGCCTGCACCGCCATTCAATGTGATCATGGCTGATCATCCAACTCAGTATCCCGTACCTGCCTTCTCTCCATACCCCCTGATCCCTTTAGCCACAAGTGCCACATCTAACGCCCTCTTAAATATAGCCAATGAACTGGCCTCAACTACCTTCTGTGGCAGAGAATTCCAGAGACTCACCACTCTCTGTGTAAAGAATGTTTTCCTCATTTCGGTCCTAAAGGAATTCCCCCTTATCCTTAGACTGTGACCCCTTGTTCTGGACTCCCCCAACATCGGGAACAATCTTCCAGCATCTAGCTTGTCCAACCCCTTAAGAATTTTGTAGGTTTCTATAAGATCCCCCCTCAATCTTCTAAATTCCATCGAGTACAAACCGAGTCTATCCAATCTTTCCTCATATGAAAGTCCTGACATCCCAGGAATCAGTCAGTTTTATTCTCCTTGGTGAGGAAGAGACCAAACTTTATGGGTTCTCATTGAGGTTATGTTGACCCTGAAGTGACATAGTTAGTCATGCCAAATTAGAAATGAGACAAACCTATGTGGTAGATCCAGTAGCCTGATACAAGAACCAGGTGGTTCTACTGTACTCTGGGACATTGTTAATGATTGATTTGGATGTTTGTCTTATTAACAGAACCTGTAGAGGGATAAATTAATGACTAGGATTGGGATTATTCTCTTTCAGCCCAAGGCAACTTTACAGAAATCAATGGCCAAAAACAATGTTTTTAACTGCTAACAATGGATGACATTTATGTTCGAGCAGGGCATGTGGTTTACTGAGAGTAAGTGAGTGGAGCTTCATTCAAATTGGTTTCTACTACCTCCTTTAATTTAGTTTAGTTTCGTTTAGAGATCCAGTGAGGAAACTGTCCCTTTGTCCCACCGCGTCCGCGCCGACCAGTGATCCCCATACACTAACACTATCATACACACTAGGAACAATGTACAGTTGTTTACCGAAGCCGATTAGCCTATAAACCTGTACGTCTTTGGAATGTGGGAGGAAACCGGAGTAGCCAGGGAAAAATCATGCGGTCACAGGGAGAACGTACAAACTCCATACAGACCTGCACCAATCCCTGATCCCTGATTAAATCCCTGAGCCACATTGAAATATTATGCATTGACCACCATATTTCAAGCATTGTGAAAGTGGATGTGAATACAGTAAACCCTTCTTATAACAGACAACAGAGGGAGGAATGGTGTCTGTTATCGCCGATTGTCTTCTATAATTGAGTAAGGGATTACTGAGTGCTAGAGTATCATTGTATAAGTGGGGTGGGAGATTGCAACCTTCATGTGGGCAGCTGGAGTGCAGGTAATAGACAATAGACAATAGACAATAGATGCTGTAGGCCATTCAGCCCTTCGAGCCAGCATCGCCATTCATTGTCATCATGGCTGATCATCCACAATCAGTACCCCGTTCCTGCCTTCTCCCCATATCCCTTGACTCTGCTATCTTTAAGAGGTCTTTCTAGCTCTCTCTTGAAAGCATCCAGAGAATTGGTCTCCACTGCCTTCTGAGGCAGAGAATTCCACAGATTCACAACTCTCTGGGTGAAAAATATTTTACTCATCTCCGTTCCACATGACCTACCTCTTACTCTTAAACTGTCGCCCAGGTTATAGAATAAATTGGAATAAAAGTGAAATCATGTCAATAAAACCGAAAGATTCTACACATCTCGTACAATTTCCTTTTAAAATAGCTGTGGAAAAGTTTAAATACTTGGGTATTGAAATTACTAGAAGATATCAAGACATGGTTAAAGCAAACTATAATCCTGTACTTAAGAAACTACATAATTTAATTACATTCTGGAAAACACTTCCGATGTCCTTAATAAGTCGAATAAACGCCATAAAAATGATTTTTCTACCACAAATTCTATACTTGTTCCAATCAATTCCACTATATCTACCCAAAAAGTTTTTTTTTTAAATTGGACTCAGATATAACAAATTTTATTTGGGATTATAAGACCCATAGAATACAAAGACCACACCTGAATAAACCCGAAGTAGTAGGGGGATCAGCACTCCCTAATTTTATGTATTATTATTGGTCGGTAAATATTAGAAATATGATTCAATTGTTGGATAATTCTCTTCATCAACCAGAATGGATCATTATGGAGAAAGAGGACTGCTCCCCCTTTAATATTGGTGCGATCCTTCTTTCACCAAAGACGGTGAATAATACAAACTACAACAAAAACCCAATTATACATAGTACAATTAGAATTTGGAAACAAATAAAATACAATTTAAAATTAAGAAACTTATCTCTCCTGTCTCCTATTGCTAAAAAAACCCTGTTTAAACCCTCAATTATAGACAAAGCATTTATACAATGGGAAAAAGCAGGAATTAAAACTTTGGAAGATCTGTATGATATGGAAAAATTATTATCATTTAAACAATTACAACTAAAATACAACCTGGGTAACAATCAGTATTTTAAATATTTCCAAATATGTGATTATTTGAAAAAACATGCACATGAATTTCACAAAATGCCATTAGACTTACTAGATGAAGTAATGAATACAAAGGCGGAATCAGCAAATTTAATTTCACATATATATAATATTATACTAAATGCAGTAATACCAACAACGGAAGGTATTAGAGGTGAATGGGAAAATGAACTAAGCATTAAAATGTCCAATGAAAGGTGGAAAGTTTACTTATTAAATGTGCATAAATGCTCAATTAATGCAAGACACACTTTAATACAATTTAAAATAATACACAGATTATACTACTCAAAAACTAAACTAAATAAATTTTTCCCTAACGTTTCACCAATTTGTGATAAATGCCAGTGTCAAGAAGCTACTATAGCGCACTCATTCATCTTTTGTACAAAAATTCAAAGGTTTTGGATTGAAATCTTTGAAATGTTCACAAAACTTTAAAATAAAAATGACACCAAAGCCAGAATGGATTATTTTCGGAATGACAGAAGGTAGTTCGGAATTAAATGTGTATCAAAATAATTTATTTGATTACGGCTTAATAATAGGAAAAAAACTAATCTTAAAATTTTGGAAAAATGCTCCTATAGCAACATTAAATATGTGGATTTCAACTATGTTTGAAACACAACATCTGGAAGATATGAGACTCCGCCTGGAAGGAAAATCAGAACGCTTCTATCTGACGTGGTCTGCATTCATAGAATTACTACAAAGATAGGGTGCAGGAGTACCTCGGGCCTTGGTGGGGGGGGGTTGAAAAACTATCGAGTTGGTGGATTCCTTTTGCGTGATATATATAACATAATAACTGGCTTTTTTTCTTTTTCCTTTTCTTTTTTTGGGGTCTATCTTTTAACCCCCTTTTCTAATTCTTTGACCAAGGGTTTCTTCTCCCCTTTGGCACGCTCTTTCACTATCACAACTCTTTTCACATTTCACTCTCTTTCTCTCTATTCTTTTTCTTTAAAGGCCATAAAATTATGGGGTACAATGATCGTAACAGTATATATGTGTACATTGATGTATTTACCTCTAATAAATAAAATTATTTAAAAAAAAATAAAAAAACTGTGGCCCCTGATTATGGACTCCCCCAATATCGGGAATATGTTTCCTGCGTCTAGCATGTCCAATCCCTTAATAATGTTATATATTTCAATAAGATTCCCTCTCATCATTCTAAATTCCATTGCATACAAGCACAGACGTTCCATTCTTTCAACATATGTCAGTCCCACCATCACGGGAATTAACCTCGTAAACCTACGCTGCACTCCCTCAATAGTAAGAATGTCCTTCCTCAAGTTTGGAGACAAAAACTGCACATGATACTCCAGGTGTGGTCTCACTAGGAAGGGCCTGTACAACTGCAGAAGGACCTCTTTGCTCCTATACTCCTCCTCTTGTTATGAAGGCCAACATGCCATTAACTTTCTTCACTGCCTGCTGTACCTGCATGCTTACTTTCAGTCACTGATGAACAAGGACACCTAGATCTCGTTGTACTTCCCATTTTCCTAACTTGACACGATTCAGATAATATTCTGCCTTCCTGTTCTTGCAACCAAAGTGGATAACCTCACATTTATCCACATTAAACTGCATCTGCTATGCATCTGCCCACTCACCCAACCTGTCCAAGTCAACCTGCATCCTCGTAGCATCCTCCTTACAGTTCACACTGCCATCCAGCTTTGTGTCATCTGCAAATGTGCTAATCCCTTCATCTAAACCACTAATGTATATTGTAAATAGCAGCAGTCGAAGCACCGACCCTTGTGGTACCCCACTCGTCACTGCCTGCCATTCTGAAAGGGACCCGTTAATCCCAACTCTTTGTTTCCTGCCTGCCAAGCAATTTTCTATCCATGTCAATATCCTACTCCCAATACCATGTGCTCTAATTTTTCCCACTAATCTCCTATGTGGGACCTTATCAAAGGTTCCTGAAAGTCCAGGTACACTAAACCCACTGGATCTCTGGAATTCTCTGTCACAGAAGGTAGTTGAGGCCAGTTCATTGGCTATATTTAAGAGGGAGTTAGATGTGGCCCTTGTGGCTAAAGGGATCAGTGGGTATGGAGAGAAGGCAGGTACAGGATACTGAGTTGAATGATCAGCCATGATCATTTTGCATGGCAGTGCAGGCTCGAAGGGCCGAATGGCCTATTCCTGCACCTAGTTTCTATGTTTCTATGTTTCTATCTCCCTTGTCCATTTTCCTAGTTACATCCTCAAGAAATTCCAGAAGATTAGTCAAACATGATTTCTCCTTCGCAAATCCATGCTGACTCTGACCGATCCTGTTACTGCTATCCTTATGTGTCTCTATTTCACCTTTATAATTACCTCCAGCATCTTCCCCACCACCGATGTCAGGCTAACTGGTCTATAATTCCCCGTTTTACCTCTGCCGCCTTTCTTAAAAAGTGGGATAACATTAGCTACCCTCCAATCCACAGGAAGATATCCTGAATCTATAGAACATTGGAAAATAATCATCAATGCGTCCACTATTTCTAGAGCCACTTCCTTAAGCACCCTGGGATGCAGACCATCAGGCCCTGGGGATTTATCAGCCTTCAGTCCCATCAGTCTACCCAACACTATTTCCTGCCTAATGTGGATTTCCTTCTGTTCCTCCGTCACCCCAGGCCCTAGTGGCCACTCTGGCCATTTGTAAACCTGGGAGATTGTTTTGTGTCTTCCATAGTGAAGACAGATCCAAAGTACCTGGTCAACTCGTCTGCCATTTCCTTGTTCCCCATAATAAATTCACCTGTTATTGTCTTCAAGTGTCCAACTTTGGTCTTAACTAATTCTTTCCTCATCACATACCTAAAGAAGCTTTTACTATCCTCATTTATATTCTTGGCTAGCTTACCTTCATACCTCATCTTTTCTCCCCGTATTGCCTTTTTATTTATCTTCTGTTGCTCTTTAAAAGTTTCCCAATCCTCTGGCTTCCCACTCATTTTTGCTATGTTGTACTTCTTCTCTTTTATACTTTCCTTGACTTCCCTTGTGAACCACAGTCGCCTCCTACTCCCCTTGGAATATTTCTTCCTCTTTGGAATGAACTGATCCTGCATCTTCTGTATTGTTCACAGAAATACCTGCCATTGTTGTTCCACTGTCATTCCTGCTAGGGTTTCTTCCCAGTCAACTTTGGCCAGCTCCTCCCTCATGGCCCCATAGTCCTCTTTGGTCAACTGCAATACTGACACTTCCGATTTTCCCTTCTCCCTCTAAAATTGTAGATTAAAACTTATCATATTGTGATCACTAACTCCTAATGGCTCCTTTACCGTGAATTCCCTTATCAAATCTGATTCATTACACAACACTAAATCCAGAATTGCCTTTTCCCTGGTAGGCTCCATTACAAGCTGCTCTATGAATCCATCTCGGAGGCACTCCACAAACTCCCTTTCTTGGTGTCCAGTACCAACCTGATTTTCCCACTCTACCTGCATGTTGAAATCTCCCATAACAACCGTAGCATTACCTATGCGACATGCCAATTTTAACTCAAGTTGCACCCTATATCCAGACTACTGTTTGGGAGCCTGTAGATAACTCCCATTATGGTCCTTTAACCCTTATAATTCTTCAGTTCTATCCATAGTGACTGTACATCTCCTGATTCTATGTCACCCCTTGCGAGGGACTGAATTTTATTCTTTACCAACACAGCTCCCCACCCCCTCAGTCTTTTCGATGGGGTGGGGTAACATTCAGTTTCCAGCCCAGGCCCTCTTGCAGCCATGTCTCTGTGATTCCCACAACATCATACTTGGCAATTTCTAATTGAGCCTCAAGCTCATCCACTTTATTTCTTCTACTTTGCGTATTCATATATGATACTTTTAATCCATTACACCCCTCACCTTTCACATCGATTCCTATTTCACTTGGTCATACTCTCCTATCCCTTCCTGAGCTTTCTGCCACATTAATTCTGGTGACGTCGGGAGCCCACCCTGGCACTGAAAGCTAGTAGGCCCATCCAACACAACCGAAATCCATTATAAAGAGATCTGTAAAAATGCGGGTTACTATATGAAAATAGACCCAAAATGCTGGAGTAATTCAGCAGAACAGGCAGTATCTCTGGATAGAAGGAATGGGTGATGTTTCGGTTCGAGACCCTTCTACAGTCTGAGTTATACAAATTGCTTCTAAAAAGTTCTTCAGAGCTAAACCTAATGGTATATGTTTTAATGCCTTCAGGCAACCGTCAAACATAGAAAGATTCCCCATAGAAATAATCTATCTAACTATTAAACATCTGATCTTGGGGGGGGGGGGGGGGGGGGTGTGTGTGTGTGTGTGTGTGTGTGTGTGTGTGTGTGTGTGTGTGTGTGTGTGTGTGTGTGTGTGTGTGTGTGTGTGTGTGTGTGTGTGTGTGTGTGTGTGTGTGTGTGTGTGTGTGTGTGTGTGTGTGTATAATCACTTCTTCACGAAAAAACAACGCGGTAACGGTAAAATGTTCCATATTCCGGTAGACATTTAACCTGTGGAGTCCAAAATTGCCTTATCTAAAAATGTCATGCTTTATTTCTCAAGTTATTACTGAAAATGTTCAAAAATCTGACAAAACTTATACTTTAAAACTTTAAAAACAACGTCACAATGGGTCTGCTTGGTATGCCATCTTGGGGGCTATGCGTGAGTGGATAGGGCGGGGGATGGGGTAAAAGGAGCAAATTAATAATTATTAATATAATATCAAGGGGGGTAGTTAGTGTGTGGGTTGGTTAGTGTGTGTGTGATGCTGCAGTCCCCCCCCCCCCCCCCCCCACCCCCCGCAACCGCACGTTGAGGGAATGGATCCCACTAGGTCTAGTAAACAATAAAATAGCGGTTTAAAAAAAGACTTGAAAACTTTATTATATGACATAACTTTATTATATGACACAAATAGCACCCATTCACACAAATTACCCCACACTTTGTAAGTGGACAAGGTAAACACTTTGTAAGTGGACAAGGTAAACACATTGTAAGTGGACAAGGTAAACACTTTGTAAGTGAACAAGATAAACAATGTATCAACTAAAACTCATGAACTGAATGGGTACTAAAAGATACTGGAGTAAGTCACATTCATATTCATTCATAAATGAAAGTGCAATCTTTACAAAATTAGACTTTAGATGTGGATCCATGATAGTCAGGTGCATGTGTGATTATGTTACAAGATTGGCAACATATCTGCCTTCCCCAGCAGCCAAAGCTGAATACCCCAAGGTAACTAGACAACTGTTATTTGAGCCACAAATGAAGCAAGATGTCGAACCTGTATAGATCACCTAAAGGAATCTTTAAAATTCCCATTCTGACATTGATTTATTTCATGGAGCCTTATTTGCTGTACTTTAGGTATAAAAAAGCTCCTCATTGTTCAATAACAACAATACTTTTATTTTGTGCATGTCCTTGGAACATGGAATTCATTGCCACGGGAAGGTGTGGTGGACAAGTCAATGAATATTTTTAAGGCAAAGATAGATAGATTTTTGATTAATATGGGGGTCAGGGGTTGTGGGAAGAAGGCAGGAGAATGGGGTTAGTAGGGAGAGATAGATCAGTCCTCTGGTCCTCCATTTACATACTCTGGGCAAGAGCCTCTGTGCATCTCATTGTAAGTGGACAAGGTGGACAAGCTGAAGTGGGCGGGCGCGACTCATGTTGCAGCGGCCCCTACAGCCTGTCTGTCTTTTTTTTATTTTTTGTCTAGTTAAATGTAGTTGTTCGTGTTTTTTTTGTATTGTTTGTAACTGTGTATATGTGGGGGGTGGGGGGTGGGGGGGGGGAAGAGGGGGAAACTTTTAAATCTCTTCCCTGCACGGGAGACCCGACTTTTTCCCTGTCGGGTCTCCGTTGTTGTTGGGGCCTAGCACCATGGAGCGGCCTTCGACCGAGACGACCTGGGTGCTCCATTCACGGAGCTGCGGACTCACCGTCATGGGGCTGGCTGGCCTCGGAGCGTGGGGAGCGGTGGTGGCTCGCCGCTGCGGCCCGACTCTGGAGCTTCAGCTCCAGCTGCAGACCGGTGGACTATCGGGAGCTCGCGGGTCCGGGTGGGAGACCGCTCTCCGGAGCTCCCGCAACACAACATCTCCAGCTCGTGTCGCGGGGTTGGAGCGACCTGGAGCGGGGCCGTACATCGCCCGGCGCGGCTTTCATGGCCGCGGGACATTCCAGCGCCCGCCGGGGGCTCCAACTGTGACCTTTGGGCCTAGAGCGGGGCCGTACATCGCCCGGCGCTACCTCAAAGGCCGTGGAACTTAACACCGCCCGCCTGCAGCTTCGACCTCGGGAGTGAGATGGTGCGGGGGAGAGAGAAGACTTTGCCTTCCATCACAGTGAGGATGAGATTCACTGTGATGGATGTTTGTGTGAATTGAATTGTCTGTGTATTTTTTTTTATGATTTATGTATGGCATGTAGAAACGGAGTTTCGTTCGAGCCTCTCTGAGGTTCGAATGACAAATAATAAAATCAAATCAAATCAAATCAAATCTACCTGATCTATTCCTCTCATGATTTTGTACACCTCTATAAGATCACCCCTCATCCTCCTGCACTCCAAGAAATAGAGACCCAACCTACTCAACCTCTCCCTATAGCTCACACCCTCTAGTCCCGGCAACATCCTCGTAAATCTTTTTTGAACCCTTTCAAGCTTGACAATATCTTTCCTATAACATGGTGAATAAAACTGAACACAATATTCTAGATGCGGTCTCACCAACATCTTATACAACTGCAACATGACCTCCTGACTTCTCTATCTATGATGATGCAGTCTCTGCCGCACTGATTATCTCACACCTCACAGATATGTGGGCCCATTTATGATGTGGGACTTAATCAGGGCAAACTACCGCATTGAGGATAGCCAGACACAGAAGACCACTATTTCACCAATCCCCAGTGTCATTATTGCACGCAATGGGAGCCTTTATGCAGCTGGACAATCACAACCATTGATGAATGCCTGGAATCAACAATCTTCCCAGTGATCAGCGTAACGATGATGTGCAATTGTGAACATCTTTTGTTACCGACATTACCACTTTACCACTTCTTTAGGAAGCTCAATTGCACAACATCAAAGAAATGTTCATCCAATTTAGTGAATTTTTATGGAGGTGCCCAAAGTGGTTGCTCAGTGTGGTACCTAATGACTTTCTGGTGCACCTAAATCAGCAGTCTAATAGTTTCATTGTTTTTATTACAGAGGTTAGCTCTGAAATTCCAGATGTATTTAATTATATAAATTAAAATTCCGCCGGTCTCACGATATGTCTGCTGCCTTCATCTGTCTAGATGGTAACATTTCTAAACATTTGTCCTTGATGTCAACTGTTCTCATACCTTGATCTCCATTTAATTTACGCTGCAGTTGAGTGTGATCGGCATTACTTTGGGATCTGTATCATGTGACAAACTGCTCTGTGATATAGCATTGTTTACTCTGGAACATTCTGACACTGTGCAAGAAAGCCATTGTGAAAAAGCTTCCAGGCCCTGGACATGGGAGACACAAGGAACTGCTGATGCTGGGATTTATTATAGAACGCAAAATGCTGGAGTAATTCATCAGGTCAGACATAATCTTTGGAGGACATGGATGAAGTTTTGGGTCAGGACCCTTCTCAAAACTGATTGGAGTAGGGGGGGGAGAAAGCTGGAAAAGAGAGGTGGGAGCGGGACACAGTTTGCAAGTGCTGGAATAACTAAACGAGTCAGACAGTATCTGTGGAGGACATAGATGACAGACAAATGACAGGCGGTGCTTTGGAAGCATCACCCCTTCTTTAACCCCCATCTCTCCTGTGCCCTCTCCCACTCTAGTGCTCACCCATTTCTTCCACTATCCTTCCCCCCTCCCCCAATCCATCCATCTATATCCCTCCCTTTGGTGTTATGTTTCATTCCTCTCCTTATCTGACACATCTTTGTCTCCTTTTTTTCTCTAGTCTCTCTACCAATCTGCCAATCAAACCCCCTCACCTGTATCCACCTATCACTCTCAGGGCTTTGATCCACCCCCACCTCTTTTCTAGCTTTCTCCCCCCCCCCCCCCCCCACCCACCCAATACAATGTCTTAAGAAGGGGTGACTCAAAACTCCGTCTATCCATGTCCTCAACATATACTGCCTGACTCGTTGATTGACTCCAACACTTTGTGTTCACAAGTTCACAAGTTATAGGAATAGAATTAGGCCATTCAGCCCATCAAGTCCGCTCTGCCGTTCAACCATGCTTACTAATCCCATCTTCTTGCCTTCTCCCCATCATCCTTGACACCCGTTCTAATCAAAAATTTGTCTATCTCTGTCTTTAAAATATCGACTGAAAATTTTTCATGTTTCAGGTGTTCTAGACCTAATCATTAAAAAAAAACATCCGTGTTAGTTCAAGTTTGTGCTACTGTCTATATTTCAGTATCTTAGAGACTGAAAGAGACAGGTTAAAATGCAATTTCCCTGTCTTCAAATATTTGAACAAATAAGGCTGGACCAAACAAACACAAACTATGTTTAATTAGTGCACAACGATATTAGTTTAAAGAATGACTAAGCAAGATAAGGAATGCTGGAACTGACATACACCTTAATGAAACAAAATTAAGCCCCTCGGTTTTAATTGCAAAGAACAGGGAATATATTTGTAAAATGGCCCCATAGCAGAAGCGTCCACGCCGCAGGGCTGGAAACTGAAAGTATCCCGAGCTAATTCTGCTACCACCATCATCTATTGCCACAAGTGATGGCCACACTGATTGTCGCCGGAAGCTTGCGTCCTTTTCATGGTGGACGATGACAGCGAGGTCAACATTTGTCACAAGATGGACACGAAAAGAAGAAGATTTGTAAAACATATTTGCCGATAGGAAATGTTCAGTTAACCTGTTAGGCACAAATTCTATAATGGATTTTGCTGAATGTACTGACTAGGAAGGGAAGTTTTCTACTGAATAGTCAGTATTGTCCCAAAATGATGGTAAAATGGTAAAATCAGCATATTTTCATACGAATTGCAACTTCAACCGATCAGACCCATGCTGGCTCCCAGCAGAGCAATCCCATGCCCCAACTCCCATTTTCACTATCACCCTGCAATTTCTTATTGCTCACATGCCCATCAACTCCCACTGATTTGCTTGTCCTATTGCTACATTAATTTACTATCACCAGTTAACCTAGCAGGTTAGGGGGTTGTACGATGGCGCAGAGGTAGAGTTGCTGTCATACAGCGACAGAGACCCGGGTTTGATCCTAACTATGGGTATTGTCTGTACAGTGTTTGTACATTCTCCCCACGACCTGTGTGGGTTTTCTCCGGTTTCCTTCCACACTGTGAATACATACAGGTTTGAAGGCTAATTGGCTTGGTAAAATTGTAAATTTTCCCTTGTGTGTGTAGGATAGTGTCAATGTGTGGGGATCGCTGGTCGGCGTGGACTCAGTGGGCCGAAAGGCCTGTTTCTGCACTGTATCTCTACATTAAACTAAACTAAACTCTGTGAGATATGGGAGATGTAGGTTATCCACTTTGGCGGCAAGAACAAGGAGACAGATTAATAAATCAATGGTGTCAGATTAGGAAAAGGGAAGTGCAATGAGACCTGGGTGTCCTTGTACACCAGTCACTGAAACTAAACTTGAAGGTACAGCAGGCAGTGAAGAAAGCTAATGGCATGGGGGTTACACAAAAAGCTGGAGAAACTCAGCGGGTGCAGCAGCATCTAAGGAGTGAAGGAGATAGGCGACGTTTCGGGTCGAGACCCTTCTTCAGACTGGATGGCTAATGGCATGTTGGCCTTCATAAGGAGAGGGTTTGAGAATAAGAGTAAAGAGGTCCTTCTGCAGTTGTACAGGGACCCGGTGAGACCACATCTGGAGTATTGTGTGCAGTTTTGGTCTCCTAATTTGAGGAAGTACATCCTTGCGATTGAGGCAGTACAGCGTAGGTTCACGAGGTTAATCCCTGGGATGGTGAGACTGTCATATGAGAAAAGATTGGAAAGACTGGGCTTGCACTCACTGGAATTTAGAAGGATGAGGGGGTATCTTATAGAAACATATAAAATTATAAAAGGACAGGACAAGCTACATGCAGGAAAAATGTTCCCAATGTTGGGGGAGTCCAGAACCAAGGGCCACAGTCTAAGAATAAAGGGGAGGCCATTTAAAACTGAGATGAGAATAACCTTTTTCTCCCAGAGAGTTTTTGAATTTGTGGAATTCTCTGCCAGTGGAGGCTAATTAAATTAAAATGGATGAAATTAAAAGAGAGTTAGATAGAGCTCTAGGGGCTAGCGGAATCACGGGATATGGGGAGAAGGCAGGCACGGGTTACTGATTGTGGATGTTCAACGATGATCACAATGAATGGAGGTGCTCGCTCGAAGGGTCAAATGGCCTCCTCCTGCACCTATTTTCTATATTTCTATGTTTCAAGCACCTGGCGGGAAACCTACGTGACCAAGGGGTGAATGTGCAAATGTCCAAATATGAAAGCTGTGAAGTCAATGACCAAGTGCGGTTTAAATCTAACTTGGGATCAAATATTGAATAGAAGCCAGTTCCAAGAAGCTGAAGTAATATTTTGAAAGTAAATCATTATATGAATTGAAATTAATTTAAAACTAAACAACCCAGGAAAATAGTATTTGTTATCATGTGGTGACTTGCCACATTCATACTTGTCAAGTGCTGCTGAATGACAACAGGGAGACTTTGCATCATCTGCGGCCATTGACAGCACCCTGCCAGGTTTCTCCAGTGACATTGGACAAGAAAGGAATGTGGTCCATAAGACATGGAAGATTTGCCATTCCTCATCGAAAAATGCCACTGTTTATTAATATCCACTGAAACCTCATTAACAACCCAATGAGACATCAGTTTGTTGCCTTGTTCAAATAAAACCTGATACATTTTTAAAATTCCTTTTTGTATCAATTAAAATTCAAACCAATAAACATAGGTGAAAGAGTGAGTGAGCGAGAAAGAGTAACGCATTTTGTTATCATGGGGTGACCCATTGTACCGGCGAGGGGTCATAAAGTGAATTAATTACAGGATGTACAATGACCAATTTATACAAAGCCAACTCCCATAAAGAGTTTTTAAAGAACACATTCTCCTGTGCCTTCATGAATACTTCTGACAGATGTTGTTGATAGCTAATTCAATTATCACCCTTCATCTCAGTTGAATTTCATAAGTTGAAAAGGTTTTCTCTCTAAATAAATCACAGCTAACTATATAGCGATGACACATCAAAGCCCCAGAGGATGTATGAACCTCCATGTAGAGGTTTGGCTCACTAATGTGCAGGAAGAAACTGCAGATGCCGGTGAAACCAAAGATAGGCACAAAAAGCTGGAGTAACTCAATGGGTCGGGCAACATTTCCGGAGAAAAGGAGTAGGTGACGTTGAAGGTCGAGATGCTTCTCCAGAAATGCCCTTCTTTTGCAGGGAGTGGATGCAAAAGTGGGATAACATGGATCTAGTGTGAATGCGTAATCACCTGTGCCTTCTTTCCCCTCCCCAACTCTTGTTGCGAGCCACAATAATCGGGGACTTGTTCGCGCTGATAGTCCTGAGAAAACTCACTCGCTGTCAATGAGGCAACTCGTGGCTTCTCTTCCACACGCCTCCCGCTCACGCTCCCATCATAGATGTTTCTGTAATCCTCTCCCACTTATAGATGTTGTTCTATAAGGTCTCTTGCCCAGAGTAGGGTAATCAAGGACCAGGGGGCATAGGTTCAAGGTGAAGGGGAAAAGATTTAATAGGAATCTGAGGGGTAGCCTTTTCACACAACGGGTGGTGGATGTATGGAACAAGCTGCCAGATGAGGTAGTTGAGGCTGGGCTATCCCAACACTTAAGAAACAGTTAGACAGGTACATAGATAGGACAGGTTTGGAGGGATTTGGACCAAGCACAAGCAGGTTGGACTAGTGCAGCTGGGACACGTTGGCCAGTGTGGGCAAGTTGTGCCGAAGGGTCTGTTTCCACACTGTAGCACTCTATGACTCACAAACAATTCTCAGCAACATAACCTTGTCATAACCTGGGGACTGTCTGTATATTTAAACAGGAGAGCTGCACACTGCAACCTCAATGAGCATCTCATGGAATGAGATTGGTTTATTCTTCCACAGCATTAACTTGTGTGCCTCCAAGCCAGTTATCATTCTCCAAATATCCATGCACATCTCTCTCTGTTGCACTATGTGGTTCCTTACCCATATCTCTAGTACTATATCACTCTTCATATGAATCTCAATCATTTCCTGAGAGGAAGAGATTTCATTTAAGATAGAAATGAAATTAAACAAAGTGGAGATGTGATCGAGATTGATTTAGATGTGGCCATCATAGGGGTGATTACATATTCCACCAGCTTAATCAAACCAAGAGCAGGGAAATAGGAGGAGGTGGGGACTCCTAACTCCCTGTCCATGGAAGTGTAGGATAACAATGAATAATAATCCAAAATTTACAGCAGCGTGCATTGACGCAGAAAGATAAAATCAAACACAATCAGGTCTCAACGACCAGAAAATGTTGACTAGATACTTTGCAGTAAAAAATTTAACTACTGACAAAATATAACTCAAAATCTCAGGTCATTTAGCAAACTATTCACAATATTAACCGAAAGATTATTACATATTACATAATTGTTCCCGATGTTGGGGAGGTCCAGGACAAGGGGTCACAGCTTAAGGATAAGGGGGAAATCCTTTAGGACCGAGATGAGAAGGAATTTTTTCACACAGAGAGTGGTGGGTCTCTGGAACTCTCTGCCACAGAGGGTAGTTGAGGCCAGTTAATTGGCTATATTTAAGAGGGAGTTAGATGTGGCCCTTGTGGCTAAGGGGATCAGAGGGTATGGAGAGAAGGCAGGTACGGGATACTGAGTTGGATGATCAGCCATGATCATATTGAATGGCGGTGCAGGCTTGAAGGGCCGAATGGCCTACTCCTGCACCTAATTTCTATGTTTCTATGTTTCTATCCTCTATTTATTTCAATGGAGAAACTATATTGTTCATGTGTCTCAATTTATTCTGTGCCTTACAAGATAGATACAAGTTGAACTAGTAGTCATAGAGTTATAGTCATCTGGACATTCATCCCATCTATTTCACTCATTATTTTATACATCTCTGTAAGATCACCCTTCACTTTCCTATGCTCCAAGAAATAAAGTCCCAGCCTCTCTCTGTGTCTTAGTCCCTCAAATCCTGGCAACATTCTCATAAATGTTTTCAGCACCCTTTACAGCCTAATGGCATATTTCCTATAATTAGGTGACCAAAACGGAATACGATATCCAAAAGATGTATAATTCTACATTTATGATTAATTTAAATAATTATCTTTGGATTAATCTTTACATGATTTACTTATAAGATGAGCATTTTGATCATTTCTTTCTCATCCTTATAAGGTTATTGTTACAATATGTACTGTGAAAAGAAAGAGGTGGGCGATCCAGTAATTCCACGATCTTTTTGTTTATATCTACTTTTCTAGTGAAACAGTTAATGGTTAAAGTATTTCTCCTTGAAGACAGATTCTCCTTGAAACCTAGTTCTCCGCTTTGAATTAATTGTACAACCGTGCCTATGTTTTGTACTTTCCACTTTAAAAATACATCATGGGAAGAGACCCGGCTGTTCATGTTAGTTATCCCACATTCTTATCCACTCCCGAAGCATTGGGAGCAATTTAAGTGGCCAATTAACCTATAAACCTACACAGCTTTGGAATGTGTGTGGAAACCAGAGCACCCAGAGGAAACCTATATGGTTGCTGGGAGACCTTGCAAACTCCTAATAGACAACACCCTATGTCAGGATGGAAACTAGGTTCTTGCTCAGTGAGGCAGCAACTCTACCAGCTGCACCATTGTGCCGCCTTTCTCTTATCTTACCTGTTTTCATTCAAAGCTTTCCATCTCCATCTACACAGAGCAGATCTGTGACTAGCCAGCCTTCATCACCTTCTACTACTTGGTATCCATATTACTGAAGAGAACCTCTTTTCCAACTCACCCCTCCCCTCCTTCTCTGCAACTTGAAGCATGTCTGATCTCCAAACTTTCCTGGTTCTGCTGAAAGGTCATCAAACTGAAATGTTAACCGTGTTTCTTTCTCTGTGGATATGATCTGACCCGTTCAGTATTTATAGCATTTTTTGATTTTATTTCAGATCTCCAGCAACTGCAGTGTTTAGCTTTCTGAAAGCTTGTTGATACACACATGAAATGCAAGGATTTTTTAAACGTAACATAGCTCACTTGTAGTAAAGAATAAATCCATAAGTTGTTTGTGTGGCATGATGGTACAGTTGCTAATGATGATTCCTATGAAGCGACTGTAAATGAAGTCATATAGAGATACAGCATGGAAACCGCCCCTTCAGCACAATGAGTGGTGACCTATTTATACCAATCTATTTATATATATTTATTATTTATGATCTATTTATACTAATTCTTCCCTAACCCGTTTTTATCTTTGATATTCCTATCATCTCTCCCAAGTTTCTAACTTTCATGTATACACTCAGGTAAATTTACCACAACCAATTAACCTACCAACCCACAAGTCTTTGGGATGGGATGTGGATTCTGGAGCAACCAGTGAAAACCTGGCAGTCACAGTGAGAACATGCAAACTCCACACGCACAACACTGCAGATTAGATTTGAACCCAGGTAACTGGTGCTGTGAGACAGTGACACTACCCGCTGTGTAATCGTGCTGCCCGAAATTATTAACAGTGCTGGACATCTTCATTAGGTTGATAGATTGAACACCAATTTTCCAGCCCTGATGGTCTGTCCACCACTATAATCCGGGCAAAATTACGAGAGCTCAATTGAAATTACCTGAGCGGCCACATGTGGCATTGCGAGTGGCGAGCGCTCTTCCCAGTCATGTCCCTCTGTCGTGAAAGAATCAACGATGCTCTGTTGAGCATTGAGTATTGTTGTTGCATTATCACATGACCTCTGTAAGTATGGAGGGACGGATAATCCATGTGCCGGAAAATTGTTGTTCAACCTGTAATAGCATGTGCTGGATCTAGCCATAAACATATCAGCATGGAATGTGCGGTCGGCAACAGTTAGATACAATATGATGTTCACTCCCACATACCTTCAATGGCTCTTGGGCGGCACCTTAAAGTCGTCAAGAGGACAACACAGAATCCCTTTAAAGGTAATCTTCAACCTGTGCGAACATGAAATACAAGGCACTCCAATCTATCAATTTAACAATCTATCTGACTATCCTTAACTACAACTCTCATCTTGTCCTCTTCCCACTTGCACGTTTTTAAATTACACGATAGCGTTATGATTTGTTGCCACCTTACTCGCCATCCCACTGTGCTCCAAGTGCACCAAGTTTTGTTCTGATCCGTGAAATATTACAAAAGTTATGAAGGTTTAAATGTCGTAAAAACCGCCCCTTCCGGCACCAACCCCACCCACAAACACGCACCCCCCCCCATAACCCTCCCACCCACACACCCCCCCCCCCCCGACCCCAAAAGGCCCCGCCTGAAGCCGTCCCCCTTTCCTGGCTACATGGTGCTCCCCGCCTGAAGCCGTCCCCTGGCTACAGAATGCTCCCGCCGGCCTCTGCCTAAAGCCATCCCTGTCCCCAGGTGCAGGATGCTCCCTCCCAACTTCAAGCCGTCCCGTCCCGTCCCGAGCTGCAGGACGCTTTGCCCCCTACTCACACCCCCCGCCAAACATCCACCCCACCATACAGCGGTAGGCCATGCCAACGGCAGCGGTAGGCCACGGCAGCGCCAGGGGCAACAGTAGGCCACGCCAGGGCCAGCGGCAACAGTCGGCCATGCCAGCGCCAGCGGCAACGGTAGACCACGCCAGCGGCAGGGGTAGGCTGTGGCAGGGGTAGGCCACAGCAGCGCTCCCCCACCCACCAGCCCCCGAGAGGACCCGCCTGAAGCCATATATAACTAAAATCTCATCTTGTTCTCTTCCGGTTTGCGTTGTTTTTACATTTGCGCAAAGGCTGTATGTGATAGTGCTAGGATTATTCACCACGTTACTCACCGTTGTCATGTGCTACAAATACACCAAGTTATGTTCCATTCGGTGGTATATTTTAAAAGTTATAAAGGTTTAAAAATCTTAAAAACTGCGCACGCGCAGATTGATCTCCTCTCCTGTCAGTCACAGCTGGGACGGTGACGCCCTTTCCTGCACCACCACCTCCCTGTCGGTGCCCACATTCCTGCCGGCCTGGTGCACCTCCCTGCCGGCGCCCACCTTCCTGCCGGTGTTGCTCGCCAGCCAGCCCGCCTGGCTGCCGGCGTGGCCTGCCTGCCTCCTGGCGCGGCCTGCCTGCCTGCCTGCTGGGGATTCCGAGGCCTGTGCGATGAGCAGTGACTGAGGGCACTGACGGCTGATGCTCGGCCGCGGCACGCAAGAAGGGAGAGGAGTGGCAACATCGGCATCCTGGGTAGATGAGGAGGGAGAGTGGGGGGATTGAGGGAGAGGAGAGGGTAGGGAAGAAGAGGGAGGAGAAAGTGGGGAAGGGGAGGAGGGAGAGTGAGGGAGGATAGAGGGAGAGCAGGGAGGTAGGGAGAGAGAGGAGCTATGGATGGAGGGTGGGAGTGACTGAGGGTAGGAGAAAGGAGGGGTGAGGGAGGGATTGGGGGAGGGTAGGAGGAGAGGGGACAGAAGAAGGAGGAGGTGAGGTGGGAGAGTGGTGGAGGAGGGGGAATAGAGGGAGAGGAGGGGGAATAGAGGGAGAGGAGGGGGAGTGGGGGAGGTAGGGAGTGGGAAGTAGAGGGAGAGGAGGGCAGTGGGGAAGGTTAGGAGGGATAGTGGGAGGGATAGTGGGGGGGATAGGGGAGGTGTGGAGTAGGGGAGGGGATAGAGGGATTGGAGGTGGGTGAGGAGGGATAGTGGGGGGGATAGGGGGTGGTGAGGAGAGGGGGTAGGGGATAGAGGGATAGGAGGAGGGTAGGGAGGGGAGAGGAATTATGGAGGGAGGGAGTGACTTTGGGTAGGGGAAAGGAGAAGGAGGGAGAGGTGAGGGAGCAATTGGGGGATGGGAGGAGGAGAGGGAAAGAAGAGGGAGGGTGAAGAGGAAGGGGGTGGAGTGCTGGGTGACGAGGGGAAATGAGCTGCGGCTGCGCAGTTGGGGGCTACGGGTGAGTGGTGGAATATTGCATTGGGGGAATGGATTGCGTTGGGGGACCAGGCATCCCGGGTGACAGGGACCCAACGGGTCCCACTTAGTCTAGTTTTTAAATAAGACACACTGGAGAAAACATTTGTCTTTGGTTATTTGAGCTAAAATTGGGAATCAGCACAATGTGGCAATAGTTAGTACCGCTGCCACACAACTCCAATGATCTGAATTGATCCTGATCTTGGGTGCCATCTGTGCGGAGTTGGTATCTTTTCTCTTAGCATGGGTCCCTGCTCCCTTCTCCAAGCTAGTTCACTTTCTTCTCACATCCCAAAAGCAGCTGGCTACTTTAGGTGGATGAGATATAAATAGGGAGGTGAGATATAAATGAACACAAGAATTTTATATCTCCCAACTCACCCTATATTCAGTTAAGCATCACACAGCAAGTAGAGACACCTTCTTTCTGTGCCTAAAACACGGGTCCAATTCTGACCTTGGGTGCTGTCAGTGTGCAGTTTGCTGTTCTCACTGAGATTGTGTGGGTTTCCTCCTGGTGCTCTGGTTTCCTTTCACTTCCCAAAACATAAATGTTGGTAGGTCAATTGGCCATTGCAAATTGCCTCCAGTCTGCCAATGTGTGGTAGAATCTGGGGGGGGGGGGTTGATGGGAATGTGGGGAGAATCAAACATGGGTTCACGAGGTTACCACTGGTGATGGCGGGACTGTCATATGAGGATAGATTGGAAAGACTGGCCTTGTATTCACTGGAATTTAGAAGGTGAGAGAGGATCTTATAGAAACGTATAAAATTATAAAAGGAGCGGACAAGCTAGATGCAGGAAAAATGTTCCCAATATTGGGGGAGTCCAGAACCAAGGGCCACAGTCTAAGAATAAAGGGGAGGCCATTTAAAACTGAGATGAGCAAAAGCTTTTTCACCCAGAGAGTTGTGAATTTGTGAAATTCTCTAGAAGAATTTAAAAGAGATTTAGATAGAGCTCTATGGGGCTAGATGAATCCAGGGATATGGGGAGAAGGCAGGCACGGTTACTGATTTTGGATGATCAGCCATGATCACAATGAATGGCGGTGCAGGCTTGAAGGGCCAAATGGCCTCCTCCTGCACCTACTTTCTATGTTTCTATGTGATTAAAGCTTGTTCTAATTTATAGAAACATGGCTTTGCCGAAATTCACCCATAAGTTTTAAAAACACTTTTTCAAGACAGTACTCTGAATAGGAAAATATTTTGTGATATTCATTAAAAACTGGATACAGTACATGTGGTATTCCATTAGTTTAGCTACAAGTTGTGCGTGGGTGAATATCTCATGAGATGAAAGAATGATAGCAAGTGCATGTAGGGTGATAAGATTGGAGTAGCTATAGAAAATGCATGTTTCTGATGTATGGAGAAATCAGATAGAAATTGGATAGTTGTCAGAAATGGAACCTTTAACCAACCCATATTGGGAAGAGGGGCAATAGAACATGTGCGTGAAACTGAGACTCTTGTTTAGCAATAATTGAATTCCTGGCTCAATGAGAATGTAATTGAAAGATTTAATCGATTGTAAAACCATGTGCACTTCCTGGGTTTATGTGCTGCATGCCTCAGTAATGACTTTTAGGTTAGATTCACTGAGATCCAGAGTTATTTGTCGTACATAATGCAGGTCCCATTCCTCCTGTGGAGGGCCCCACAGTGTATCAGATCATAACGACATTAAGTTGTTGTGCCAAGGCTCACTAAATACTGAATCTGATGGTACGGACAAAAATTGAAAATTAAATGCACTTTGATCATTGTTAACAAATAAACCCAGGTCATTATATTCCTTCCCACCCGAAGCACCCCCTCTCTGGGCACTTACCCTTGCAACCGCAAGAAATGCTACACTTGTCGCTTTACCTCCCCCCTTGACTCCATTCAAGGACCCAAGCAGTCTTTCCAGGTGCGGCAGAGGTTCACCTGCAACTCCTCCAACCTCATCTATTGCATCCGCAGCTCTAGATGTCAGCTGCTCTACATCGGTGAGACCAAGTGTAGGCTTGGCGATCGCTTCGCTGAATACCTCCGCTCGGTTTGCAATAAACGACCAATGTGAGGAAAAATGATTTTTAAAAGTTCACAAGTGTGACCATCAAGTTACTGCACATACTATGCTTGTAATCGGCAAGATCTGGGTTTATAACCCAGTGTCTATGGACGTACAAGCTAAAAATATAAATCTAATATTAGGGAAAGGAAATAGAGTTGAAACAATAAAATAATATATTTTCACTTGCACAGACCCAAGCATTCAAGAACAGAGTAGAAGTTCACACAATTGTAACATATAAAACTTACATGTTTCTAACCTCATCTGACCCCAGCCAATTCAGAGCAATCCAAAATTACCCCAACACGAACCTGACCCAAGCATAGCCAATACAAACCAAACCCGACCTAACCGCAGCCAACCCAAAGTTGACTCATTCCTGATTCAAAATCTAGTTCAACGGGTCTTCAGATGAGTCTTGACCCAAAAACGTCAACCATTCCTTCTCTCCCTGTCCTGCTGAGTTACTCCAGCATTTTGTGTCTATCTTCATGATAAGTGACTTGTTAGTTAGGGGGACACCAAGATAGGAGATTCTGTGGTAGCAATCGAGAATTCATGATGATGTGTTTTCTCCCTGGTGCCACGCTTCAGGATATCTCGGGAAAGCTGTACAACATTCTCAATGGGGAGGGTGAAGAGCCAGAAGTCATTGTTCGTGTTAATACAAAATGAATATAGGGAGTTAGGCAAAAGTTTAATAAAGAACACCTCCCTGGTAGGTCTGAAGAAAGGTTTCGACCCGAAATGTTGCCTATTTCCTTCGCTCCATAGATGCTGCCTCCCCCGCTGAGTTTCTCCAGCATTTTTGTCTACCTCCCTGGTAGTGACCTGATTACTCCTGGTGCCATGTCCTAATGAGGGTATGAAGAGAAATAGGGCAGATTAATATGTTGCCGAGGAGCAGGTGCAATGGGCAGGGCTTCACATTTTTTAACCATTGGGATCTCTTCTGGGAAAATGGTGACCTGTACAAGAGGGATGGGTTGGACCTGAATTGGAGGGGAGCCAATATTCTGGCAGGCAAATTTGCCAGTGCTACTCAGGTGGGTATGAACTAAATAGGCAGGGGGGTGGGATCCAATGCAGGACTGAGGCGAGTGAGATGCTTGAAGTGTGGTCCGGAAGTTGATGAAAGAAAGTTCAGTGGCAGGATGGGCAGGAGCATGGCAGGTAAGGAGACAGGAATGTTGGATTGAATGACATTCATTTGAATGCAAGAAGCTTGACAAGTAAAGTGGTTGAACTCTGGGCATGGTTAATAATAATAATAATATCTGTTATTGTCATTACACATAAGTGCAACGAGATTTGGTTTGCAACTTCGGGATTTCGGTTAGCAACCCTCGAGAACAAGGTTTGTAAAAATGAACATTTGACCAGTAACAACAAGACAGGCTAAAGTGCGAGGCCGGGGGAGACAGTCCATGGGGGTGGGGGGGGGGGGGGGTGGTACTCAGCAGGGCCGGTTCAGAGCAGCTATAGCTCTGGGAATTAAGCTGTTCCTGAGTCTGGTAGTGCGGACATAGAAGGCCTTGTAACGTCTGCCGGAAGGGAGTAGTTCGAACAGTCCATTACAAGGGTGAGAAGAGTCCTTATGTATGCTGACGGCCTTCCTGAGGCACCGTGTGTGGTAGATGCCCTCCAAGGCTGGTAGCGGTGTCCCAATAATCTGTTGCGCTCTGTAGACAACGCGCTGAAGAGCTCTCCTCTCCGCCTCCGTGCAGCTGAGATACCACACAGAGATGCCATACATTAGTATGCTCTCTGTGGTGCAGCGGTAGAAGGTCGTCAGCAGCTGTTGGGGCAGACCAACAGCTGTTAGGTACGTGCTACTGGGAAGTTGTAGCTAATACAGAAGCCTGGCTAAGAGAGGAGCAAGACTGGCAGCTAAATGCTCCAGGGTTCAGGAGCTGGGGGTAATAGTGGAGGGGATGGTGCATTATTGATTAAGGAAAATGTCACGGCAGACGACAAGACTGTCCCAGAAACAGGAAATTCTGGAAACACTCAGCAGGTCTGGCAGCATCTGTGCAAAAAAAAATCCCATTAATGTTTCAGATCTGGGACATTTCACCAGAACCAAGAGAGAAAACAAGTTAGTCTAGTTAGCAAAGAAGGTGAGGTTAAATGATGGGTGGAGCAGCCAACATAATCAAGGACTATTAACAGTCCAGTCATTCCATCCTCTCACCTCTCCCATCGGGCAGAAAATACAAAAGCTTCAAAGCAAGTACCGCCAGATTCAAGAGCGGCTTCTATCCTGCTATTATCAGACTCACGAACAGTCCGCTCATGAACTAAGGTCCTATTTCTGATCTCCCAATCCACCTTGTTGCGGTTCATGCACCTTGATTTTAATCTGCATTTTCTCTGTAGATGTAACACTATATTTTGCACTCTATTTATTTCATTTTTTGCACTACTTGGTGTGCAAATGCAGGGGAGGATTTGCCTGGATAACACTCAAAACAAAGTTTTCACTGTATCTAGGTGCAATAATAAACCAATTTGGCGGTCGCAAGAACAACAACTAAGTTTTGTAACTTATTTTATTCTCAAAATAGCTTCTTAGCTCACGGGTTCAGACAATACGGTGGTCAGCACTCAACTGCCGTGCGAAATCAAAACTGCCGCGCGAAAAACCAGCAGCCCCTCCCACGTCATGTGACTGCGGCTTCCGAACGCCAGGTTCGATACCAGCGTGCGCCAGCAGGCCCTGCTACACCAATACCAGTACAAAGCGAATTTCGCCAAGAGGGTGAAATGATGTAGTAGTTTCAAATCAGTTATTATCCATCTGAAGAAGGGTCTCGACGCAAAACATCACCCATTCCTTCTCTCCAGAGTCGCTGCCTGTCCCGCTGAGTTACTCCAGCTTTTTGTGTCTATCTTCGATTTAAACCAACATTTGCAATTCCTTCCTACATATTTTGTCTGCTTTACTACAAAATCTACTCAAGGTATGTCTACTTTGAAGAAGTTCTCCTCCTCTCTCTGATGAGTTCAGCAACATCTAGTCTGAGGAAGGATTTCGACCCAAAACATCACCCATTCCCGCCGAGTTACTATAGCATTTTGTGTCATAGAAACATAGAAACATAGAAAATAGGTGCAGGAGTAGGCCATTCGGCCCTTCGAGCCTGCACCGCCATTCAATGTGATCATGGCTGATCATCCAACTCAGTATCCCGTACCTGCCTTCTCTCCATACCCCCTGATCCCTTTAGCCACAAGTGCCACATCTAACGCCCTCTTAAATATAGCCAATGAACTGGCCTCAACTACCTTCTGTGGCAGAGAATTCCAGAGACTATCCAGAGAATTCCAGTGTCTATCTTCCATTGTCCACCTAATGTGTGGCTCGTCTCCTGCAGCCTTGCACTGATGCCTATTTGACAGCTTATGCTGATCAGAGACATTTAGTTGGATAAATTGCAGTTAAATAATCTGAATAGACAATAGAAAATAGGTGTAGGCCTTTCAGACCTTCGGGCCAGCACCACCATTCAATGTGATCATGGCTGATCATCCCCAATCAGTACCCCGTTCCTGCCTTCTCCCCATATCCCCTGACTCCGCTATCTTTAAGAGCCCTATCTAGCTCTCTCTTGAAATTATCCAGAGAACCGGCCTCCACCGCCCTCTGAGGCAGAGAATTCCACAGACTCACAACTCTCTGTGAGAAAAAGTGTTTTCTCGTCTCTGTTCTAAATGGCTTACCCCTTATTCTTAAATTGTGGCCCTTGGTTCTGGACTGCCCCAACAGCGGGAAAATGTTTCCTGCCTCTAGCGTGTCCAAACCCTTAATAGTCTTATATGTTTCAATGAGACCCCCTCTCATCCTTCTAAACTCCAAAGTATCCAAGCCTAGCGGCTCCATTCTCTCAGCATATGACAGTCCCGCCATCCCGGGAATTAACCGTGTAAACCTACACTGTACTCCCTCAATAGCAAGAATGTCCTTCCTCAAATTAGGGGACCAAAACTGTACACAATACTCCAGGTGTGGTCTCACTAGGGCCCTATACATCTGCAGAAGGACCTCTTTGCTCCTGTACTCAACTCCTCATGTTATAAAGGCCAACATGCAATTCGCTTTCTTTACTGCCTGATGTACATGTTGCTTACTTTCATTGACTTATGAACAAGGACTCCCAAATCCCGTTGTACTTCCCCTTTTCCCAATTTTACACCATTTAGATAATAATCTGCCTTCCTTTTTTCTACCGAAGTGGATAACCTCACATCTATCCACATTAAACTGCATCTGCCCACTCACCCAACTTGTCCAAGTCATCCTGAAGGAATTAAGGTTTTACAAAATATATATATTTGTTCTAGGCACTTTCAATTTATTCTTACCTTTTCCACACAGATTAAATGAATGGGAGCGCACTGCATGCACTGGTTCTGTGAAGCTGTGGGGGCTGAGACAAAGAGTACCTTGCCCCTCGTTTCAGTGCATTATAGAAGCGTCCCGGACACATTGTCGTGTCCAAGGGTGCAATGGGAAATTAGGTGAATATCCAGCACATTCCTGACCTCTTGTGCTGTCAGGCACAGGCGTGTGAATCAAGAGTGTACTGAAACATGTATTGGGGATAGATAGCAGTCCTGTGCAAAACTGCTGGCCAGACATCAGTATAAAGCAGCCCAATAGTTGGTTATCACTTTACTGTTTATGGGAGCCTGCTATGTACAAATTGATTGCTGTGTTCTACATTATTTTTGAAAAGCCTCGCATTGCTCTTCAAAATGAGGGACATAAAAGATGCTATAGGGAGGGATGCAAAATGAGCTATCGAAATGCAGATCAGTTACATCCTTTCAAACTGTGTGAAAACACTCCCCAGTGTGAAAACTCATACCTCCTGAATCAGGGATAGTTCCTTCCCAGTATTTATCAGGCAACTGAACCATCTTGCCAACAACTAGCGAGCAGCCCTGAGCTACGATCTACTTCGTTGGAGACCCTCAGACTATCTTTAATTGGACTTTATCTCGAACTAAACATTATTCCTTTTTTCACCAATCTATACATTGTAGAAGATTTGATTGTAATCATGTATTGGCTTTACACTGGCTGGTTAGCACACAACTAAAGCCTCTCACTGCACCTCGGTACACATGAAACTAAACTAATCTAAACTAAACTAAACTAAGTGAGAAACAAACAAGGAAGATTGCTTCTATCTCATTTTGACAACATGTCAAAGCTACAACCTCAGAGCAGCAATTCCTATTACAATGTATAGCAATGTTACAATATTTTGAGATTTATAAATTCAAGTCCGCAATTTATCCCATCAGATAAAGCATAAAAATAAGTTTAATTTGACACCTAATTCACTTTCATATCTTCAGTATTAAAAAAGTTAGGGCCATTTTCAAACTCGGAAATTAGCAACTTGCTTCCTATTGCTTTTCTATTGACTTAACACAAAAGTTGTGATCGAGGACAGTCAAAAGCCCATTTTTAACTTCCTTAAAAATTAAGAGAACTTAAAGAAATTTTCAGTTATTATAGATTGAAGTATTCTGAAACAAATATGAAACAATCTTACTTGGATGACCTGAAATTAAAGCATATAATTAGTTAGTTACCCAATTGTAGCCAATTACAAAATTCAATTACTAGATCTAAACATCTATCCATTTCTTAAGAAATTTTTTTTTTTAAAATTAAAGCCTAAGTGTCCAATTAACAGTCACACAATAATTCACAATATAACATGATTTTTAAATCTAATTGCCATTAATTTATAGGCCAAATTGAAGGAATTAATTTATGCCCATAAATTAATGGGCATTTTAAACAGCTTGCGAGTGGGATTAGTAAGATTGAACGAGAACTTACCAGTTCGAAGGTTGATCTTTATTTCATGAGGAGTCGAAGTGAGGGATTTCGTGAAGAGCCCGCCGGCGCGCATGCTCGACATACTTCAAAGTAGCGGCGTGGAATCACAGAACCAACAATAGAAATGACTTCGCATAGTATGATTGAATTGACTAAGATTACCAGATGAAGGTGATTGAGGGTTGGGTGAGGAGGGCACGAAATCCCTCACTTCGACTCCTCATGAAATAAAGATCAACCTTCGAACTGGTAAGTTCTCGTTCAATCTTACTATTTCATTTCGGAGTCACGTGAGTGACTTCGTGAAGACTTCAAAGCTTCTGTGATTACACGCCCTGGACCACGTCCATGCTGACACACCACTACCAGGGATGGATGGGAGGAACAAACTGGCTCAATAGCTCATACTGCAAAACAAAAGCATATTTATTAATAACAAATCAAAAACCCCTCATGCGGGGACATCTCCACGTTCTTGACCTGCATTCAGCACGGCTTCTGCGAACTGTAGAGGAGCAGCAACAGGCTTGTTATAAAAACGCTGGAACACAGCTTCATTCGCCCATCCTGCTGTGGCGAGAATTTGGTCCATGGGCACCTCCATGACCCTCGCCGCTGACGTCGATGCAGCCCTGGTGGAATGAGACTTGAACACATTAGTGTTGATACCTGACTTACCCAAGACGACTCGAAGCCACCTGGATATCGTCTGGACTGTCACTCGATGATGAGGTCTCTTATGAGTGACAAGCAGGTATCTCTCCATTCCTCTGATGCGTGCCGTCACCTTGACATAGTGGCGGATATGTGAGGCTAAACATAGCCTAGCATCTGCGCGGTATGCCGGGAACTTCAGCTGCAGCCCTGTGCACCCAGGTCTATGCTGCTTTAGTAGCTCGTCAACGAAAAAGACTACTTCTGTAGGGGTAGATGTCATTCTGTCGACACGCAGTTTGTGTAGTGTCTGTACCCTCTGAGCTGAAGTCAGCGCTAGTAACATCACCAGCTTCATGGTGAGTTGGTCCAGTTGGAGCCCTTCCATGGGAGACCACGTCCTGAGCAGGGTTAATACGTCCCTGACATCCCAGGTGATATTATAGCGTGGTGTAGGCGGATTCATATTGAATATACCCCGCATGAGTCTGGACACTAGCCTGTTGGATCCTACCCCAATCTTGAGGTAGAATGATAGCGCACTTCTGGCGCTGTTGATGGCACTGTAACTTAAGTGTTCATCATGGTGCAACCCCGCGAGGAATTCCAGGACGTCGGTTATTGTCACGTCATCGTACGTGATGCGAGAGCGGCTGCAGTAGGCTTCCCACTTCTTAATATGCGAGCGGTATCTTCGCCTTGTGGACTCTCGACACGACGCCCCGATGGTATCCATGGTCCGAGCCGAGAGGCCGTATTGGACTAACGGCCTGTTCAGAACCTGCAAGCCAACAAATTTAAATAGCCATGGCAGGGATGTGGCTCCCCTGACACAGGGTGAGTAACCAATTGTGGGCAACCCTTCAAAAGGACCCAAGGTTCGCTGAGCATGTCAAAGACCACCGGATACCAAGGCTGTGTGGGCCAGTCGGGTATAATAAGGATGCCCTTGGCAGCATCTGCCTGAATCTTTCGCAATACCCGACTGATGAGGCAAAACGGAGGAAGGCATAGAAAACCCAATTCCCCCAGTCCAGCGAGAATGCATCTAGCGCTATTGCCCCAGGATCTGGTTCCCATGAAACGTAGGCTGGTACCTGATGGTTCAACCGTGACGCAAAAAGGTCAATGTCCGGTTTACCAAATTTGGCTGTGACTTTAGCAAAAATCTCAGGATGCAACATCCATTCAATGTTGTCATTAAATTTGCGTGACCTGGTGTCCGCCACAGTATTAAGCTCACCTGGCAAATAGGTAGCTGAAATCCAAATGTCTCTTTGAATACACCAGAGCCAAATTGAGTTAGCCAATTTGTCACACGAAACTGACCTGGTACCACCCATATGGTTTAAATATGCCACAGCTGTGGTGTTGTCTATTTGGAGACGGACGTGTGCTCCAACAAGCTTGGAACAATATGCACGAAGTCCGTGGAATGCTGCCAGCAACTCCAAATAGTTAATCCCTTGAGTCAACAACATCGATGCCTCAAGGGTGTTCCATCTACCCCCACAACTAGAGCAATTATCAGTAGCTCCCCAGCCATTGGAGCTTGCATCAGTCTGTAAATATACCACCGGATTAGCCTCCCTGACAGGCTTAAATGAGTTGCTAATGTGACACACCCACCATTGCAACTCAGTTATCGCTTCGGACGGCAGCTGCATAGATCGATCGTAATGACCAGCGTTCCATTTTAACGCAGTAATTTTAGCTCTTTGCAAATTCTGATAATGCAAAGGTCCATATCGTGCTGCCGGAAACAAAGCCACTAACTTGCCAATTACTGTGGCTGTATGCCGAATCGATGGTATATTGGTGCCAATTAAATCTCTGCACACCTTAGTGACTTCCTCAATTTTGTTAATTGGTATAGTTATCCTCATGCTCATTGAGTTCACCGTGAACCCTAGGTAATTAATTACCTGGGCAGGGCAGAACTTTGATTTCTCTGGATGGACAATGAATCCTAATTGTTGAAATATATTGACAGCAGCTGCAACACCCTGTTCAGCCAATTGCAGGGTGTGGCCCACAATAAAGACATCATCTAAATAGGCCATAACTATATGATGTCGTTGTCTCAAATAAGCCATGATTGGCTTCACCAATTTAGTGAACAATCTAGGGGCTGTAGTAAGCCCATTAGGCAAAGCCTTATACTGCCAAAGTTGCCCCATCCAGATAAATTTCAAAAACCTTCTATCATCTTTCTGGATGGATACTGAATAATATGCATCCCTCAAATCAATGCATGCCATAAAGCAGCCATGAGAAATCAATGATTTGGCTGTTTCAAACGTATCCATTTTAAAATGAGTATATGTTACAAACGTATTCAAACGGGTTAGATCAATAATGACACGACAGCCTCCATCCTTCTTAGGTCTAGTAAATATGTTCGAAACAAATTCAATTGGCTCATGCACTGTTTTCTCAATCACACCCTTCTGTTCCAAACTTAAAATTTCCTTGTAACCTGCTGCCTGTTCTGCAGCAGACAATTTGAACGTACGACCAGGCATGTGCTGGGATGGAGGAATGTCGCCATTAATAAACTCACTTTTATGCCCCTGAATATTCCGCAACACATACTCATCACCAGTAAAATTACCCCATGCATCCAAAAACAACCGTAAACGACCACCAACATGGGAAGTTAAACAGAGAGAAAAGAGAGAACCAGACCCCCTCACCTCCGTGGTTACCGGCGGTCCTTGACACGTGTGGGTGGCCGTGGAGGTGCTGGGTTGGCTTGAGGGCGCGGCGTCTTCGATTTCCAAAAAGGTCTCTGCCGACCCTGTCCTAAAAAAGACCCTTGGTGCTGGTTCTGGTGTTGTTGTCGTTGTGGAGCTAGAGGGTGAGTCCTCGTCGAGGCACTGGCCGACCCTCGTGAGCGAATGTATGGAGCTTTTGAGCCGGACGGTGTGGGGGCACTCTTAGAGCGCATGATCCCCACCGTTTTGGCTTGTTCGTCAAGCTCTTTGACTCTCTTCGAGAGGTCCTCACCAAAGAGCTGACGGGGCGGCGGCGGTTTGCACAATCCTGCAAACTTCGGGTTGAGTGCTGGGCGGATGCTGTTTTTGCGAAACCCGTTGATTTCGTGCTCGGTCGCGCACAATAAGGCCAGAGCATCTACCTGGTCCAAATTCAGCTCGTCCTCGTCCACCGACCGCGCAAAGGCGGTAATACCGGCCGTGAGGAGTTTCAGGATCCGCTGCAATTGTAGCTCTTGTTGACGGATAGCCGCACTGATGTTGCCCCATATTGGCGTATTGACCACAGGCACGTTGAGGGAGTTGCAGTTTGATGGAGCCTTGTGACGGCTCATAGCCTGGATGAGGACTTCTTCCTGCAGCACCTGATTATTAAGAAAGTCCACTGTGGCTGCCAGCTTTGAATTGAGAGGAAGACCAGCCGTATGTGGGGCCGCGAATTTGGTCGCCACATCCAAAAGTTCCTCCGCTGACACCTCCACCGGAGGTGGTACGGGATCCACCAGAACCTCCTCCTCGTGCTGCTCCAGGCTGATAGTAGATGTTGGTGAAGACGCCCTGTGCCTGTTGCTGCCCTGCTGTTGTTGACGTTGAAGCAGGAGCTCCAGCAGCCGCTCCATACGGTCAATACGCCCTTCACCCTGAACACTCAGGTGGTCGGAGTCCTCCGGCTCTGAAAAGAAAACCGGGCTCCTGTCATCGGCCCGCACCTCGTCGAGGCCCTGCCGGTGCCGGTAGTTGTCGCTAACAGCCGCCGAGGCGAAACTGCGCGATTCCTGCGCGGGCGTGTTCAATCGCCTCCGTTTAGCGAGAGCTGAAGCCGCTGCCACTAAGGGCACATGCGGCGAGGTGTCGGCCCCAGCCGAAGCATGGCTGCCTGGGGCCCGCGCAGTCTTGCCGGCTGCCCACATCGTGGACGTTGCCGACGCATGGTGCCGCCCACCCATCCATGGGGGGCTCGGCGACCGCGACGATACCCGACTCAACCGACCCGTCCCGGCGTCGAGAGTCGGGGTGTGCCGGCTGGACCTCACAGCCGCCCCGGGTCTCGCCCTGGAACCTGACCGCTCCTCCGCGACAGGCAATGCCTTAGCCCTAACAGGGTTAGGCTTCCTCCCCTCCCCCTTCTCGGAGGGCTGAGTGGAACAGGCCGTGCAACGGCACGCGCCCTGCTCGAGGTCGCCAGCGAGCCCGCTGACAACCTGACTGCCATGGCAGGGTCCCCCTGCTCTGGCGGCACACCACACTCCTCCTCGTCGAACTCCTCCGAGCTGTGGTGTGCTGGCGGATCTGGACCTGTGAACACAGGGCTTACCCACATCTCCGCCTGAGTCCCGGCCTGCGCTGCAGGTACTGCCGATGGTAAAGGCCCCGGAACTGTTGACCGGCGAACTCGTCCTGACGTCCTCCGGCCCTTCGAACTCCCATCCATGTCCTTGCTGCAAGACATAATCAGACAACAAGGACCACCAACTAAAGGTGGAATACTCACCTCCGTGGCCCCTTATGAAGGGCTGGCGAGGAGCGCGCTCCACCGCCAGCCGTCGCAGCAACGCGTTACGACGATATGTCGAGCATGCGCGCCGGCGGGCTCTTCACGAAGTCACTCACGTGACTCCGAAATGAAATTTCTGAAACGCGATGTATTGGAACGTTGCGGTTGCGGTGAAATTAAACCCAATATCGGCAGGAAATTTTCTGCCGGTTTGTATGGGGGCTAAATCACCGTTTCGCAACATGAAATATTCATTAAAGTCCCCTAAAAAAGCAAGTTCATATGTAAAAATAAACAGCTTTCACTTACCTGTCCCCTACGTAAAATCAGTCCCCGTTGTCGGCGTTCACGGCATTAGGAGCTAATCTTAATTTTACTGCAGTGATGAAGTAGTCGGGCTATTTATTTTAAAAAACGGACTTACCGGCAGTCGGAACGCATCTCCAGAAATAGATCGCACTCCGACAACAGAAAGCTCCGGATAGCAAGGGGAAACCCGCATTTTAACCCCGCCCCCCCCTTAAAGGCGCCAAAGTCGCGCACACGGCCAGTGACAGAACTGCAGCACCGCTAAAGGTAAGTTTTGTAACATACCTACAATGTAATATTTCCGATGGAGCCTCTTCTGGTGGAATTAGCTAAATTAGGAGGTTTTTTTATACTGAAATCTGTCGATGTGATTATGTTCATCCCACACCGGGCTGCATTTAAACCAGGCTGCAAAAAACTCAGGAGCAAATTGATGCAATTTTAAAAAAATGTTACAGCATTAGAAAGTAAATAATAATTGAATTTAGGTGGTAATGTAATGCTGGGGTTAAGATGACTAAATACAAATTACTCCAATTTGCTTTCATAGTTCATGAGATAATTTGAAACTCTGAAGTACTTGCAATTCGCAACTTGCAACACGCCTTGCTTATTATATACTGCCTTCCATTAAGTAAATCATGAGTACAATGACAAGAGACATGGGGTCAAGGAAAGAGCGTTCACGTCGCAGCCCTGTTTCCACCAGTCTTTCCACCACCACTCACAAGAAGCACAAGAAGCGACAAGACAGACACCATTGTATGCAGATGCCGAGAAGTGAGTTCAGCTCTGGCTGAACAACTTCAAACCTTGCGTGTGGACTCGATAAGAAGAAGAACAAGAGACATGTAACAGAGTTGCACATAAATAAATTACTCAAGATCCAAAGCATTAAGGAAACTAAAGCTTGCAAGCTAATTACACTGCACTTGAAATATGTATTTGAGGCATTTGATTAAATAACAGACATCTGATTAGTTCCAATTGAATATCATGAGCTAAAAGCTCCATGGTGGGGGACCAATGATAATTAGTTGATTAAAAATGAAACAGTTGGGTAACTTCTGATTAGACCAGTTAGGATTCAGATATGAAATCATGAATGCTACCAGCCTAATGCAAAATGTTCCCCTCCCAATAAATCTACCCAAAAGTTAAAAGTAATCACATCTTCGAATATGCATACCAATCCAACAATTGTTCTGCTGAGTGCGCAGGTTTCATAAATCTTTGAACTACGAAAAAGCATTTCTCACTGCAATAAAAAAAAACTGCAAGCTTTAGACAATTTGTAATCTCCTATGTATTCTAAGATCTACTTGAAACGTTGCACCAAATATCTCTTCTTGGACTTGGAATCCAGCAATTGCCACAGCTTCCATGAGTAGAATGCTTTTAAAATCCTTCCTGTCTTGCATGAAAGGACTTAATCGATCAATCATAACATAATTATTACTTATTTAATGATGAAACATATTATTGAATAAGTTGAAGAAGGTAAAACAAACCAATAGCATAAAGAGTTATTGGTGAGACCAAGCGCAGGCTCAGCGATCGTTTCGCTTAACACCTCTGCTCAGTCAGCCTGAACCTACCTGATCTCCTGGTTGCTAACCACTTTAACTCTCCCTCCCATTCCCACACTTACCTTTCTGTCCTGGGCCTCCTCCAATGTCATAATGAGGCCCAGCACAAATTGGAGGAACAGCACCTCGTATTTTGCTTGGGCAGCTTACACCCCAGCGGTATGAACATTGACCTCTAACTTCAAGTAACCCTCGCTTTCCATCTCTCTCCACCCCCTTCCCCTTCCCAGTTCTCCAACCAGTCTTACTGTTTCCGACTGCATTTCATCTCTGTTTGCTTTGTTGTTACCTTCTCCCAACTAACAATGTTCTATTCTATATTTTCCTTGATCTTTATTCCCTTTAACCTGTTTTCACACCATACACTTCCTTATCTATACATTTTCTTATCAATGAACCTTCCACTCCCCTGACATCAGTCTGGAGAAGGGTCTCGACCCGAAACGTCACCCATTCCTTCTCTCCAGAGATGCCGCCGGTCCAGCATTTTGCGTCTATCGTCGATTTAAACCAGCATCTGCAGTTCCTTCCTTCACAAAGTAAAGAGTTTAGTCTGCTCCCTCATAGTGATATTTCAAATGTTCTTTGCACCATTACAACAGCAAAAATAGAATAAAATTCCATGCAATATCTGCTTGGAAGTAAAAGATCTGCATTTCTATAGCAAATTTTGCATCTCTTTCAATACATCTGCAAATAATGATCAAATTAATTTAAAAAACTGGGGAGTGGTAAATTAAAGTCCCTCATGTAATTAGCCTATGTATGCAATTTGTTCAATCCAATGTTACTTGCTTTACTCCAATGTTCCTCACATCTTTTCCTGAAACAATAATGCAGGTGCTTGCAAATAGAAGGTGCAGCCACTCTCCTTGCAAAAGCATTAAGTCTTCAAACAGAATTGTAATTTAATAGCCTAGCCAATTTTATTCAAAGCAACTGCGGTCATAGGTTAACATAATAGGCTGACCATATGAATTGTTGGACTACTTAAGAATGCAGGAATCAAAAACTCAACTTTCTCTAGCAAGTCTTACATGTCTGCACAACAAACCTTCACTGTGTTTTAGTAACATGGAAAACAGGTGCTGGAGTAGGCCATTCAGCCCTTCGAGCCAGCACAGCTATTCAATATGATCATGGCTGATCATCCAAAATCAGTACCCCTTTCCGGGTTTTTCCCCATATCCCTTGATTCCCTTAACCCTAAGAGCTAAATTAACTCTCTCTTGAAAATATCCAGTGAATTGGCCTCCACTGCCTTCTGTGGCAGAGAATTCCATAGATTAACACTCTCTGGGTGAAAATGTTTTTCCTCGTCTCAGTCCTAAATGGTCTAGCCCTGATTCTTAATACTGTGAGCACTGGTTCTGGACTCCCGTAACATCGCAAACATTTTTCCTGTCCAATATTCTAAGAAATTTATATGTTTCTATAAGATTTCCTCTCATCCTTCTAAATTCCAGCGAATACAAGCCAAGTTGACCCATTCTTTCATCATATGTCAGTCCCGTCATCCTTGGAATTAACCTGGTGAACCTATGCTGCACTCCCTCAATAGCAATAATATCCTCCCTCAAATTAGGAGATCAAAATTGCACACAATACTCCAGGTGCAGTCTCACCAGGGCCCTGTACAAGTGCAGTAGGACCTCCTTGCTCCTAAACTTAAATCCTCTTGCAATGAAGGCCAACAAGGCCAACATGCCATTGCCTTTCTTCACTGTCTGCTGTACCTGCATGCTTATTTTCAGTGACTGATGTACAAGCACACACAGGTCTCATTGCACTTCCCCTTCTCCTAATCTGACACCATTCAGATAATAATCTGCCTTCCTGTTCTTGCCACCAAAGTGGATAATCTCACATATATCCACATTATACTGCATCTGCCATGCTTCTGCACACTCACCCAACCTATCCAAGTCACCCTGCAGCCTCCTAGCATCCACCTCACAGCTCACACTGCCACCCTACTACATGTCATCCACAAAACGTAGAGATGTTACATTTAATTCCCTCATCTAAATCATTAATATATATTGTAAACAAATGGGGTCCCAGCACCGAGCCTTGCAGCACCCCACTAGTCACTGCCTGCCATTCTGAAAAGGACCCATCATTTCCTACTCTTTGCTTCCTGTCTGCCAACCTGTTCTCTATCCATGTCAACACTCTACCCCCAATACCATGTGCTCTAATTTTGCACACTAATCTCTTGTGTGGGACCTTGTCAAAGGCTTTTTGAAAGTCCAGATACACCACATCCACTGGCTCTCCCTTATCCATTCTACTTGTTACATCTAGTGAAAATGGTTAATTTTGATAACCATCTTCACTATCTACGATACCAGCCACTTTATTGATGACATGTTGTCACATGGGGTGAGAGTTTGTGAAAAACGTTGTTTTGCATGCTATCAGGGCATATCATACCAAATCACTGGATGGAATTAAGAGAGAGTTAGATAGAGCTCTAGGGGCTGGTAAAATCAAGGGATATGTGGAGAAGGCAGGCACGGGTTATTAATTGGGGACGATCAGCCATGATCACAATGAATGGCGTTGCTGGCTTGAAGGGCTGAATGGCCTCCTCCTATGTTTCATACATGAACACATCAGGTAGTGCAAACGAGTAAAAACCTTTGTGCAAAATAGAGTGTTACACCACAGAGAAAGTGACACATAAATAAATGCAAGGGCACAGTGATGTAAATTGGTAGCACCCTTCAGAGATGTGGCCTGACCCATTGAGTCACTTCAGCACTTTGTGTATTACTTTTTAATAAACCATTCAGTTCCTCGTGCCTATTACACCATTCAGCAAGTTCAATTTGAAGCTCAGGCTTAATCTGTGCATATGGTCTATTAATCCGCATTTGATCCATGCCCACAATTTATAACCTTATTTAAGAAAAATCTCACCATCTCGTCTTGGCATCTTCAACATGTGGCATGGCTTTGAATTCATTAATTTCAGTAGAAGAAAGCACTTCATCAAAGCAATACACTTTAAAAACTGGCAGATGAAAAATAATCACTTGAGCTTGGCTTTAAGAAGGAAGTGAAGCACATCTTAGATTGAGTTGTTTTTGAAGCTTAACATCTTTAGGGTTGTAGAATTGTCACAGCACTGAAGAAGGCCCTTTGAAATGTGCTCACTGCAGGATACAAGACATCTACTTAAAACTTGGATTGCACCTATTTTTTTGGCATGGAAAAAAAAATAAGGTTCAGTGCAGGACACAATTCAGATCTCACACTGCACCAGTGGGAAACATCCACTGTGAAACCATCTTAAGATAATTTGTATGCCTGGAAGGGTACTGCGAAGGCACAACAGTTAGTTGTAGAAGTCCAAAAAGTCATTGAAGGTGTATAGATCATAAATATATTAAAACAAGCTGCCAGTTAGTATCTGCTGTTTAATATATTAATTTTCCCAACCTTTGAACTCGCTCCATGCGGAGTTCAGAAGATGATAGCTAGTATCGACCATTTAACATACTCACTGTTATTTCCATTACACCCCCAATACACACAGACTTGCTATTAACAAATTTGTAGTCACTACTTTTGAACTCTATTGCGTGTGAAGTTCAGAGGACGCCAGCGAGTTCTTTATTCTGATAAACGGAGAGGAATCATGGGATTTGTCAAAGGTCACTCGAGAAAAAAAAGCACTCAATGCTGTATAAACGGCGTATAAATTGTTAACTATTATACCAATTAATTAATCTGGAATTCTGTCAACTCAATAGCTGTTCTGCTGTTCACACACTACTTACAAAGTCCCAGTTCTAGTTCAGTTCATTAATTTTCAATTATGAGATATTAAAAAATTGAAAAAAAACATATATTTTCATTTAATCCTTAATGTGTTTGCTACTGGAATAAGAAAATATTACATGTGTTTGAAACATTATTCATAATTTATGTGTAAAAATATATTTAATCCGAGACAGGCAGTGACTGTATCAGTGTGATGTAGGCTGATGCTTTACCTACAGGCGGTGTGAATTTACTGTTAAGGCAGGGGTTCCGGCCCATAACCCGAAATCATCTGGCCCGCAAGCGTATTTTTTTAGTGGCTAGAATGTTGTTGCCTTCAGTGGGACCTTGCCCAGTGTTGGCCCAGTGCTCGGGCATGGCAGCTCTCCGGGACGGTTTTGACTGGGATGGTTTTACATTGTAAAGTTCACTGTGCCTGAGTTATTGATCAGAGTGAACACCCACTCCTGTGGACACATATCACTGTGGAGTCTGTCACAGATGGATTCCACCGCCTGTTGGTCAATAATTGGATCGATCTCCTGAACCAGTGGCCGGCGTGTGTGTTCTTTCCAAACTGTAGAATGAATCCATTAACAAAGCCACTCTGCTCTCAGATTCTAAGTTGTCCCTGCCTTCCCTCTGGAACCCTTCTCATCCCCATCAGATGCCGAGTTCCCAGAGCCGTGGTTTAATGTGGCCGGTCACGGTTTTGTCTGTGAAACCAGCCCCATCAGAGACTGCGAGCAGGATTAATGAAAGAAAGGACCATTCCGCCTATTGTAGCAGGTGGCTGTTTGTGAGGAGTGTGAGAAAGAGAGTGGAGGATTGTGGGGCAAGATTTAATTTCCAGCGGTACGTAAATGATGGACCCACAAGGGTTGACACTGCATCGGCAGTAGCGAGAGCGAGAGTCTGTTTCAACAGTTTGTTTATTTTCAGCTGAGTTAAAAAAAATAAAGCACAAAGCCACCTGAATGATCACCGCACTTACTGCCGATGGCCTACATACTGCCATTGATAGAGTTGCATTACTATATTGCAACGAGTGAACAAATCCAAATTTATCACAGAAAACTGTAAAGATTTGTTTGCCGAAGTTCTTACCAGGCACACTTAAAGCAATATAATGTCTACTGAACATAGCAGTTAGTTTGAGACACATATAACAGTTATACGTTCCGAAGCATAAAGCAATAAAACCAACAAAATTATCATAGTTTTGAACAAATGAACCATAAATACACCTAGGTACTATTTTTGATAGCAGTATTTTCTTACCTCGAAGAAGCAAAACTGGCAAATACGGATGAAACAGAGGTCTGTATACACGCAGCAACTCAGTTGGCCAGAATGTTTAGCACTATTGATCTATGACTGGGCATGTGCAGTTGAAATACCGAACTCGCTTATTTTCAATATATTCATTGTCCTTATCTCGATACATGCGGCATTGAGAAGCCACCAGCCGGTTTTTGCTAGTAAAACATTCACTGTCATTATCTTTGTATCCCGTTTCATGCAAAACCGAGATGTCTCAATCTAGTGTCAGGTATTAACATATGACGCAACTTTACCTTTGTACTCTGATGCGTGCGGAACCAAGAATTCACGACTTTTGTGTAATGTAAAAGTAAAGTATAGATCCTGTTATTAACACATCAATCTACCTCACCTTTGTACTTCCTCAGTTGTCATATTTTTTGTGTATAAATGTCCTGCTGTATCGACTTAACTATGGAGTTGTGATCACAGCCTTTGACTGGGACACTTCTCCCCTGTGCAAGTAAAACTCACTGCTGATGGTTAATCATAAGGGTCCTTGAGTCTTATTAAAGAGTTGGCTTCGACATAGTGCTGGTGCCTCACACTTCCAGTAAACCAGGTTAATCCTGACCCTCCTCCGTAACGTGCTGCCTGTGCGGAGTTTACATGATCACCCCGTGACTGTCTGGGTTTCCTCCAGTGTTCTGGTTTCTTCACTCTCACCTAAAATACATAGCAGGTCAATTGGCTAGTGTAAAGTGCTGCGCCTAGCAAAAATAATCAAAGGGAAAAACTGGGCATGTGAAATAGTGTTTCAGTGGTACAGGGCAGTAAGAAGAGAATGAATGGTACTGATAGGATTGCTCTGCTGGAAACCAGCATGGACTCAGTGGGCTGAAAGGCTCCTCCTAGTCATAGCAAGTAAACAATCAATGAAACAAGACGTCCCGATCGATGCATGTTCAATAAGCATCATTCCTGACATTTTAACCATATAACCATATAACAATTGCAGCACGGAAACAGGCCTTCTCGGCCCTTCCAGTCCGTGCCGGCCATTTATTTTCCCCTAGTCCCATCTACCTGAACTCAGACCATACCCCTCCATTCCCTTCCCATCCATATACCTATCCACTTTACTTTTAAATGTTAAAATCGATCCTGCCTCCACCACTTCTGCTGGAAGATCATTCCACACAGCCACCACTCTCTGAGTAAAGAAGTTCCCCCTCATGTTACACCTAAACTTCTGTCCTTTAATTCTCATGTCATTCCCTCTTGTTTGAATCTTCCCTACCCTCAATGGGAAGAGCTTATCCACGTCAACTCTGTCTATCCCTTTCATCATTTTAAAGACCTCAATCAAGTCCCCCCTTAACCTTCTGCTCTCCAAAGAATAAAGACCTAACTTGTTCAACATTTCTCTGTAACTTAGTTGCTGGAACCCAGGCAACATTCTAGTAAATCTCCTCTGTACTCTCTCTATTTTGTTGACATCCTTCCTATAATTAGGCGACCAAAATTGTACACCATACTCCAGAATTGGTCTCACCAATGCCTTGTACAATTTTAACATTACTTCCCTACTCCTATATTCAATGCTCTGATTTATAAAGGCCAGCACACCAAAAGCTTTCTTTACCACCATATCTACATGCGATTCCACCTTCAGGGAACTATGCATAGTTATTCCTAGATCGCTCTGTTCCACAGCATTCCTCAATTCCCTACCATTTACCATGTACGTCCTATTTTGATTTGTCCTGCCAAGATGTAGCACCTCACACTTATCAGCATTAAACTCCATCTGCCATCTTTCAGCCCACTCTTCCAAATGGCCCAAATCTCTCTGTAGACTTTGAAAATCTACTTCATTATCCACAGCACCATCTATCTTAGTATCATCTGCATACTTACTTATCCAATTTTCCACCCCATCATCTAGATCATTGATGTACATGACAAACAACAGTGGACCCAACACAGATCCCTGAGGCACCCCACTGGTCACCGGCTTCCACCCTGACAAACAGCCATCCACCATTACTCTCTGGCATCTCCCATTCAGCCACTGTTGAATCCATCTTGCTACTCCACCATTAACACCCAAAGATTTAACCTTCTTAACCAACCTTCCATGGGGAACCTTGTCAAAGGCCTTACTGAAATCCATATAGACAACATCCACTGCTTTACCCTCATCAATTTCCCTGTTAACCTCTTCAAAAAATTCAAGAAGGTTTGTCAAACATGACCTTCCAGGCACAAATCCATGTTGACTGTTCTTGATTAGACCCTGTTTATCCGGATGCTTATATATATATTATCTCTAAGTATCATTTCCATTAATTTGCCCACCACTGATGTCAAACTAACTGGTCTATAATTGCTAGGTTTATTCTTTGAACCCTTTTTAAACAATGGAACAACATGTGCAGTATACCAAACCTCCGGCACTATTCCCATTTCTAATGACATTTGAAATATTTCTGTCATAGCCCCTGCTATTTCTACACTAACTTCCCTCAATGTCCTAGGGAATATCTTGTCAGGACCTGGAGACTTATCCACTTTTATATTTTTCAAAAGTGTCAGTACTTCCTCCTCTTTGAATCTCATAGTTTCCATAGCTACTCTACTTTTTTCCCTTACCTCACAGAGTTTAATACCCTTCTCCTTGGTGAATACCGAAGAAAATACATTGTTCAATATCTCCCCCATCTCTTTTGGCTCTGCAGATAGCTGTCCATTCTGGCTCTCTAATGGTCCAATTGTATCCCTCGTTATCCTTTTGCTATTAATATAGCTGTAGAAACCCTTTGGATTTACTTTCACCTTTCTTGCCAAAGCAACCTCATATCTTCTTTTAGCTTTTCTTATTTCTTTCTTAAGATTCTTTTTACATTCTTTATACTCATCTAGCACCTCATTTACTCCATGCCTCCTATAATTATTGTAGTTATCTCTCTTTTTTCAAACCAAGTGTCCAATTTCCCTTGAAAACCATGGCTCTTTCTGATTTTTATCATTTCCTTTCAACTGAACAGGGACATAAAGTTTCTGTACTCTTACAGTTTCCCCTTTAAATGTCCTCCATTTCTCTTCTACATCCTTCCCATAAAACAAAATGTCCCAATTCACTCATTTTAAATCATTACGCATTCCCTCAAATTTAGCCTTTCTCCAATCAAAAATCTCAACCCTAGGTCCAGTTCTGACTCTCTCCATAATTATATTGAAACTAATGGTATTGTGATCACTGGCCCCGAAGTGCTCACCAACGCATACCTCCGTCACCTGACCTGCCTCATTTCCAAACAGGAGGTCCAGCACTGCCCCTTCTCTGGTCGATACCTCTATGTATTGCTGCAAAAAACTATCCTGCACCCATTTAACAAACTCCAAACCATCCAGCCCATTTACAGAATGTGTTTCCCAGTCTATTTTTGGAAAATTGAAATCTCCCACAATCACAACCTTGTGCTTACTACTAATATCTGCTATCTCCTTACAAATTAGCTCTTCCAATTCTCGCTCCCCATTTGGCGGTCTATAATACACCCATAAAAGTGTTGCTACACCGTTCCCACTTATCAGTTCCACCCAAATAGCCTCCCTAGACGAGCCCTCTAATCTATCCTGCCAAAGCACTTCTGTAATATCTTCTCTGACAAGCAATGCAACCGCTCCACCTCTGGTCCCTCCAATTCTATTACACCTGAAGCAACAAAGTCCTGGAATATTTAGTTTCCAATCACAACCCTCCCGCAACCATGTTTCACTGATTGCCACAACATCATATTTCCAGGTGTCATTCCAGGCTCTAAGTTCATCCACCTTTCTTACAATGCTCCTAGCATTAAAATATACACATTTTAGAAACCCACCATCCCTTATTCTCTGTTTATTATCTTTTTCCTCTTTCTCGCCTACATTTTGGGTCTGAGTGCTTACCTTCTCTGCCTCTTGCCCCTCACCCTGTCCCCTAGCCCCCACTACCCGAGTCCCTCCCCGCAGCCTTTCTAGTTTAAAGTCTCCTTTACAAATCTCCCCGCTAGGATATTGGTTCCCCTCGGGTTCAAGTGCAACCCGTCCTTTTTATACAAATCATGCCTTCTCCAAAAGAAACTTGAATCCCTGCCCACTGCACCAGTCCCTCAACCACGCATTTATCCTCCACCTCATTCTATTTCTACTCTCACTGTCACGTGGCACAGGCAGTAATCCTGAAATTGTTACTCTTTTGGTCCTTCTCCTTAACTTTCCCCCCAACTCCCTAAATTCTCCTTTCAGGACCTCTTCTCTTTTTCCGCCTATGTCATTGGTACCATTGTGTACCACAACATCAGGCTCCTCTTCCTCCCTTTTCAGAATCTTTTCAACACGTTCTGACACATCCGAGATCCTGGCACCAGGGAGGCAAACTACCATCCGGGTCTCCTGACTGCGTCCAAGGAATCGCCAATCTGACCCCCTAACTATGGAGTCCCCTATTGCAATTGCCCTCCTTTCTCAGACAGGTTTTATTAGACAGTAATCAAAGAAGGGCAGCAGCATTTAAAGGAACATTCCCCATGACAACTGCACAGAAGCACATGCACTTTGGCTACCATGGAGCTGTCCGGGGTTGCCAAAGAGGAGAGAGCCCTCACTTTCACTTCATATTGATGCTTCGGCCTAGAAATCAATGTCTCTGCTAGAAGACTAGGGAAATTAGGCATGTCTCCAATGTCTCTCACCTATTTCTACACTTGCACCAGAGAAAGCATCCTATCCGGTGCACCATTGCTTGGTTTGGAAGCTGTTCTGTCCAAGACTACAAGAAATTACTGGGAGATGTCAATGTAGCCCAGTCCATCACAAAAACATTGACTCCATCTACATTTCATGCTGTCTCGGGAAAGCAGCCAACATAATCGAGGACCGCTCACCCCCGGTCATATACTCCCCCTTACCGTTAGGTAGAAGGTCCAAAAGCTTGAAAGCGCATACCTCCAGATTCAAGAACAGCTTCTTCCCCACAATTATCAAACTCTTGACTGGACCTCTCACATGGATGTATTCCCAATCACCTATTCAATCTCATCTAGCCCCTCACACCTTTTTTTATTTGCACTTTCTCACCATTTATAACATTATATTCTACACACTGTTTATTTTCTATTTTGCACTACCTGTTGTATGCATGTATGGTATGATTTCCCCGGATAGTACATAAAACACTGTGTCTTGGTTTTTAGTTTTAGTTTAGATGAGGTGCAGATTTTGCACTGTAAATATTATTGTTAATAATTGGTTACATTATTTTTGGTTAAAAAAAAATACTAAGACCCAGCGGGCCGTGGTCGGTAGATGGGGAGTCGCCGAGCAGACGGGGAGACTAGGCAGACATGACAGGCGAAGACAAAGGCTGGTAGGAGAGAGGACCAGGGTCTAGCCTACCGCGCCCACAAGGTCAACTATGGGAGGAGCCCCCAGGGCAGAAAGGTGGACGGGCAAGGAGAGGAGTGTCCGTAGGGCGATCCACACATCCAAGGAAGGCGATGGCTTGAGCCCCGCAGCAGCCTGCGGCTTGCTTGGATTGGGCACAACTGATAAGAACTGATAAGAGTGCGGACTGGATTTTGGCACAAAGACAAATGGCACTAAAACGTGCATGCGGGCTCAGTGGACTATTTCTGTACACTTTGCTAATTGTGGGATTGTGCTTAGGTTTGTTAATACTCCACTGAACTGTTCATAAGAAAATAATTTCACTGTGCGTTGGCACACATGACAATGAGGCCCGATTGAACCATTGAGAAAATTCATTTTAGTCAGAGATCAGAGTTATTTCATTAAAGTACCACTAATCAGGAAATAGAGATGTTGCAGCAAGCCATTTGGTAATGCAATCTGGGATTCATTCATCGAAGTGTTTTAATCAGTGCAAGTATATTTGCAAAACAAGATGCAAGAGAATATGTCATGTGGACCTCCCTACTTGATTACTGGTGTTGTTTATAACAACTGATAATTGGGGGGTGAGGTTCCTTGCTGTTCGCCAAGGTGCAGGCTCTCGACAAAATGCTTCCCCTTTAAGAGAGTTCCCTTTGTACTGAGTTGGAGATGGAACTGCAGATATTGACCTGGGATGCACACCAGAGTCCATGCCTACCTCCAGCTCTACAGGCTCATTGTCATTATCCTTATTGATCTTCCACCGTCAGGGCTATGAAGTGTGCAGAACGCAACAGTCTCCACATCTGTAAGGTGCATCCAGATGGTTGAGCATTAATGGGGGTAAGGCAGTAATGACTTGGTATTCGTGTAAGAAGGAACTGCAGATGCTGGTTTTCACCAAAGATAGACACAAAATGCGGGAGTAATTCGTCAGGTCAGGCAGCATCGCTGGAGAAAAGAGGTGACGTTTAGGGTCGAGACCCAGACTCGATGGCTTGGTACCTGTCTGGCTCCTGTTGTAGCTATGCTCAGCTGCTGCAATTCTCTTCTCGTGGTTGCCAGACACTGAAACCGTCCACCAATGCAGTGTCCCGTAGAAAAAGGCAGTCATGTGTTTTATAAGCAACTGGAAATTCTTCTCAGGATCCAAACCACCTGCATTGAGGGAGTGGAAACTTCTTCCGGTTATGTGTGTGCAGGTTATGAACAGAAACTTTATGGTCCACGAGGACAGACGCTGAACAGAGAAATTTATTTTGGCCAAATTAAGATTGAATTCCTTAGCTCTCAAAAATAAAACAGCAACACACAATCCTAGCTAGAGCTCGGGGTGGAAGATTGCAACCTTCACGTGGTCCGCCCTGTTTCCACTAATACAATCAATTCGACGTGCACAAACGGAAGATCAAATAGAACAAGTTGTCCTATAACTTTAGTCTGTGCACGCCACACGAAAGAAGAAGCTAGAGCTCCACTAACTTGAATTTGCAAATTTTCCAGGGTTGCCATCACTGGGTTGCTATAGTTTTAGTTTTAAGAACCAAACACAATTTAGATTTTACTCAGAATAAATCACAGTACCCATTATTTCCAATTAAAAGTCTCCTAGTTGTGAAATTGGATTATACATTTCTAACCCTTTCATATGTGGTGTGATAATTATACTTAATCTATTAATGTTCTTACTTTAGTTTATTGTCACGTGTACCAAAGTAGAGTGAAAAATGTTTTATCACATGCGATCCAGTCAGTGAAAAGACTACACATGCTGACAATCAAACTGTCCACAGTGTACAGATTTAGGATAAAGGGCATGTTTAGTGCAAGATAAAGTTCAATGAAGTCCAATTCAAGATGGTTCAAAGGTCTGCAATGAGGTAGATGGAAAGTTCGGACCATTACTCATGCTGGAAAGAGGACAATTCAGTTGCCTGATAACAGCTGGGAAGAAACAGACCCCGAACCCAAATGCATTTTTAAACTTCTGTACCTGTACAAACATTATATGGAATGTTGGAAAGGTGCCCTTGCTTTTGACTTAGTCCTCTGTCAATGATGCTAAAGCACAAATCAGCAATAACCCAAAAATGTATTCTCCATTCAAAATTCAGTCTCAAGCTCAAACTTTTTCCCCACCCCCTGATGACACCACATCCACCCAATCATTTTATATTGCAAGTTATCAATAACATTATAAATTGAGCAGATGTCCTTGGTTTGGTTGATGCATCTGTAATTAACTGCATGTAACAAGCTAAAAACATGGTTATGAACTGATTTCCCTTTAAGAAAAACTACAGATGTTGGAAGTTTGAAATCAGAAATGGAAAATGCTGGAAATAACCAACAGGCCAGCTAGCATCTGCAAAGAGAGAAACAGAGTGAACACTTTGGGTCAAAGATGGAACAGTGAAGCACAGGAGCAGGTCCTTTGCCCCACATTGACCATGCCGACCATGATGCCAAGATAAACTAATTCCATCTGGTTGCTCTTGATCCATATCCCTCCACTCCCTACATATCCAAAGCCCACTTAAATGTCACTATAGTATCTTTTTCCACCACCACCCATGTAATGCACTCTGGGCACACACCACACTGTTCAAAAACAATTCCACATTTTTTTTTTATACTTGGCCTCACTCACATTAAAGCTACACCTTCTAGTCTTTGATATATATCCACTCTGAGAAAATGGTCTGACCGTGTCCCTATCGATGTCTCTCTTACTTTTATACACTATCAGGTCTCTCCTCAACCTCTAATGTTTCAAAGAAAACAATCAAAATCTGTCCAGCCTCTCCTTATAATTAATACCCTCTAATCCTGGCACCATTATGGTGAACACCAAATGCTGGAATAACTCAGGACAGGCAGCATCTCTAGAGAGAAAGAATGGGTGACGTTTCAGGTCGAGACCTTCAGACAGATAGTCAGGGGGAAAGGGAAACGAGAGACATAGACGGTGATGTAGAGAGATATAGAACAAATAAATGAAAGATATGCAAAAAGTAACAATGATAAAGGAAACCTTATGTCCTGAAATGGGACAATGAAATTCTTACTTGATTTGATCCACATACATTTATTTAAGAAAAATAGTAAGATTAAACGAGAACTTACCAGTTCGAAGGTTGATCTTTATTTCATGAGCAGTTGTGATGAGGGATTTCGTGAAGAACCCGCCAGCACGCATGCGTGACATTCTTCAAAGTAGCGGTGTGGAATCACAGAAACCAACAACAGAAATGACTTGGCATAGTAAGATTGAAGAGACTCTAATTACCAGTTGAGTATGATCGAGGGTTGGGAGCGGAGGGCACGAAATCCCTCATCGCAACTCCTCATGAAATAAAGATCAACCTTCGAACTGGTAAGTTCTCGTTTAATCTTACTATTTCATTTCGGAGTCACGTGAGTGACTTCGTGAAGACTTCAAAGCTTCTGTGATTGCACGCCCTGGGCCACGTCCATGCTGACACACCACTAGCAAGGATGGATGGGAGTAAACAATTTTCCAAACTGCTTATACTGAAAAACAAGAATATTTATTAATAACAAAGCAAAAAACCCCTTATTCGGGGACATCTCCACGTTCTTGACCTGCATTCAGCACGGCCTCCGCGAACTGTAGAGGAGCAGCAACAGGCTTGTTGTAAAATCGCTGAAATACAGCCTCATTCGCCCATCCTGCTGTAGCGAGAATATGGTCCATGGGCACCTCCATGACCCTCACCGCCGACGTTGATGCAGCCCTGGTGGAATGTGATTTGAAGACATTAGTGTCTATACCTGACTTACCCAAGACAATCCTGAGCCACCTGGATATCGTCTGGACTGTCACTCGATGGTGAGGTTTCTTGTGAGTGACAAGCAGGTATTGCTCCATTCCTCTTATGTTTCTCATCACCTTTTACATAGTGACGGATATGGGTGGCTAAACATAGCCTTGCATCTGCGGGGTATGCCGGGAATTTCAGCTGTAGCCCTGTGCACCCAGGTCTATGCTGCTTTAGTAGCTCATCGATAAAGAAGACTACTTCTGCAGGGGTAGAGATCATCCTGTCAATCCGGATTTTATGCAGTGTCTGTACCCTCTGCGCTGAAGTCAGTGCTAGTAACATCACCAGTTTCATGGTGAGTTTGGCCAGCTCTAGCCCTTCCATGGGCGACCACATCCTGAGCAGGGTTAGTACTTTCCTGACATCCCAGGTGATATTATAGCGTGGTCTAGGCGGATTCGAATTGAATATACCCCGCATGAGCCTGGACACCAGCCTATTGGATCCTACCTCAATATTGAGGTAGAATGACAGCGCGCTTCTGGCGCTGTTGATGGCACTGTAGCTCAAGTGTTCATCATGGTGCAACCCCGCGAGGAATTCCAATACGTCGGCTATGGATGCAGCGTCATATGTGATTTGAGAGCGGCCGCAGTAGGCTTCCCATTTTCAGATGTGGGAGAGGTATTGCCGCCTGGTGGACTCCCGGCACGATGCTCCAATGGTATCCATAGTTCTGAGTGACAGGCCATACTGCAGTAATGGCCGGTTTAGAATCTGCAAGCCAACAAATTCAGATAGCTATGGCAAGGTTGTGGCTCCCCCGACACAGGGTTAGTGACCAATTGTGGGCAACCCTCTAAGAGGACCCAAGGCTGACTGATCATGTCAAAGACCACCGGATACCATGGCTGCATAGGCCAGTCGGGTATAATAAGAATGCCCTTAGCATCTGGATATTCTGCAATACCCGACTGATGAGGCAAAATGGTGGGAATGCATAGAAAAACCAATTCCCCCAGTCCAGCGAGAATGCATCCATCGCCATTGCCCCAGGATCTGGTTCCCACAAAACGTATGTTGGTACCTGATGGTTCAACCGTGACGCAAAGAGGTCGCTATCCGGTTTACCAAATTTAGCTGTAATTTTAGCGAAGATTTGGGGATGCAACATCCACTCGATGTTGTCATTAAACTTGCGTGACCTGGTGTCTGCCACAGTATTGAGCTCACCTGGTAAATAGGTAGCTGAAATCCAAATATTCAGTTGAATACACCAGAGCCAAATTGTATTAGCCAATTCATCACATGAAATTGACCTGGTACCGCCCATATGGTTTAAATATGCCACCGCAGTGGTATTGTCTATTTGGATACGGACATGAGCGTCTGTAAGATTGGAACAATAAGCTCGAAGTCCGTGAAATGCTGCAAGCATCCCCAAATAGTTTATCCCTTGTGACAACAACATAGTAGATTCAAGGGTGTCCCATCTGCCCCCGCAACTGGAGTAGTTGTCCGTAGCTCCCCAGCCATAGGAGCTTGCATCGGTTTGCAAGTATACCATCGGATTGGGCACAATAATGGGTTTAAATGAGTCACTAATATGGTCCACCCACCATTGTAACTCAATCTTAGCTTTAAGAGGCAGCTGCATTGATCTATCGAAATGAACGGCGTTCTGTTTTAACGCAGAGATCTTGGCTCTTTGCAAATTTTGATAATGCAAAGGCCCGTATTGGGCTGCTGGAAACAATGCTACGATCTTGCCAATCACCTTAGCAGTTTGCCTAATTGATGGTATACTGGCGCAGGCTAAATCTTGACATGCTTGTTAGCCGGTATGGTGGCCCTCATGCGATTGGAATCCACGGTGAACCCCAGATAATCCATAACCTGTGAAGGGCAGAACTTCGATTTATCTGGATGGACAATAAACCCCATTTCCTGAAAAAGTGCCACAGTGGCTGAGACTGCCTGTTCAGCCGACTCCAGGGTGTTGCCAACAATCAATATATCATCCAAATAGGCCATCACTATATGATGTTGCTTCCGTAGCCTGGCCATAATCGGTTTCAGTAATTTAGTAAACAATCTAGGGGCGGTAGTAAGCCCATTTGGCAAAGCCCTGTATTGCCAGAGTTGATCCATCCAGACAAATTTTAAGAACTTCCTGTGGTGTTTCAGAATGAATACAGAATAGTATGCATCTTTTAAATCAATGCATGCCATAAAGCAGCCATGAGAAAGCAATGACTTGGCTGTTTCGAAAGTGTCCATTTTGAAATGGGTGTAAGTTACAAAAGTATTCAAATGGGTCAGATCAATAATAACCCGACATCCTCCATCCTTCTTGGGCCTGGTAAATATATTTGATACAAATTCAATTGGTTCGTGTATAGTTTTTTCTATCACGCCTTTTTCTTCTAACCTTAAGATCTCAGCACAGCCTGCTGCCTGGTCAACGGCAGACAGTGTAAATGTCCGATTGGGCATATGCTGGGATGGAGGAATGTTGCCGTTAAGAAATTCAATTTCATGACCTTGAATACTTTGTAAAATAAATTGATCGGAAGTGATAGTTTCCCACGCCTCCAAGAAAGACCGAAGGCGCCCACCAACATGTGAAGTTAAACACACAGGTACATGAAAACCAGACCGCCTTACCTCCCTGGTTACCGGCGGTCCCTGACATGTTTGGCGGGTCGTGGAGGTGCTGGGTTGGGCTGGTGCTGTGGCGTCCGCATCTTCCACGGAGGCCGTTGCAGGCCTTGCCCTAAAAAAGGCCGCGGCTGCTGGTATTGAGGAGGAGCTGGAGCGCAGGTCCGTGTCGGTCTGGAGACAGGGCCTCGTGGCCTAATAAATGGCGCTTTCTTGGCCGGCGGCCAGGGGGCGATCTGAGACCGCATGAGTCCCACCGTTTTGGCATGTTCATCCAGCTCCTTAACCCTCTTCGGGAGGTCTTCCCCGAACAGCTGTCTGGGCGGTGGTGGAGGAGGCGCCTTGCACAACCCAGCAAAGTTTGGGTTGAGCGTGGGGCGGATGCTGCTTTTCCTGAAGGCATTTATTTCGTGCTGAGTAGCACATAGCAGCGCGAGAGCATCTTCCTGCTCTAGGTTGAGGTCGTCTCCATCCCCCGACTGCGCAAACGCGGTGATTCCAGCCGTGAGCAGCCTCAGGATGCGTTGGAGCTTGATCTCCTGAGTCCTGATGGCTGTGCCTATGTTGCCCCAGATCGGCGTATTGACCACGGGCACGTTGAGGGAGTAACAGTTGGATGGGGCTTTGTGCATGTTGATGGCCTGTGATAGAACTTCCTCCTGGAGCTGGTGGTTAGTGAGGAAGTCCACGGTGGCAGCCAGTTTGGGGTTGAGGGGAAGTCCCGCTGTTTCCGGAGAAGCAAATTTCGCCGCCACATCCAGGAGTTCCTCCTGCGGCACCTCGGATGGAACCGGTGTAGGGTCTGAAAATTCCTCCTCATCTGGCTGCCTCAGGCTGGCTGTTGAGACTGGTGAAACCTCCCTGTGCCCTTCGATGCTGGATGCCTCCTGCCGTTGGTTCTGTAAAAGGAGCTCCAACATCCGTTCCATACGCCCTTCGCCCTGAACACTCAGGCGGTCGGAGTCCTCATACTCTGATATACTGCTGAGGCTCCTTTCATCGGCCTGCACCTCGTCGAGGTGAACCCGGTGCCGGAAGTTGTCGCTGCCAGCCGCCAAAGCAAAGCTGAGCGATTCCCGCGCAGGAGGTGTGTTCAAACGCCTTCATTTGGCCGAGCCTAACGCCGCTGCCACGAAGGGCAAACGCGGTGGAGTGTCGGCACCCAATGCCGCAGCACAGTGACCCGACGCCCGCGCGGGCTTGCCGGCTGCCCACATCGTGGACCTTGCCGACGCATGGTCTCGTCCTCTGATCCATGGGGGACTCGGCGAGCGTGGCGGGACTCCTCCCAAATGCCCCGTCCCGGCCTTGGTGGTTGGGGAGTCAACACTGGACCTCGCAGTGGACTTGAGTCCCGCCTTTGCACCAGTCCGCTGTTTGGCGGCAGGTGATGCCTTTGCCCCTGAGGGGTTAGGCTTCCGGGCTCCATCCCTCCCTCTGCTCCGAGGGCTGAGGGAGAAGGGCCGTGCAGCCGCACGCGAGCCCTTGCCCAGGTCCGCCAACGGGCCCGTTGGCGACCTCAATGCGGAGGCAGGGTCTACCTGCTCCGGCGGCACACCGCAGTCCAGTTCCTCGAACTCCTCCCCGGAGCTGCGGTGTATCAGCGGGTCCGGTCCTGCAACAACAGGGCTCCCCGGTTTCCCCGCCTTCTTCCCGGCCTGTCTCGCAGGTGCAGCTGATGATGAGGGCTCCGGGACAGGTGGCCGGCGACTCCGGACGGATGTCTTGCGGCCTCTCGAACTCCCCTCCATGCCCTTGCTGAAAGACAAAAAAGTACTCGCAGCAAGGACCAACCAACTTAAGGTTAGTACAACTTACCTTAGCGGTCCCTTATGAAGGACTGGCGGGGAGCGCACCCCACCGCCAGCCGTCGACAGCAACGCGTTGTGACGATATGTCGCGCATGCGTGCTGGCGGGTTCTTCACAAAGTCACTCACGTGACTCCGAAATGAAATAACAAGGTTGTGCCATCCGTCCTGGAAATTTTGGTGTGACTTGGGTAGTGGAGGATGGAGAGAGAGGGAATGGAGGGGCTGTTGAAAAAAAATATTCATACCACAGGGTTGTAAGCTGCCGAAGCAAAATATGAGGTGCTGTTCCTCCAATTTGCATTTAGCCTCACTCTGACAATGGAGAAGGCCTGGGACAGAAAGGTCAGTGCGGGAATGGGAAGGGGATTTAAAGTGTTTGGCAAACCAGGAGATCAGGTAGGTCCAGGAAGTAAACCTCTTTTGCGCCCTTGGGGCAATGGGGCAACCAGAACTGATTGCAAATATGGCCTCAGCAAAGCCCCATAAAGTTGCTTCATGACTTCCTAACTCTTAAACGCAATGCCACAAGCAATGAAGGCAAGCATACTGTATAGTGCCATTATCCTCAAATCAATTCTATTTTCAGTTCCTTTAGGAACTTTCAGAATCTTTTTGTACCTTTCAGAATAAACTTACTGTAAAATGTTAATGAATAGGCAAGGAAATGCGGTTCTTTTAAAACAATTTATTACAGATTTTTTTTAAACATGTGCCCCTCTCAAAAGAAAGCTCATTTTATGTAATGCAGATTGTAAAACGCAATATAACTACAACTTAAAGGAAATACAATGCTAAACAGTTGTGCCAAATTTAAAAGACACTTTATCTCAGTTGTTCAAAGTATAACCGTTGCAGCATTTAAAAAATTATATACATCCACAACAATTCTTTACACCTTATCATTGCCAATTGCTCTTGCACAGAAGAACGCGATCATTTATCAGGTTTGTAAAATTTAAGAAAACAATTTTATGATTAGAAATAAATAATAGTGGATAATTACCTACAACATTTCCTTTGTGTTACAAAATCAGAGCCAAGTAGAGGTTACCCCTTGGTTTCAAACAACTTCTTTAAATTAGATAGCCCTTTATTGATTAGCATGTTGGCCTTCATAACAAGAGTTGAGAATAGGAGCAAATGTCCATCTGCAGTTGTACAGGGCCCTAGTGAGACCACAACTGGAGTAATTCTCTGGATGCTATTAAGAGAGAGTTAGACCTCATAAAGATAGGGGAGTCAAGGGATATGGGGAGAAGGCAGGAATGGGGTACTGATTGTAGATGATCAGCCATGATGGCCATTCAGCCCTTTGAGCAAGCACCGCCTACTCCTATTGCCTATTAACATCCATACCTCTGAAATTCCCACTTAACTAGAAGTTTTTTTAAACCACAAATTAACAATTATATTATAATAATTAAACAGTTTAAAAAACAAACTGTAGTCTTTCCCAGTTTTCTTCCAAATTGTTGGAAAAAAAAAGGTGATCGGATTAGGAATTCTGTACAATAGAGACCACAATTTTCTTTGGATAGGAGTGCCACCATATGCAAAACAAAAAGATAATGCTGCTCTGAATCTCTCTGCACACAAAATTAATCCAACATCCTGTGTCAAGCTACATTTAAACTTAATTCTTAACAACCTGACTGGGCTTCTAACAAGACAGAGGTTTATCAGAAAAAAAAGTCATGTCAAATTGTTCTTTATTACAAAAAAATCTTTAATAAAACACAATAGGAGAATAGATCTCCTATTTTTGAGTGCAGAATGAGATGTTCTACTCAGTGTCAGTGCCACTGTCTGTACAGTATATATATATATATACACACACAAATATAAATACCTTTATTGCAGCAGTAGTTTTAAAGTGGAATGGAGTGCTAAAATAACTATACACTCATGAGTCAGCCTCTTGAGAATTAATCCAATTCCATAAGGCTTTGGTAATTTCCAATCCACAGAGGATTTTTTGTGCATATTTATACACTACTTATCACCTCGCTGTGATGTTGAAGCTGGAGGGTTAACTGAGTCAGAGAAGTAATTGCATCCCTAATCACACTTGGAACTGAAAAGTAAAAGCTCCTGTAAATTGAGGTTTCGAACCAGAGATGCAGTTTTCTGATTGTCAGGAATTTGGCATACAAGACCCAAAGTTTTTTCCTCCAGTTAGTGCCATGTAAGAATATGGCAGAGGAAGAGAATAAGAGAACATGGCTTTGCAGGACCAGTATAGGCCAGCACTTCAAAAATCTCAAAGGCAGTTGGTTTTCCGCTCGCAGAAAGCAACATAAAAGCACTCGAAGAAAATGCTGATTCTGTGTTATTGCCTCATTAAGCTCAGGTAAGCTGACTCAGCCAAGGCAACCATTTGTAGTTGTACAGTTAAATTCAACACCCACATCCTGCTGATATACTTCCATAAAGTGGTTCAATTACCTCAAGTATTGAGGTTGAATTCCCTTTCTGTATTCAGTAGATATTAGCTGTGTTAGGCCACATTGTGCCCTCTTTACCCAATGTCGTCAGCTCAATTTACTAAACACTGCCAAGACCATACAGTGCTTTGATTAAAACATTAGAGAAAGTTTAATGCTGCAAACTTGGCAGTCGTAAATAACAGTATTAGCATCTACACTGTAGTGCAAGTGTGTCTATGAAATGGACGAGAGCGTAGTTTAACATAAAGTAAATTTAAAATAACCAGATAAATCAATCCCTATTATAAATTTCATAAATCTTGCTTATTCAACACAGTTCCCAAGTCCCACTGAGTATGTACAAAATATACAAAGTTCCAGTTTTCAAACCTTAAAGCAAGGTTATGCATTTCATTCAAACCTCCTTTATTCGAAGGGGGAAAAAAAAGTCCGGCAGTGAGGTTTACATAAACAGTAGCCTGGAGTTTTGTTTGGACAATAACATCATCTTGACGTGAAGAAGAGCCACTTCAGGGTGCATCCATGTCCTAGTTTTGGTGTCGTTTCATGTGCAGAGCTAAGTGATCGGAGCGCGAGAAGCTGCGACTACACACCGTACACTGGAAGGGCTTTGCCCCAGTGTGTTTCCGGAAGTGGCGAGTCAGTTCGTCAGAGCGCGCAAATCTCCAGTCACAGCCTTCCCAGCTGCACTGGTAAGGTTTCTCTCCTAGAATGGAAAAGACACCGACATTAATAAACTTGATAGCAACATCACCAGTACTTCAGTCAGTCCACAGGCAGGGTCTCAACCCAAAATAGCTACAATTATATTCCCCCTCGAATGATGCTGCTCAACCCACTTCCTTCGGAGTTCCTTCAGAAATTTGTTTATTCTCACAAAATTTCCAGGACAGATGACACAATCTCCCTTTATTATTCTTAATTAAATGCATGTGGATCAAATCAAGTAAGAATGTCATTGTCCCATTTCAGGACATAAGGTCATAACATTCTTGACTCTGAAAACCAATGCCCAAAATAATGGAGATTAAACCCAATGCATTTACAAGTGATGGAAGCCAAAGTGGTACCATTGTTGAGCAAAGAATGTTTCATTCTATTCATATGCACACTGTAACATATATTTCTATGCAATAGCCAGCCTTTAAACACTTCCAAAGATAGAGTCAAGAAGCTGGAGTAATTCAGCGGGACAGGCAGCATCTCTGAATAGAAGGAATGGGTGATGTTTGATCTTCTCCATGAAGGGTCTCGACCTGAAACATCAGCCATTTCTTCTATCCAGAGATGCTGCCTGTCCTGCTGAGTTACTCCAGTATTTTGTGTCCAACTTCGGTAGAAAACAACATCTGCAGTACCTTCCTACCCCTTTAAACATTTCCAGTCTGCTCCAGCATTAAGATGACCCTGGGTGATTGAATCATAGCCCCACCTCCATTTGGCTGCCCTATCCTCAACTTCACTCTGATCCATAGAGGATGCGGTAACACAGCATTTGAAAAATCATACTATTATGCAGACGCAATAAAGCTTTATGAAAGGGAAATCACTTCTGACTTTTTTTTTGCAGATGTATTATGGGACCTAGCAGATCCAATAACTGGATTTTCAAAAGGCTTTGGTTAAAGAAGAATATACAGGTTTTCACATTAAGCAAGGACCCACAGTCATGGGTAATATTTCAAGATGGATATGGGAATGGTTACAGGATAGGATACAGTAGGAATAAATGATCATTTTCAGTTGACAAACCAATTACTAATAGAATTTCACACATACTTAGCCCCCAGCTCGGCATAATTTACACTAATAACTTGGATGTAAAAAAATTATACACGAGCAGAATGGGAAAATATTCTGTGCGAAGGACCCTGAATAGGCAAGAGAATAGGTTAGAAATAATGTACAAATAGAGTTAGGAACCTGGGAAAATATGAAATTGTTATACTATCCTTCGAGCAAAGGTTGACAAAATCTTTTCTTGAATGGAGAGAGGCTGATGTTTGTGTGGAGCATGTTCTAAGTGCAAGGGTTCTGAGAAGGAGCAAGAAAACATGGAGCTACACCAAACAAATATAAAGTCAAATGGTAAATTAGCCTTCAATGGATAGGAGATGAAGAGTACAGAAAAAAAGTGTTGCTAAATATAAGCAAAATATTGTTGAGGCCACGTTTGGCATACGGTGTGCAGTTTGGGTCCATACTCAGGAAGTGATATCAACCATGGACAAAACCCACTGTACATTTACATGGATCTATTCCTGGGATGAATTAATGGAAGAACCCAGCCTTCATACTCACTTTATTTCAGAAAATGAGAGTTGATTCCAATTAAATGTATACCATTCTGGGCAAGATTGCAACAGATAGCAGCCAAGATGTTGTTTCTACACAAATGAAGAAACCAAAATGGCACAATCTTGGGATAAGAGGGTGTCTTTTGAGTCCAAGCTTCAGAGAAATTTCCCTTTGCAAAGCAATTCTTTCAAATGCTTTAGTTCAGTGGGCTATGCATGTCAGACGGAAATATTTTTTGGTTCTGGTGACTGGATAGAATAGGAGATGAGAGGCAGAATCATGTGAAAACAGACCCAGAGGCCAAATGGCCCTGCCTTTATGCCATATGTTTTTACCTTTCTTATTTAATTAACTATGTACAAATAGGTATCTACGCTACAAATATCTTGACTAAAAAGAGCTTCTTTCCAAATTATTGAACCTATCCACTCTACCAACACATTGAAGTAATTATCATTAAGAACCATCCCACGTTCATGCTTTGAAATCAATATTCTTATTTATGACATTTCATTAAGCTTTTGCATTTTCACTAGTGATACATTTTGTTTTCATTAAGAATGCTGAAAGATGGTTGAACTAAATTGATGCAAAATTAAATTTCTAATAATGCAGTTATTTTGTCTTCAAACTTCTTTATCGGGACCTATCATTCGTCAGAGGGTGGTGATTCTGTGGAATTCATTGGCACGGAAGGCTGTGGAGGCCGTCAATGGATCATTTTTAAGGCAGAGGTAGATTCTTGATTAGTATGGGTGTCAGGCGTTATGGGGAGAAGGCAGGACAATGGGGCTAGGAGGGAGAGATAGAGCTGCCGTGATTGACTGGTGGAGTCGACCTATGGTCTAATTCTGCGCCTATCACTTATGAACTTATCATGCCTCTGCAGAGAGTGGGAGGGCATTGTGCCTTTACTGTCACAGCTCCTCACAGAACCCATTTTCCAAATTGACTTTTTTTTAAAAAACAGGACCCCTTCATCTATGTAATCCGAACAGTAAATCCATTTGTATTTTAATTCTGCACTGATATGATGTACCACTCAATATTTTATAAATTTTAGCATTAATAACCTGTTGATTTTTCTTTGTATCTTAGAAATGCAAACTAAATTACATAACATGTGTAAAAGACTATTGCAGCTCCTAAGTAACATATACAGTGCCCTCCATAATGTTTGGGACAAAGACCTATCATTTATTTATTTGCATCTGTACTCCACAATTTGAGATTTGTAATAGAAAAAAAATTCACATGTGGTTAAAGTCCACATTGTCCGGTTTTAATAAAAGGCCATTTTCAGACATTTTAGTTTCACCATGTAGAAATTACAGCAGTGTTTATACAGCGTCCTCCCATTTCAGGGCACCATGATGTTTTGGACACAGCAATGTCATGTAAATGAAAACAGTCATGCTTAGTATTTTGTTGCATATCCTTTGCATGCAATGACTGCTTGAAGTCTGCGATTCACGGACAAAATTAGTTGCTGGGTGTCTGGTCTGTTGATGCCCTGCCAGGCCTGTATTGCAACCATCTTAGCTTATTCTTGTTTTGGGGGCTAGTCCCCTTCAGTTTTCTCTTCAGCATTTAAAAGGCATGCTCAATTCAGTTCAGATCTGGTGATTGACTTGGCCACTCAAGAATTGACCATTTTTTAGCTTTGAAAAACTCCTTTGTTGCCAGCCAATGAGTTTTGAGGCTTTTCTTTGAACTTGTGCAGATAGGATGTGTCTATACACTTCAGAATTCATTATGCTACTACCATCAGTTGTATCATCAATGAAGATAAGCGAGCCAGTACCTTCAACAGCCATACATGCCCAGGCCATACCACCCCCAACACCGTGTTTCACAGATGAGGTGGTATGCTTTGGATCTTGGCCATCCAATTTTTGCGGCTAACCAGTGCTTTGATCTTGCAGTGTAGCCTCTGTATATCTGTTCGTGAAGTCTTCTGCGTACAGTGGTCAATGCCAAATCCTGAAGAGTGTTTCTGATCTGTCAGACAGGTGTTTGGGGGTTTCCTTTATTACAGATAGAATTCTTCTGTCATCAGCTGTGGATGTCTTCCTTGGCCCGTCAGTCCCTTTGCGGTTTGTAAGCTCCCCAGTGCTCTCTTTCTTCTTAATGATGTTCCAAATAGTTGATTTGGGTAAGCCTAAGGTTTGACTGATGTCTCTAACAGTTTTTTTTATTGTTTCTCAGTCCCATAATGGCTTCTTTGACTTTCATTGGCACAACTTTGGTCCTCATGTTGATAAACAGCAATAAAAGTTTCCGAAGATGTTGGAAAGACAGGATGAAAGACTAGGTGCTGAGAGCTCTCTTATGCCTGCATTAAGGAGGCATTTAAACACACCTAAGCAATTACAAACACCTGTGAAGCCATGTGCCCCAACCATTTTGATGCCCTAAGTGAGGGGACTATGTATACATACCGCTGTAATTTCTACATGGTGAAACCAAAATGTATAAAAATATGCTTTAATAAAATCTGACAATGTGCACTTTAACCACATGTGATGTTTTTTTCTATTGCAAATCTCAAATTGTGGAGTACAGAGACAAATAAATAAATGATGGGTCTTTGTCCCAAACATTATGGAGGACACTGTAGTTCAATTTTAAGGTAAAATTACCTTACAATAAAGCACAATATTACCAAAGGCTTGCATTTATATTGCAGCTTGTTATGAATTCAGAGCATTCCAGAGCTTTGTTCAACCCATTAATTCCTTCTGAAGTCTTTGTTGTCATGCAGATTCAGTGGTCAATGAGCACATTGAAAGACTTCACAAAAGCAAGTGAAGCCTGAATGAGTATACCTCAGTCATCACTGGCTTTATCAAGAAATGCATTGACAGCTACATTCCAAAAAAAATGTTAATTAGGATCTATGGTAGACAAAAATGCTGGAGAAACTCAGCGGGTGAGGCAGCATCTATAGAGCGAAGGAAATAGGCAACGTTTCGGGTCAAAACCCTTCTTCCGACTAAGGTTTCAACCCGAAACGCTGCCCATTTCCTTCGCTCCATAGATGCTGCCTCACCCGCTGAGTTTCTCAAGCATTTTTGTCTACCTTCCATTTTCAGGCATCTGCTGTTCCTTCTTAAACATAAATAATTACGATCTATCCTAACTACAAACCTTGGATGAACAGAGTGATTCACCCTCTACCAAAGTCCAGATCCTGTACTGTAAGGTCAAGTGTGATATCTGCAAAGTTAGGACAGATGTCAACAGCGAACCCAAGGTCAAGTGGGAGGAGTAATTTAATAGAGTAGATGCTAGGCAACTATGGCAGGTTCCAAATACCAACAGAAGACAAAATCGGGAGCAATGTCTATCAATGCCACCTGTCAACCGGATGAGTCTAATGCCATTTACAACCATTTTGAATAGACAACACAAAGCTCCACATGGGCCCATCTGTTAGCCCCTGCTGGCTGTCCTATATATCTCGGTGGCAGATATCGAATCTGCTTTCTCAAGGCAAAATCCTCGGGAAGCAGTCAGCCTGATGCAGTCCCAAATGGGTCCTGAAATCATGCACCAATCAACTGGCTAGAGGTTTCACCAACATTTTCAACCTCTCACTTTAGTCTTCTGTCCCTAAATCTTCATTATTCTAGCTCCAAAGAAAGTGACCCGTTTCAATGACTACCAACCAATAGATCTAACATTGACTATAATTAAGTGCTTTAAAGACTAGAGCTGGCCCACATCTGCAACAGGCAATCTATGCCCCTTGTAATTTGCCTACAGAGGCCACGAATGACAGCATAGGCCATGAGGGCCACAAATGACAGGTGTCAGTAACAAATCAAGCTGCCTCTCTTTGGACACGTTGGATGGAAGAAATGTTTTTATTTGCCTACAGAGGAAAAAAAAAGAGGATGCCATTCCTGATGCACAACATTCATCTGTCAATTGCCTTGCCAATAGGAACACCCATGGCAGGATGTTTATCTTTGGCAGCAGATACGCATTCAACACCATAATAATGCATACCCTGATCCCTAAACTTCTAGGCTTTGGCTTCTGTGCTTCCTGAGCTGCAGACCTCAGTCAGTTCGAATTGGTCAAGAACATTTTCTCCACCCTGATCCTCAACACAGGGCCTCCTTGGATTGTTTTGCGCAATCCCTTGCCCATCTCTACGTACACCTGGAACTGCAGGGAAGAGATAAAGAACCTTGTGTCATGATATCACAACACAGCCCTTAATTTCAGGAAGACAAAATAATTGGCTGTTGACCTATGGAAGCAAAGGGATGAAAAGTTCCTAGGCATCCAAATCACCAACAAAATAGCCTGATCTTTTCACAATGATGCACTAATTGAGAAAGTACATCTGCAAAATTTACTTTCTTAGGCATGCGAGAAAATTTGGCATGTTCACAAGGATTCTCTCAAACCTCTACACTTGCGCTATAGAAAGCATTCTTATGAAATGCATCTCAGCCTGGTACGGTAATTGAACACCTGAATCTGCAGAAAGCGGTGAACACAGCACGCTTTATCACATATGTAGGAAGGAACTGCAGATGCTGGTTTAATCCGAAGATAGACACAAAAAGCTGGAATAACTCTGTAGAACAGGCAGCATCTCTGGAGAGAAGGAATGGGTGACGTTTTGGTTCAAGACCGTTGTCCCGCTGAGTTACTCCAGCTTTTTGTGTCTATCTTCAGATCATCACATGCTCGGTCCTTCCTTCCATCCAGCCATTTAAAGGATCCTGCCACAGAAACACGCAAGATGGTACTTTACCAAGTTAGCAAAGTTAAATCAACAAAAGCTTCAAAACGTTAAAAGAACAGATGACTCAATTTATAAAAATTGAAAATGTACAATACAGAAGGATCCACAATTTTATTACAAGCCAGGGGGGTTACACAAAAGGCTGGAGAAACTCAGCGGGTGAAGCAGCATCTAAGGAGCGAAGGAGATAGGCGACGTTTCGGGTCGAGACCCTTCTTCAGACTGGTCAGGGATCAGGGAAACGAGAGATATAAACAGTGATGTGGAGAGATAAGGAGCAATGAGTGAAAGATATGCAAAAAAGTATTGGTGATAAAGGAAGCTGGCCATTGTAAGCTGTTTGTGGTGTGAAAATGAGAAGCTAGTGCGACTGGGGGGGGGGGGGGGGGGAGATGGAGAAGGAATGTCAGGGCCAGAGGGCTGAGGGAGAGGTGGGGGGGAGGCAGTCTGGGTTAACAGAATTGAGAAAATTCAATGTTTAAGCCCAGAGGATGCAGACTCCCCAAGCGGAATATGAGGTGCTGTTCCTCCAATTTGCGGTGTTGATCACTCTGGCCGTGGAGGAGGCCCAGGACCGAGAGGTCGGATACGGAGTGGGAGGGGGAGTTGAAGTGCTGAGCCACCGGGAGGTCGGGTTGGTTATTGCGGACCGAGCGGAGGTGTTCGGCGAAACGATCGCCCAGCCTCCGCTTGGTCTCACCGATGTAGATCAGCTGGCATCTGGAGCAACGGATGCAGTAGATGAGGTTGGAGGAGGTGCAGGTGAACCTCTGTCGGACTTGGAATGACTGCTTGGGTCCCTGAAAGGAGTGGATGGGGGAGGTGAAGGGACAAGTGTAGCATCTCTTGCGGTTGCAAGGGAAAGTGCCCGGGGAAGAAGTGGAGCGGGAGGGAAGGGAAGAATTGACGAGGGAGTTGCGGAGGGAGCGGTCTTTGCGGAAGGCAGACGGGGGGAGATGGGAAGATGTGGCGAGTGGAGGGGTCACGTTGGAGGTGACGAAACTGGCGGAGGACTATCTGTTGTATGCGCTGGCTGGTGGGGTGAAAGGTGAGGACCAGGGGGACTCGGCCCTTGTTGTGAGTGGGGGAATGGGGAGAGAGGGCAGTGTTGCGGGGTATGGAGGAGACCCTGGTGCGAGCCTCATCTATAGTGGGGGAGGGGAAATCCCGTTCTCTGAAGAACGAGGACATTTGCGATGACCTGGTGTGGAACACGTCATCCTGGGAGCAGATGCGCCGTAGACGGAGGAATTGGGAATAGGGGATGGAGTCCTTACAGGAAGCAGGGTGGGAGGAAGAGTAGTCCAGGTAGCTGTGGGAATCAGTTGGTTTGTAGTGGATGTCAGTCAGGAGTGTATCACCTGCAATAGAGATGGTGAGGTCAAGGAATGGTAGGGAAATGTCGGAAATGGTCCAAGTATATTTGAGTGCCGGATGGAAGTTGGTGGTGAAATGGATGAAGTCAGTAAGTTGGTGGTGAAATGGATGAAGTCAGTAAGTTGGTGGTGAAATGGATGAAGTCAGTGTTACAAGTCATTTATTACAAGCCATGATTTTAGCATTACATCAGTTTTCCTTTTTGACTACAATTTATTATATCTACAGAAGTAAGCTAATATTAAAGACCCACATAACCCTGGCCACACACTCCTCTCACTGCTTCCGTTGGGGAGAAGGTACAAGGACCCGAGAACTGTTACCTCCAGGTTCAAGAACAACTTCTTCCCATCAACTATCGGATTTCTTGAACCACCCTGCACAATCTTAACCACAACTTTACCTCAGCACTCAACAACTATAAACTTTTCATCACTAAGGTTACAATATGTACTTTGGCTTGCATTACTATTGTCTGGTTTACCTAGAATAAGTGATAATTTGTTGTATATTTATTTAGTGTATTGTGTTTAATGTGCCTGCAAAGCTGCAGCAAGTTTCATTGTCCTGGTCCTGATGCATATGGAAATTAAACACTCCTGACTCCATACAATAAATATAATTGATACCCATAATTCCCCGCATTCATCGTATCAGCAATTCAACATTTTCTCGTTTAATGCGCAAGATGGAAACACACAGCTTATATTTTGATCAACATACATTTTTGAAATATCAAAAGAAAAACTGATGTAATGCTAACATCATGTATGTTGAGAGATGTGGCTTGGAATAAAACTGAACTTTAATGTTCTGATTTACATGCAGATTTAGAAAAAAAATTCAAAATATATTTTACTTATAACATACACGGAAATTTCAAAAAATGTATTTGTAATAAAAATACATAAAACAAAAAAAAACACAGAACTCTTAATAGTGTGTCCATACATTCAACATTGTTAGTGTTATACCCAGAATTGTTAGTGCTTTCCTTTTACTTTACATATCATACCATGCACCTTGTCTGCCCCCCCCCAATATCTCAGTCCTCCTGAAACAGACCCCCAGCTCCTTAAGGTTATCAGACTTGATAGTGAAAGGGATAGAGGATTGGTCAGGCCATTTACCAGAGAGCTTGACCTCCCTCTTCATACATTTTATACTCTACCGATGAATCTCAAACTGCTCAATCAATCTGTGGACTGACTATGTATCCAAGTAAAAGATGGCAACATCATCAATGTACAAGGATCTGAGTACATGTATTGCCTGGTACCCTCTTACGGCCTTGTCCTTCCTGATGGATTCAACAATAGTAATTAGTACTAATGATATTTTAGATGTAAAAGGGCCTTCTTTGAATATAGCTGCTACTGAAGGGACAAAGGAATGAGTTTGAATGAATGGAACAATACAGCCATACAGACAACAGGCCAAGGACAGGAGACAGCTTAAAAATTCAGGGTATATGTGATAAAAATGTGAAGAGGGAGAGTTGATTTATTAAGGAGAATATCACAGCAGTAGTCAGAGATGACATTACAGAAGGATTATCCAGTGAGGCGAAGTCAAAATAAATGTATTAGCCAAGTATGTATACATACAAGGAATTTGATTTGGTTCTTTGTTCACACATGGAAAAAAAACACAATACACATTGTAAAAACACAATATACAATGGTTGGAGCTCAGAAATAAAAAAGGGGGATGATCACTTTGTAGTAATTGCACTACAGGACCTTAATTGGTCAATGGGAAATAGAAGAACAAATGTGCCAGGAGACTGCAGGCAACTTTAGGTTTGCCATGGTAGAGTGAGTTTCACTTTCCCAATATAAACTGAGACTACTATAGGATCAAGGGCTTAGATGGGCTGGAATTTGTCAAATGTGTTCAAAAAAGTTTCCTCAGGCAATATGTAGAGGGCCGTACAAAGAAGAGGACAACGTTTGACCTACTTTTAGGGAATTGGACAGAACAAGTGACTGAAGTGTCAGTACATAAACCTTTTTGGAAGAGCAACCAGTTCCATTACCTTTACAATAGTTAGGGATAAGCATAAGGGAAGTCCACAAATTAAAGTTCTAAATTGTACTTTGAAGGTATTGGACAGGAACTTGCAAACGTTAATTGGAGTAGGTTGCTGGTGACCAAAGGAACATCCAGAAAGTGGGATGATTTAAAAAATGCAATAATGAAGCTCAATATATGCATGTTAGAGTGAAGAGCAAGACATGTAGAAATAAGAAACCCTGGAAGATTAGAGAAATTGAGGCATGGTTCAGATAAAAGGAGGCGGCATGGATCAGGTGTAGGCATCTGGGATGAAATGTATCCCTACTAATATCAACAGTGTGTGCAATGGATCTTTAAGATGCACAATCTTTGCACTGTCAAGCACTGCAATAAGCTCCAATGTGCTGGGGCCTGTGCTCCCAGTAGAAAGTTGCACATGGAATCACAGTGAAAGCAATATCATAATCCAAGAATAATAATCCAACAATTCCAGGATCAATGGAAGATGAGTCTTAAGTAGTTAAGGCGCCACAAACAATGCGAGCAGAGAAAGTCTGACCACATCATTTGTTAAGACTGGATGAGTTTATAATTACATCAGTTGGAAACACCAGTTGTGACATTGTGATGACAAAATTCTCAAATAAATTAGCATAGAAGTACACGTGCTCCTGGCTAAATCCAACGGTGAGAAGCTTTGGTGCAGGCAACTGTTCCACCACAACTATCCTTGGTGGAAAACTCTTTCAGATTGCAATTTATTCAACATTTCTGGAAAAATGTTATTAGTTCTGGTTTACAACTTTTTTAAACCTCTCACAACAATAGTTATATGAACTCATTTAAATCAACTCTACAACAACAAAATATTACTGGCCATTCTTGTGGAAATGCAAAACAAAAAGTGCTAGAAATGCTTTTATTAAGATATTTGCAAATCCAAAACGTGAATAAAACGCTGTACAGCAAACATAACCAAATTAGTTTTATTCCTAGTGTTGTTGCTGAACATGCAAAATAGTTTTAAATATCTAATTGGGCTTGGGTACATGTATTCATGAAAACATGTTGTAGCATTCTGTAAAGTTCTTTTGGAGTTAGCATTCCGTTGAATACCAATGGATTGAACATTGAAGATCTGGATTTGTTTGAGAAAACACTGGTAGTCCAATGTTCCCCTGGTGTTTCTTGTTTCAGTGGTTAAGTTGGGCAGGGCTAGGCAAACTTTACAGTGGACATTTTTAAACTGCCATTCACCCACACATAGCGAGTCAGAGTCATGGAGCACGGAAACAGGCCCATGGCCCCCTTGCACATGCCGATCAAGGTGGCCCCACCTTCCCCGTTTGGCCCATATCACTCTAAGCCTTTCCTGTCCAAATTCAAATGTCACTGTACCTTAATTGGTTAAGTGACAAACACAAACTTGAACCTGCCTTAATGTATTTCAAATGTGTTGTAGTATCTGCCTCAAATGCCTCCACAGACACTTCATTCTATATATCCACCACCTGCTGTGTGAAAAATGTGCCCCTCACGTCCATAGTGATTAGGATAGTGCACTACTGTACAAAACTGCAATTAACGTAGGATAAAGATTCTACGAGTAGTATATCCGTAGGAGCAGAAGATGCTAAAAATTTGACGTTAAAAATAACTGGTTTCAAAAGTGTGGGGGTCTCAATGTCAAGAGAAAAACTACATCGCAAAGTAATTCACTGGCTACTACATAAATGCAAGTATTTATTTTCTTTCTACTACATTATATGGCACAACTGTATTTAACTAGTTTTGTCAACCAAATAAGGTGGATCCCTATTTTAAATGAAAACACTTCAGGCTGAATCCATGTCTACCCCATCTTGAGTAGTCCATTAACATTTTATTAATTAAATCCATTTAATTCTAACGAAAGATCATAGATTTTCTCTCCACATTTGCTGCCAACCCATTGAGTATGTCATGCTCTTTGTTTTTTTTTTAATTTCAGATTTGAAAAAATCTGCCTTTAGCTTTTCAATTCAAGACTTGTATTTTTGGCATCACTCCATATCACGTAGCATGAACTTGTTTTTATTTGTTAAAACATGACGTGTTTTATCATTATATCCCAGGCAAAGAAATATTACATTTGAGGGCAGTCTAGTTCAAATTACACAGGGGCATTGCAACAAATTTGGAACCAACCGAGGCACGTCTTCACAGTTCACTTCACCTTCGACCTATACTTTACACTGAGAACACAATGCTCTGACAAAGGGTTTCTGATGCGTTAAGGCAGCAACTCTGCCTCTGTGCCATTGTGTGCTCAAGTGGCAGGCAAAACATTCAGAGGGACATAATTTCCACTAACCACATGGCAATCATTGTTTTCATTGATAACCAGCAATCCCCTCACTTATATAGCTATAAACTGTTTAATATTTTCCAGGAATCCAGAATCACCCATATTATTGTGCAAGTACAGTAATGGTAAAAAAAACCATTTGACAGGATATGGTACCTAGAACTTTGTTATCTCACATGAATAAGTAAACCATGGAGTTACTCCATATCATCCCAAATAGATAACAGTCTCCACGTGTGAGAACTACATGATTCGTCAAAATAATGAAATTGGTGGAATTACAAGGCTAATCCTTTACCCAGGTGAATTCATCAAAATCGTTGAACCATTGAATTCATCAAAATCAACAAATTACTGCATTCTGTTGAATTCGACAATATTCTGTTGAATGTAAAGTCTAATTTTTAAACACACAATTTAATTAGCATAATCCCAGGTTAAATACTAGATATCTGCCAGCATTAACTATTATAATAAACTCTCGACACTCCCAAAAGAAAAGTGTGACAATAGATCAGAGTGTGAACATATCATTCGGGGTGAAGTTGGTGCAATTATAATTGTTTTAATGTACATAAACCTTTACTTTACAAAGGAATGGCAGAAATAGGAAGAGGAATAGGCCACCCCACCTCCAGAGCCTGCTCTGTCATGCAGCAAGGTCATCTACCTCAATAGACACAAAATGCTGGAGTAACTCAGCAGGTCAGGCAGCATCTCAGGAGAAAAGAAAAAGCTGACATTTTAGGTCCAGATTCTTCTTCAGACTGAGATTCAATCACATTGTTTAGTTTGAAGAAGGGTCACAGCCCGAAACATCACCTATTCCTTTTATCTAATGATGCTGCTTGACCCGCTGAGTTACACCTGTATTTTGTCTCCATCTTTCTTGTAAACCAGCATCTGTAGTTCCTTCCTTCTCACCTACCTCAATGTTTGATTACTCACATAACCAGAAATCAAACAATGACTAATTGTCCCAACTAATAAATCCAATATTGACTTAACCACAGCCATCCTAGATGATTCACCGGAGTATAAAATAAAATTATTCCCATTTCAATCCGAATGAATCAACGAATGAATGAATTCGTTCACATACAAGGAATTTGCCTTGGTGCTCCGCTCGCATGTGACAACACGACATACAGTAAACAATTAATAAAAATAGAAGAATAAAACACTATAGTTTAAACATGTGAATGAAATAAAATAGAAGAGCGAAAGGAGGGTACAGACTTTTGGTTATTGAGTAGAGGCTGTGGCGGCTTTGATAGTCCGGAATCGCCTTCCGGAGGGAAGTGCTTCAAAGAGTTTCTGGCCAGGGTGAGAGGGGTCAGAGATGATCTTACCCACTCGCTTCCTGGCCCTTGCAGTGTACTGTTCGTCAATTTTTTTTTGGGGGGGGGGGGGGGGGGGGGAAGGAAGCTTCTCAGCTGCTCGAACGATGTCGTGCTTGGTGGCTGAGCCAAACCAGACCATGATGGAGAAAGCGAGGGCAGGCTCTATGATGGCAGCATAGAATTGGACCATCATTGCCTGCGGCAGATAGTGTTTCCTCAGCTGCCGCAGGAAGTACATCCTTCGTTGGGCCTTTTTGACTGTGGACTCGATGGTGCCCCCCCCAATATAAGGTCCTTGGAGATGATGGTTCCACAAGGAACATAAAATACTCCATTGATGTGACTATGGTCGTGTTGTTGATGGTGAGGGGAGGGGAGGAGGAGCTCTCCTAAAGTCTACTATCAATTCCACTGTCCTAAGAACATTGAGCTCCAGGTTGTTCCGAAGGCACCAGGACACCAGTTGTGTCACTTCCTGTCTGTGGCCGAATTCTTCCCCATCGTGGATCAGTCCAATCAGGGTTGTGTCATTCGCAAACTTGAGAAGCTTGACAGAGGAGTCTGTGGAGGTGCAGTCGTTGGTGCAGAGAGACTAAAGGAGAGGGGAGAGTATGCAACCTTGCGGTGCTCCTATGCTGAGAGTCTGCAGGTCCGAGGTGCTTTCCCAGCCTCACATGCTGCTTCCTGACAGTGGATCACCAGGCACAGTCAACTGGGAGAGTTTGGAGTGTAGTAGCTCTGGCTCAACAGTGTTGAATGCAGTGCTAAAATCCACAAACAAAATCCTTGCATGGGATTTCCCCTTCCTTTTATTTTTGAGTGTTAACCCTAGGGTCAGACACTTCAGCCTGGAGAAATATCAGTCCCCTATCTACTTTTGTGAACCATGTAAGAATTTTGAATGGTAAAATAAGGTCACCCCTCATTCTATTTAAACTCTAGGGGATGGAGAGCTAACGGTTCAATCTTTCCTTATATGACAGGCCCAGCATCCCTGGAGCTAGTCTGGAATGTAAAGGAATGTCTTCAATTCTCACCCAACTTCCTTCACAGGGGTCAACCAAACAGGCTCGCCAATCTTGAGGGAGACTGAAAGTCGGCCACATTTAATGGATCCAGAGGCCTGACACAGCACACCCACATGCCTTTTAACACCACAATGGCTGCCAAAGGCTATGAAAGGATTTTAAACCAATTTTCAAATTATAATTGTTTTTAAAGACTACCATTTAAAAGCAGTTCAAAATGGGCCAAAATATTATAAATTGAAAATACAATTGTTTTTAAAATGCCACGATCCCCACCCAAACTGCCACCTGTCCATTTCCCTTTACAGATGCTGCCTGACCTGCTAAGTTTCTCCAGCAGTTTCAACAATTTAAAAAAATCACGATTGCTCATGCCAATTAAATTGTGCATTTAAAAATGAATTGCTCATGTTAATTAAATTGCAGGTTTGAAGATTCAAATTTATATACAACAGATAATCTTCGTAGTAATTTGCATCGCCTTACTTTCAATGATTTTGTTGTGCTATTGACTTGTGTAAAGGATTACTATTCTAATTTTGCTTAGTGTCTTGTATTTCCTGAGGGTTTTTTTTTTCTCCTGGTCCCACGATGAAAGCAAAATAAGTTTATTAGCTTCTCAATGCACCTTCTGCAGTAAAAACATGACAAAATTGAAATAGGTTAGCTGCCTTTGCCTTGCAGTAAGACAGGTTTCCAGGGCAATTTTAAAATGCACACTTGTGGAATAGGTTTACCAGACATCCAGAGAGCTGTGGTCTGCCCAGGGAAAACTTAGATTTGTCTTTTAACTCTACATGGGCAAAGAAATGGCAGACGGAGTTTAATCTGAGCAGGTGTAAGGTATTGCACTTTGGGAGTCAAATGCACAGGAAAGCATACAATCAATCATATGATCCTTAACAGCATTGAGGCACAGAGCTGGGCTCCAAGTCCATAACTCCCTAAAAGTAGTAATGCAAGGAGAAAGAGTGGTAATGGCAGTATACGGTATGCTTACTTTCATAGGTCAGAGCATTGAGTATATGAGTCAGGAGGTCATGATGCAGCTTAAGAGGACACATTTTGACTATTGTGAAGTTCTGGTCATCCCATTACAGGCAGGATGTAGAGGCTTTGGAAAGGATACGGAGGAGGTTTACCAGAAATATGCCTGGATTACGGGGCATTAGTTACAGGGAGAGGTTGGACAGACTTCAATTGTTATCTCTGGAATGCCAGAGGTTGCAATGAGACCTGAATGAAGTATATAAAATTATGGGAGGCATAGATAGAGTAGACAGTCAGAGTAGCCAGGATGGAAAAATACAAAAAGCACAGCTTTAAGGGAAGAGGGGCAAAGTTTAAGAGAGGTGTGGGGCAGCTTTTACACACAATGCCTGGAATGCGCTGCCAGGAGTGGTGGTTGAGGCAAATACGATGGTACATTTAAGAGACTTTGGATAGGCATATGGGATATGCAGGGAATGGAGAGATATGGATTATGTGCAGGTATTTCGACTAGTGGGCGAGTCTAGAACCAAAGGGCACAGCCTCTGAATAAAAGGGCATACCTTTAGAGTAGAGATGGGGAGGAATTTTAGTCAGGGGGTGATGAGTGGAATTAATTACCACAGATGACTGTGGAAGTCAAGTCATTGGGTATTAAGGCAGAGATTGACAGATTCCTGATTAGTAAGGGTAACGTAGATTATTGGGAGAAGTCATGAGAGTTAGATTTAGCTCTTATGGCTAAGGGAATCAAGGGATATGGGGAACAAGCCGGATCAAGGTACTGATTTTGGATGATCAGCCATGATCATATTAAGTGGTGGTGCTGGTTCAAAGGGCCAAATGGCCTACTCCTGCACCTATTTTCTATGTTTCTATGTCAATGGGGTTGAGAGGGACAAATAGATCAGCCATGATTGAATTGCGGAGTAGTCTCTATGGGCCTAATTCTGCTCCCATGACTTATCAATTTTGAAAGAGACAGTCTTGGCATCATGTTTGGCACAGATATTGTGGGCTGAAGGGCCTGTTCTTGTGCCGTACTGTGCTATGTTCAAACATAGAATGACATGGACAAGACCCTGATGTTGCAATCATTAATCACTATGAAAAATGACATGAATTAACATCATTCTACACCAAATACTGAAAGATAAATGCACTATTCCAACTATTTGCTAACTGGCAAGTTATTTTTAAAACACCACACAAGACTACTGCTTTTCTGCAGAAGCAATAGATGGAATGCCAGAACGAGACACAAAATTGCTTTCTTAAAATTACTGCATGCAATTATCATAAAAACTGTTCAAAAATGTTCTATGTACCATATTTCCAAAGGTTTTGATGTTTCAAGCCAAATATTTACAACACCATCTTTAGTCAGAGGTTGCAAACTGATCCTTCTGGGCAACTTCAATGTCAGAGTAAAAAGAGGAGCCATCTGCTGGCAAACATCTCATCACCAAGGAGTGGGGAAAGCTAACTACAAAAAAATTCATCTCCTTCAAGAGAAATTATCATCTTATCATGACCAGCACTGATGTGCCAGAGAGGCAAACACAAGACATGGCAATACCCCGGATCCACACTCCGACACCCATCAGATTCCATCGCCATATGACTGAAGGACTGCAAGAACATCCTCCTCACCTGCACCTCTACTGATGGCAATGCCTGGCAAACTGACCACTACCTGTAGCAGCCTGGCTCAAAACAAACATGGGATCAAAGAAAATAATGCTGCAAGAAAATTAATGTTGGGTTTCCAAATACCTACAAAGATGGCTCTTCGCGCACAACCAACAAGAGCAATGAGTGTCCAGTAACTGGGCACCTGTGAAGAGACTCTCGACTTCTCTCTCAGAAAATATTCGTGCTTGGCAACAAACACCAGAAGTTCCAGAAGGTAGTTAACTGCAAAAGCAAGACATTCTTGAATTGGAAGTCACTCCAAAACCTCAGTAGAACAGGAAAAAGCTCTGCATGGCTCCAAAAGCTGGAGTCCAATATAAAACCAGTAATCCAAAGAAGAGATCGAGAAAGAAAATTTGTTAGATGCACTAGATATGAATGGGAGCAATGAAATTCTTCCGTGTTTCAGCTTCAAGGGCACTTTAAATGCAATATTAAAAATAAATATGCAGTGCATTATCAGTTATTCCAAGTAAATTAGATCACAATAACACAAAGCAAAGTATGTAGAGCAACCATAGTAGTACAAAATCTGTAGCGGTTCGGAGGGGTTGTAGTTAGGATTGTGTAAAGGAGACAGCGGGTCCAAAAACTGATTATTACCCAAAACATGCAAGGATTGTTAGGTTATAACATCAAAGCTATTCGAAGTCTAAACATTTCCATCTCCAAAATATGTGAAGATACAATAGATTGCAGATGCTGAAATCTGGTGCAAAAATAAGCCGCTGGATAAACTCAGCAGCTCAGGCAATTTCTGCAGAGACAACAGAAAGGGTGATGTCTTGCGTCAAGACTCTACATTAGGATGCTGATGTGTGATATATATATCTTTTTCTGACCTCACAGAAGCTTGTTAGTCCACCATTTGAGAGGAACCAGGATATCTTCCTCAAACTTGACTCCCAGCAGTAATTTATCTCCATCTTACATATGTGGCATGATGATTTGCACCCACAACAGACACGATCTCAGTGGAGAAATGGTGTCAAGCAAGACTGCATCTTTGCCCAACTTGAACTGTTCTTGCTACAATGCAAAGGTTGCAGCTGGAGTAGAGCAAGTCCTCAGGACAAGTTGAAAACTATTTGATCTGTGTCACCTCCACCCCAGGAATAGTCAATCAGACTTTAATCACAGAGCTACAGAATGCAGATGATCTTGCAAATGGCCACATTTACAAGCCAAGCTCAAAGCCATTGTTCATTGAAAAAACACCAGAGAATGGGCTTTATGCTTAACATCTGCCAGCATGCCCCCATCATACAACTCTAACCATGATTCAAATGTATCATAGTTATACAGCATGGAAACGGGCCCATCGGCAAAATTGCCCACACCAGCCAACATGTCCCAGCTACACTAGTCCCACCTGCCTGCATTTGGTCCATATCCCTCAAAAACCCATCCAATCCATGTAGTTCTCTAAATGTTTCTTAAAGGTTGTGATTTTAATTTCAAGTTTTCCTGTACCTTCCTTGTGTGTTATGACTGTTGGCAGACCAATTTCCCTCCGGGGATCAATAAAGTTGTATTGTATCATATCGTATCGGATAGTCCCACCCCCAACTACATCCTCTGGTAGCTTGTTCTATACACCCACCACCTTTTTGTGTGAAAAAATATACCGTTCAGATTTCTATTAAATCTTTTTCCTCTTCACCGTAAAACTGTAAAAAACTCAGTGAGAAAGGAACCAGTATTCCCACCTTCTCCCAGGTCAAAGCCTCAGTATCAATCATAGTATCAACTTTAATGTCTAGCCACATAGTTGACATAGCCAACAGCAGACTCAGATATAAACACACTACTCTGAGCTCTGTCATGGTACGGGATTATTACGTGGACAGTGCTAAAGATTCCAGCAACCTTGAAATCTTCACAGAAGGATGGCCAGATACAGAGCTGTTCAAAGGTGGCACTGCAGTACAGTTGTCTTACAGTGCTTGCAGCACTGGAGACCCAGGTTCGATCCAGACTACGAGTGCTGTCTGTATGGAGCTTGTACATTCTTCCTATGACCACGTGGTTTGTCTCCGAGATCTTCGCTTTCCACCCACACTCCAAAGACTTACATGTCTGTAGGTTAATTGGCTTGGTTTAAATGTAAATTGTCCCTAGTGTGTGCAGGATAGTGTTAATGTGCAGGGATCGCTGGTCTGTGCGGACTCTGTGGGCCGAAGGGCCTGTTTCTGTGCTGTCTCTCTAAAACTAAAAACTAAAGTGCAGGAGGAGCTTTCAAGATGTTACTGACCACACAAGGCCCTTCATTACGAGCACCGTATAAACAGCAAAGGATGCGAGGATCATAAACTACCCAGCCACCCTTTCAGGCTCCTCCCACACTATCCGTATCACCAGGTCTCTGTGGTGTGAGGCAGCTACAGTGGAACACAATCACCCTCAACCCCGAGGTATTGCCCAAACAGTTGCTGATGATCAAATTCCAGGGCCATCCTCCAAAAAAAGCCACAAAGCAGTTTTACCTGAAATTAAACTAACTTTCAAGTCTTACCACACAATATGTGTGCTAGTTCTATCACCCGGGCATCTACAATCCCCAAGGAAAGCCTCTGAAGCTTTAAAAAAAAAAGATTTTTACATAACATTTCCTGTCCAAGTCAACCTGATCATTATCCAGATGAGGCAGGCGCTCCTTTAAAAGATATATCTCGTAATTTGGCAATCCATGTATTAAGAACGTGCTTAAAGACTTTCTGGGATAAAAACAATGGCATGCAGACTGTCTAGACTGCCAGAAACTGTGTTCATGCCCTTCTCACAACACAATGAATAACAAAAGAATAAAACATGCGGTGCATTTCCGGTGATATCGAGCCTCATCTATGTTGTAGATTGAATCGCTAGTTACACACACACACACACTGAAAAATATTATGCAATACTTCCCTTAATTACTGAACACGCTTATGCCAGGAAACAAGGAGGATTTTTTTCCCCAATCCCCACATGCACATTTTTAATTTTAAGTTTATCTGCCTTAAGGTAAATGACTTTGACATACATTGTACTACAAAGCAACAGTTTTGGTTTTATCAATAGTTGGCTGTGTTTCCAATTGCTTATACAACATGTCACGTTGATCTGTCCACTTAAATTCACTACGTCTGAAACTATACGTAAACGCAAAACTATATGGAAACGGGTTTAAATGTCAGGCTTAAAGGTTTAGCTATTTCACAAACAATAATATTTGCAACCCAAGTTTTGCTCTGAGTTCAACACCTAAGCAGTGAACCAAAGCAACTAACTTAACTAGTTTTCTGTTCTAATCATATTCAATTGCATAAGAAAATAGGACCAGGAGTTGGGAACTCAGATACGACTGAACAGCAGAGTAGACCTAATGGGCTGAATGGCCTACTTCTGCTCCAACCTCTGTTTAATGGTCTAAATATTTGGTTGATGGTCAGTTACACTTGGTGGGCCAAAGAGCCAGTTTCCATGTGATATGACTTAAAAAAAAAAAATAAATAAATGGTTCACAGAAGAACATGACCCATGACAAATGAACTGATGCTTGCTTGAAATCAGGTCCCGCTGCACAGACCATTTGACCTTCCTAATCAAGAACCTATCAATCTCTACCTTAAAAAGATCCAATGTCTTGGCCACCACAGCTGGTTGTGGCAATGAATTCCACAGATTCTCCACACTCTGGCTAAAGAAATTCCCCCTGATCTCAAAATTAAAGCTACGGCATTTTATTCTGAGGCCATGCCCTCTGGTTCTAGACACTCCCAATAATAAGTTCATAACTTCAAAAGTGATAGGAGCAGAATCAGAACACTCAGCCCATCATGTCTACTCCACTATTCAATCATGGCTGATCCATCTTTCCCTCTCAATCCCATTCTCCTGCCTTCTCCACATTACCGTAACACCCCTACTAATCAAGAATCTATCCATCTCCGGCTTAAAAATATAATTGAAACATCCTTGGCACGTCCACTCTATCTTGGCCTTTTATTATGCTGTATGTTTCAATGAGATATCCCCTCATTCTTCTAAACTCCAGCGAGTACAGGCCCAGAATCTTTTTACTCTCCTGATCTCTACCCTATTACAGATCCTACCCCTTTTGCTGCAACCTTAAACAATTCCAACATTTTCTGTTTCAGTTTCAGATTTCTAATATCTCTAGATTTTTGCTTTTGGTTTCAAGTCCCCGACTTGTGGTTACAAGAAAAGACTTTCACTAGGCATTAATTCTGATGAGATTGCTGCTTCATTTAATCCATATGTATATTTGCAGCAATATAACTTAGAGCATATGATAAATGTAAATGTTTAAGAAGGAACTGCAGATGCTGGAAAATCGAAGGTAGACAAAAATGCTGGAGAAACTCAGCGGGTAAGGCAGCATCTATGCTGCAACGTTTTGGGTCGAGACCCTTTTTCATACTGAAGTGAGGGTGGAGGGGGGGGGGAGGAAGAAAAAAGGAAGAGGCGGAGACAGTGGGCTGTTGGAGAGACGAGAAGGGGCGGAGAAAGCAGGGACTACCTGAAATTGGAGAAGTGAATGTTTATACCTCTGGGGTGTAAGCTGCCCAAGCAAAATATGAGGTGCTGCTCCTCCAATTTACGGTGGGCCTCACTCTGGCCATGGAGGAGGCCCAGGACAGAAAGGTCGGAATGGGAGGAGGAGTTGAAGTGCTGAGCCACCGGGAGATCAGGTTGGTTATTGCGAACCGAGCGGCGGTGTTGCGCAAAGCGATCGCCAAGCCTACACTTGGTCTCACCGATGTAGAGCAGCTGACACCTAGAACACCGGATGCAATAGATGAGGTTGGAGGAGGCGCAGGTGAACCTCTGCTGCACCTGGAAAGACTGCTAGGGTCCTTGAATGGAATCAAGGGGAGGGTTAAAGCGACAAGTGTAGCATTTCCTGGGGTTGCAAGGGAAAGTGGGAGGAGAGGGTGTGGTTTGGGTGGGAAGGGACGAATTGACAAGGGAGTTACGGAGGGAGCGGTCTTTACGGAAAGCAGACAGGGGAGAAGATGAGAAGATCGCTTCGCCCAACACCTCCGCTCGGTTCGCAATAACCAACCTGATCTCCTGGTGACTCAGCACTTCAACTCTCCCTCCCATTCCGAATCAGACCTTTCTGTCCTGGGCCTCCTCCATGGCCAAAGTGAGGCCCACCGTAAATTGGAGGAGCAGCACCTCATATTTAGCTTGGGCAGTTTACACTCCAGCGGTATGAACATCGACTTCTCCAATTTCACTTAGGCCCTGCTTTCTCCTCCCCTTCTCAGCTCTCCCTCAGCCCATTGTCTCCGCGCCTTCCTTTCTTCTTCCCGCCCTCAAATCAGTCTAAAGAAGGGTCTCGACCAGAAACGTTGCCCATTTCCTTTGCTCCATAGATGCTGCTTCACCCGCTGATAAATGTAAATGGTTATAGATACAGGACAACTCGAGGAAGATCACCCACAACCATAGCCATGCTGATTTGTACTCAAGATTACATTGGTAAGATCTGAATTTGCAAATAGAGTTCAATTACAGCTTCAATAGAGTAGGAGCATCATATCCTGCTTGAGCTGAAACTATTCAAATTTAAGCAAGAAGAGATCTCCATCTACTCTTAAACAAAACTGTGTGAGAATGAGAATTATATGAACTTTTCCATGGGTTTATGCTGAATCTTTCAGGAAGTCCCTCATCAACAGTTTCCAAGCACCACCTGTACTTGCGAAAGAAAGTATTAACAACTCAAACACACTTCTTATGAATCATTAGGTGCTATTTTAGGTAATATTCATATTTCTGCATTGCAAGATATTAATTCTTGTTTAATAAACATGAAGATACAGTAAAAAGTAATTGATTTGTACTGCTAGTTGAACTGTTAGACCAGATTCTCTTGTCCTTTTCTTAATGCAATTTCTTCATTTCCTTCACAAGCATAATTTTGTTCCCCAAATCAACACAATGAAATCAGTAATTATATAAATGTTAGAGGCACGCACAACCACAACTTTAAAGATTGCTTCTTACGATAATCATACTGCATTTCACCAGCAAGAGACATGGTTAGTACAAAAACAATGTGAAATGAGTCCCAACAATTATAAACCGATTTAACTGGACCAAAGCAACAGATTTTGAATACTATTTTTGAATTTCCTATTTTTGAATATCGCAATAGTATCTCCTAGATTTGTCTGAAGAAGGGTTTCGGCCTGAAACTTTGCCTATTTCCTTCGCTCCATAGATGCTGCTGCACCCGCTGAGTTTCTCCAGCATTTTTGTGTACCTTCCATACTTGTACATCACGCCAAACAAATCAAAATAGCATGCTTTGACATCAAATCCTCTATTTTAAATACTAATCACAATTCTTAAAAAAAAAATCTTACCAGTATGAGTTCTCAGGTGTGCTTTTAAGTGAGAACTTTTGGTGTACACTTTGGAGCAACCTTTAAACAAAGCAGAGTATCAGATGGTTAAACAGAAAAACTGGATAGCACATTTTAAAATACTAGCAAATCATTTTGATCATCACTTTATAAACATGTCATCAAGTCATCCTTCAGCACATAGTTTTAAGTTCTCAACAATGTTTACTCAAAAGCTGTAAGTCAATACAGCTTACAACTCTGCATAGATTCAGATATTGCACTTTACATTGGTTAAATGTCACATCATACCATCACAACCAGGTATAGTTTCAAGGCAACAAGCTTTACAGTGTTCTGAGAAATCCCAACATAAAATGGGAGGGAAAAAAGTATTTATTTGCTAATGCAGGTACAAAGAACAAAATAACTTGAATTATTTGTAATTACAAAAAAGTTAATGATAGGAAATCATGTGATTGTCAAAACAAGATATCTGGTTTAATAATTTCCTTCAGAGATTGCCACTAGCCCCAAGAATACAAATACTTAAATTCCCCCTGAAATGATCAAATCATGATTAAATGCAATGGCTGCCTTGCCAACAGTCTGCATGTCCCTTCCTTCTCTGGTGTTTCTTTAGTAAGTGTTAAATGAATAAAAATATATTTATAGTGTTCTTCAGCTTGTTTTATGTGTGGGGTTGTCGTCGCTGTTATATGTCGTCTCACGGTCTCTGGTTAGAGCTCCAAGCCGCAGGAGCTTTGACCGCTGGCTTCGATCGCCCTGACAGCGGATGGTTCAACTGCCACGACCACGAGAGAAAAATGAGGGAAGAAGATTAGACTTTATTGCCTTCTATCACAGTGAGGAATGTGGACCCCGCATGGTGGATGTTTATGTTAACTTTATGTAGTTGTGTGCCTTGTTGCTTTTAAGTATGGCAATACGAATGTCACTGTAGCTTAATTGGTACATGTGACCAAAAAGACCTTAGAAACCCTTTGCATCATGAAAAAATAATAAATGCAAAAAGAGAATCGGTACATGCAGTTAAAAACTACTTCCAAGGTGCACTCAATTGCAGTATAATGGGATGGCAACACTGGGAATGTGCATCTTTCAGAAGGGATATGGTCTCAGGATTTTGCAAAAATATTGCATGGCACTACTTCAAAGCACATTAGTAAAGTAATACCAATCCTCTTCTTTCATGGATACTATGAGTTTCAAAGTAAAAGAAGTACTGACACGTTTGAAAAATATAAAAGTGGATAAGTCTCCAGGTCCTGACAGGATATTCCCTAGGACATTGAGGGAAGTTAGTGTAGAAATAGCCGGGGTTATGACAGAAATGTTTCAAATGTCATTAGAAACGGGAATAGTCCCTGAGGATTGGTGTACTGCGTATGCTGTTCCAGTGTTTAAAAAGGGTTCAAAGAATAAACCTAGCAATTATAGACCGGTTAGTTTGACTTCAGTGGTGGGCAAATTAATGGAAAAGATACTTAGAGATAATCTATATAAGCATCTGGATAAACAGGGTCTAATTAGGAACAGTCAACATGGATTTATGCCTGGAAGGTCATGTTTGACTAATCTTCTTGAATTTTTTGAAGAGGTTACTAGGGAAATTGACGAGGGTAAAGCAGTGGATGTTGTCTATATGGACTTTAGTAAGGCCTTTGACAAGGTTCCTCATGGAAGGTTGGTTAAGAAGGTTCAACTGTTGGGTATAAATGCAGGAATAGCAAGATGGATTCAACAGTGGCTGAATGGGAGAAGCCAGAGGGTAATGGTGGATGGCTGTTTGTCGGGTTGGAGGCAGGTGACTAGTGGGGTGCCTCAGGGATCTGTGCTGGGTCCTTTGTTGTTTGTCATGTACATAAATGATCTGGATGAAGGGGTGGTAAATTGGATTAGTAAGTATGCAGATGATACCAAGATAGGGGGTGTTGTGGATAATGAAGAGGATTTCCAAAGTCTAGAGTGATTTAGGCCAGTTGGAAAAATGGGCTGAAAGATGGCAGATGGAGTTTAATGCTGATAAATGTGTGGTGCTACACCTTGGCAGGACAAATCAAAATAGGACGTACATGGTAAATGGTAAGGAATTGAAGAATACAGTTGAACAGAGGGATCTGGGAATAACCGTGCATAGTTGCTTGAAGGTGGAATCCCATATAAATAGAGTGGTAAAGAAATCATTTGGTATGCTAGCCTTTATAAATTAGAGCATTGAGTATAGAAGCTGGGATGTAATGTTAAAATTGTACAAGGCATTGGTGAGACCAAATCTGGAGTATGGTGTACAATTTTGGTCGCCCAATTATAGGAAGGATGTCAACAAAATAGAGGGTACAGAGGAGATTTACTAGAATGTTGCCTGATTTACTAGAATGTTGCCTGGGTTTCAACAGCTAAGTTACAGAGATAGGTTGAATAAGTTATGTCTTTATTCTCTGGGGCGCAGAAGGTTAAGGGGGGACTTGATAGAGGTCTTTAAAATGATGAGAGGGATAGACAGAGTTGATGTGGATAAGCTTTTCCCTTTGAGAATAGGGAAGATTCAAACAAGAGGACATGACTTTAGAATTAAGGGACAGAAGTTTAGGGCTAACACGAGGGGGAACTTCTTTACTCAGAGAGTGGTAGCGGTGTGGAATGTGCTTCCAGTGGAGGCGGCAGGTTCGTTGGTATCATTTAAAAAACAAATTGGATAGGCATATGGATAAGAAGGGTATGGAGGGTTATGGTATGAGTGCAGGCAGGTGGGACTAAGGGAAAAAAGTTGTTCAGCACGGACTTGAAGGGCTGAGATGGCCTGTTTCTGTGCTGTAATTGTTATATGGTTCAATCATCATAGCAAAATTTGATAATAGCAACTGTTATATGAAATACACCACAATTTCTACATTACAGCCTTAATAGTATTTCACTGGTTTGGGATGGTGTGGATCATTTATTTGTCAAATTATCATCAAATAGTGCAGTCCCTAAACTGGTGTAATTGATTTATGGAGCTGGCTTGTTTAGGTAATCAAAGAAAATTGGCTACAGCTATTTTTTTCGTAAGCTGCAGAAGAATTAATTGATTACTTAGGTGAATATTTTAATATATAAATTGGCTGCAGTTTCAAAAGTAGTTTAATTTCATTTCGGAGTCCTTTTTTCTTTTCAGAGACTCTGTTTTCAGAGTGCTCCAGGCCGCTTCGGCACTGACTGCGGACCGCGGAATGCGGGCAGTCAGCGGCGGCTCTAATTCATGGAGTCGGGAGGAGCCCGTTGACCCAGGTGGGTCGGGGTTCACACTCGCCGGTGGAGGACGGCAGAGGCAGCCAACTCTACACCGCAGGCCGTGGACTGGTGGCATTAATAAGTGAGTGGGGCTTGCAGGCTCGCCGTGTGCAGTGAGCGACGGCAGAGCAGCAGCCCGATTCTGCACCGCAGCCCGCAAGTATAGTGCGGGCTGACGGCATTAATATAGGAGCGGGGGCTTGCATGCTCGCCATTCGCGGATAGCGATGGCAGAGCAGCAGTCCGACTTACACCGCAGCCCACAGGCATTAACAAACTTCAAACAAACGGCATTAAGAACTCAACTTCACAGCCTGCAATATCCCAGTGCTGTATTAAACAGGGAATGGAGTTGCAGAACTTTATTCATGCTGTTGCCAGACTTTATTTTACAACGAGGCAGCTCGTTGACACGGTGGGGTCCGGGCTCGCACTCGCCGTTCACGCAGCGACGGCAGAGCGGCAGCACAAATCTGCACCGCAGCCCGCAAGGATTCTGTGGGCTGACGGTTTTTACATACCCGGGCAAGATTGGGCAGCTCATTGACCCAGTAGGGTCCAGGCTCACGCTCGCCGTTCGCAGGCAGCAACGGCAGAGCAGCAGCAAGAATCTACATCGCAGCCCGCAACTTTTCTGTGGGCTGACGGTTTTACATACCCGGAAATTGGACAAGCCCATGGACCAGGATCCGGGCTCGGAGACTGCCATTCGCGGGCAGCGAAGGCAGAGCAGGAGCTCCGACTCGACTCCTGACTCCCTCCGACTCCTGACTCCCTACCGCTGTCACTTAAGCATAGCGACAGTGGAGCAAAGGTGCGTGAATGTGTTATATTCTCGGCAGCACGTTCTCTCTCCCTAAATATGCAGGTCACCAGAGGGAGGACCAGGGGAAGAATTGCACAACAGTCTGTGAACCCCGCTATGGGAGCCGGGTCGACTTTCCACCGGAGCAGGCCACCAGATCATGGACCGGTGAAGGATTGAGGCCTGGGTCTGTAGTACCACATGTGCGGCCGGCATAGACTCACCACCGGGGGAGCCTGCCAGATCATCTCGGTCACCGCACCCCCCTTTAGCGGCAGGACGTGACCGAACAACGCCTTTTTCCCCAAAGGAGGACACAGACTCAGCACCGAGGGAGCCTGCCTGGTTGCAGGTCGGTGCAGTCTCATCTCGGTCACCGCACCCCCCCTTGTAGTGGCAAACGTCGCCTTTGTCTCCAAGGAGGACAGGCGGCAAGTCCACGCGGACGTCGGGGTACCACGCTTCGGCGGCCGGGACCGACTCATCACAGCTCATGTCTTATCAGACTAGCTGGCTGCCTCCGTCCAGAGAATGACAGGCTAGCGGCAGGTCTGCATGGGAGTTGCTCAGCCACACAGAAGCGGCAGGCAGCGACATCCTGTCTAGGCACCCTTGTTATCACCTCGACGAGGTGCAGGGCGATGACAGAAGCCTCAGAGATTCTCCAGGACCTGAGGAAGTCAACTTGTCGTCCGTAGATGCGGCAGCAGTCGCATGGCTTGGATGGAGCGCATGATGGAGCGTATCCTAGAGCACAATCTGCAGCTGGACCAGATGTCCTCCAGTCCTGGAGACATGAGGCTGGGCCACCCAGCATGGTCCCGTCATTTGTGGGGAAACTACGAATCAGCAGCTGGCTGACACGCAAGTAGGGAACCTATAGTACCCAAGACAACCCAGGAGGACCTGCTGAATGTGGTCTCCAAGTTCGCCCAGCTTAAGCACAGGTCAGCATGTTGCAGCCCAATTATGGGGCTAGCGGACTAACTCACTACACACCAGCTGCAGGAACGGGTCCTTACCAAGAGGGTCAACAAATACTAGGCCCAAACAACTGCACATCATTGTACAGTGGCTTGCAAAAGTATTCACACCCCTTGAACTTTTCCACATTTTGTCATGTTACAACCACAAACGTAAATGTATTTTATTGGGAATTTATGTGATAGACCAACACAAAGTGGTGCATAATTGTGAAGTGGAAGGAAAATGATACATGGTTTCCAAATGTTAAAACAAATAAAAAAAACTGAAAAGTGTGGCGTGCAAAAGTATTCAGCCCCCCTGAGTCAATACTTTGTAGAACCAAAATTTTGTTGCAATTACAGCTTTTAGGGTATGTCTCTACCAGCTTTGCACATCTAGAGACTGAAATTTTTGCCCATTCGTCTTTGCAAAATAGTTCAAGCTCAGTCAGATTGGGTGGAGAGCGTCTACGAACAGCAATTTTCAAGTCTTGCCGGAGATTCTCAATTGGATTTAGGTCTGGACTTTGACTGGGCCATTCTAACACATGAATATGCTTTGATCTAAACCATTCCATTGTAGCTCTGGCTGTATGTTTAAGGTTGTTGTCCTGCTGGAAGGTGAACCTCCGCCCCAGTCTCAAGTCTTTTGCAGACTCTAACAGGTTTTCTTCCAAGATTGCCCTGTATTTGGCTCCATCCATCTGCCCATCAACTCTGACCAGCTTCCCTGTCCATGTTGAAGAAAAGCATCCCACCAGCATGATGCTGCCACCATGTTTCACAGTAGGGATGGTGTGTTCAGGGTGATGCGCAGTGTTAGCTTTCCGCCACATATAGCGTTTTTGCATTTAGGCCAAAAACTTCAATTTTGGTCTCATCAGACCAGCGCACCTGCCTCCACATGTTTGCTGTGTCCCCCACATGGCTTGTGGCAAACTGCAAACGGGACTCCTTATGGCTTTGTTTCAACAGTGGCTTTCTTCTTGCCACTCTTCCATAAAGGCCAATTTGTGGAGTGCACAACTAATAGTTGTCCTGTGGACACATTCTCCCACCTGAGCTGTGGATCTCTGCAGCTCCTCCAGAGTTACCATGGACCTCTTGGCTGCTTTTCTGTTCAATGCTCTCCTTGCCCGGCCTGTCAGTTTAGGTGGACGGCCATGTCTTGGTAGGTTTGCAGTTGTGGCATACTCTTTCCATTTTCGGATGATGGATGGAACAGTGCTCCGTGAGATGTTCAAAGCTTGGGATCTTTTTTTATAACCTAACCCTGCTTTAAACTTAACCACATTTTTATCCCTGACCTGTCTGGTGTGTTCCCTGGGCTTCATGATGCTGTTTGTTCACTAATGTTCTCTAACAAACCTCTGAGGCCTTCACAGGACAGCTGTATTTATACTGAGATTAGATTACACAAAAGTGGGCTCTATTTACTAATTAGGTGACTTCTGAAGGCAATTGGTTGCACTGGTTTTTATTTAGGGGTATCAGAGTAAAGGGGGCTGAATACTTTTGCACGCCACACTTTTCAGTTTTTTATTTGTAAAAACATTTGAAAACCATGTATCATTTTCCTTCCACTTTACAATTATGCGCCACTTTGTATTGGTCTATCACATAAAATCCCAATAAAATACATTTACGTTTGTGGTTGTAACGTGACAAAATGTGGAAAAGTTCAAGGGGTATGAATACTTTTGCAAGCCACTGTTTGTACAGTCAATGACGCCCATCTACGGCAACAACAGTCCCGGGATAGGGCACACGAGCTGAGATTACAAAGATCCTGAAATTGTTGAGGTCGGGATTACTGCCTTTGCCAGGTCGGTTGACGATACGGAAATGACAGCAGAGCAGGAGGATGTTCTTGCAATATTAGTCATGAAGTTAACGCTTCCCGGAATATCGCCATTTAACTGACTCCTAAACCCCATATTTGCGGGGTTGTACAAGGCATCTGCGACGCCTCCACCGAGACAGCTGTTCGGTGAGAACCTGCCCATTCAGGTCAAGGACCTGGATTAGGTAACGGAGGCAGTCAGGTTGATAACCCACCTCCCTCCAGCAGGGTGGCAGTACGCATCAGCAGCACCTCAACACAATACAATGGAACACCAGGATCCAGAACGTCAGACCTGCCAGTAACCATGGAGGCAAGGGGTCTGGTTCTCCAGAGAGTGCTGCATATATAACATCACAAGGAGAGAGAGGATACATACATTATGGGATACATGGGTCTGATTGTCACCATCCCAGGGAACTAAGCACCAGACATCATAGAAGCATATAACAACCTTGCTTGCACCAGGAAATCGACTCTTAGACATGCTGCTAAGGTATTGGTCACTTGTAGCTACATTCTAGCTACATAATTGGGCCGTTACACTATCAAAGCTTGCAAAGAGCAAAATCTTGGCATTAATACGAATGCTGGACATTTACGGGCCTATGCAGCCGTCAATCAAGGCATAAATTGAACTACTATGGTGGATGAGCAATGTTTGTGATTGATAAATCCCATCATTACATGAAACCCATTAGCCATGTTACAAACCGGCGCAAGCACCAACGGCTGGGACTGTTCAGATATGCTTGGAGCATGTCACGCGCTGTGGGCTTAATGCACTAATCTGCAGCATACTTATGTCCATCTCCATAGAACACCACTGAGGTGGCATATTCAAACCTTATGGGTGGTATCAAGTCAATATCTTGTGATGAATTGGAAAAATTAATTGGCTCTGGTGCATTAAAATAAATATTTGGATATCAGCTATTTACCTTCTGGTTAGCTCTATACAGTGGCGGACACCAGGTCACAAGTATCTAATAACGACACCAAGTGGATGTTGAACCTCCAAATATTTGCTAAAATTATAGCATAACATGGAACACCAGATATCGACCTCCTTGCGTCCAGGTGAACCATTAGATACATATTTGTGTCTCTTGAGAACCAGATCCTGCGGGAGTGGCGATGGACGAGTTCTCGCTACATTGGGGGAAATGGATTTATGTGCTTTCTCCATTCTGCCTCATCAGACAGGTGTTGCAGAAAACATTCCCAGTTTCTGGAACATATAGGACCATGGACGTCATACAGATCGTGCAGAGAAAGTCCACTAGGAAGCAGTACCTCACCTACATAGGATATGGGAGGTTTTCTGTAGTCGGACCAAGACCACCTACATATCTGCTACGATCTCCAATGTGCTGGCATCCTCACGGGTCTTCATTATGATGAGTCCTTCAGTTACAGTGCTGTATACAGTGCCAGGAGTGCAATGTCATCCTATCTCAACATTGGAGTGGGATCTCACCAGCTGGTATCCAAACTATGAGGGATATGTTCTATCCATCCCTCCCCGACCACGATATTATAATACCTGAGAGATAAGGTATCTACTCAGGAGCTGGTCGCTTATGACGGATTTACCACTGGACTTACTCACCTTTAAAGTGGTGATGGCAATAGCACTGAATACAGCACAACGGGTCCAGACTCTACAGGAATTAAACCTGGATAGAATGATCGACCCATAATAAAGTGACTTCTTTATGAAAGAGTTACATAAACTATACAGACCTGCGACTACAGATCTGGAAATGGCCATCAGGAATATGGAGGCGGATCTGTCGTCAGCCATGGAAACCCACGTCACAGGCTGATGGTGCAGACTATCTCCAGATGGTATTCGGTGCAGCAGGTAAGACACTAAACATTTTAAAATGTCATTCTACCAAGGCTGCATCCACATCAGTGACGAAGACCATGGAGGTGTTCATGGAGCATGTCCTCGCGATAGCGGGCTGGGCCAGTGAAACTACATTTCAGCGGTTTCATAACTAACCTGTGGCCATTCCCGCAACGTTGCTGAGTCAGTTTTAAGTGCTGTCCCTAAACGGTTGTTCCCGAGTTCAGGGGTTTATTGTTGTATTAACAATAATGGTATTATTTTTCAGCTTGTTCAAGTCTGAAATACGTTAACATACTTCCTCCATCAGTATTACGGCAGTGTGTGAGCATGGACGTGGTCCAGGGCATGTAATCACAGAGCTTTGAAATCTTCACAAAGTCACTCACGTGACTCCGAAATGAAATAGTAAGATTAAACGAGAACTTACCAGTTTGAAGTTTGATCTTTACTTTATGAGGAGTTGCGATGAGGGATTTTGTGCCCTCCGCTCCCAACCCTCTACCATAAGGTCAACTGGTATATAGAGTCTCTTCAACCTTACTATAACAAGTCATCTCTGTTGTTGGTTCTGTGATTCCACCGCTGCTTTGAAGAATGTCGCGCATGCGTGCCTGGCGGGGTCTTCATGAAATCGCTCATCGCAACTCCTCATAAAATAAAGATCAAACTTCAAACTGGTAAGTTCTCATTTAATCTTACTATTAAACGTGAATTATTGCAATGCAGGTAATCACTTGACCTGTGCATTGCAAGAAGAATCCGGCAACAATCCCGATTTGAAACACTATTAGGTTCCAAATGCAATCAGTCAGTGTGCAAAATAACATGAGCATACATTACAAGTCACACTGTGGCTCAATATGTATACAGCACAGGACTGGTTTGTTTCTAGTGTTGAGCGGCTGACAAAGACAAAGACAACATGTACCTATCCTCTGTGTTGCAAGATTAACATTAGAAAATTATTGTAATAATGGCTGAAAGTAACTTAAATTGCCATAAACTTTTACTTATCTTGCTCAGATTTATTTGATCGTATTTCACATGAAATAATAGAAACCATTTGCCTATAGAATCAGATTTCAATCTGTACAGCAATCTTTTGAATCTTACCACAACACACGGTCAAGTGATTATTTAGATTACAATCAAATCACTAAATCAACTTATCTTTAAAGCTACAACCAATATAATGAAATCTCCACCTGATCCTTCATAGTTCCAATGACCCATGCTGATACCTCATAGTTCCAATGACCCAGGATCAATGTCAACTGATGCCACTCTTTGCATGGAGTTTGCAGGTTTTCCCCCATGGGTGTCCCCTGTATGCTCTGATTTCCTGGTATATCCCACCAATGTACAAATTGCTTGGCTAATGGTCTCGAGTATAAGGAAAGTGGTAGAATCTGGAGGGTTTGATGGAAATGTAGTAAGATTAAAACAGGATTAGTGTAAATAGGTGCCAGAGGGTCAGTGTAGATTCAGAGGATCTCCATGCTGCACACCTTTGACTGTGGACATTCTACGGCACCCAGCTTGAGAGAAATATAGTTTTTTCCTGCTTTACCTCAACAGCTGGACAAGCCAGCCACACAGTGAAATTAATTATACTAGGTAGTAATAGCTGGTACTATTAAGGAAAATCAGGAGAGTAAATAGGAGACACGAGATAGCTGATAAAGACACAGATAGAATAAGAGCAGATAAAGTAGGAGACTCCAAGAGATGATACAAGTATATTAATGACAAAAAAAAACTTGGGAGAGAATAGAGCTCCTTAAAAGTCAACAAGTCATCAATGTCTGGAGGCACAGGAGATGGGGAAGGTGTGCAATAAAAATGTCTCCACTGTATTTAGCATGAAGAAAGACATGGAAGCTGGGAAACAGGAGGAATGTAGTAGTGATGTGTTGAAGAGAGTCCACATGACAGGAGAGATGGCACAGCTGGTCTTAAAACACATTAAGGTAAATAAATCCCCGGGACCTGTTGAAGTAAATCCTACGGCACTGTGGAAGCTAGGGAGTAAATTGTAGACTCACAATGTCTGTGCCAAATATGATGACAAGTTAAACTAATCATTCTGCCTGCACTTCGAAAATAGGCATAGGAGTAGGCCATTCGGCCCTTTGAGCCAGAACCGTCATTCAATATGACCATGGCTGATCATCCAAAATCAGTACTCCGCTCCTGCTTTCTCCTCATATCCCTTCATTCCATTAGCCCTAAAAGCTATATCTAACTATCTCATGAATACATACAGTGATTTGTTCTCCACTGCCTTCTATGGCAGAGAATTCTCGATAATATAAATGATCTATATCCCTCTATTCCCTGAATTTTCGTGTACTATTCCAAAAGCCTCAAATGTAACCCTCTCGTATTTTAAATTTCCACCGTAGGAAAAAGATTCTGACAGTCGGCCCTACCTATTCTCCTCATAATTTTATAAACTTCTATCATGCCTCCCCTCACCCTCCTGGAAGCTTATCTGTGGTTTAACTTACCTGACTGCATAGTATTTCCGTATTCATTTTGTATCACCAGGCATCAAGGTGATGCTTCTCTGAGCACTGGAAAAAAAATCAATCATCCCTTCACCAAAACACTTTGTCAAAACATTCATGACAAAGTTGCCAATTGGAAATAGTAATGGAAGCTGCACTGACAACAATAGCAAACTCTAGCAATTCCCATCCCACCGCAACCATGTGTCAAAGTCACACAGCCACCAAATTCACTCTGTTCATTAAACATCCCTTCACGCTAATCTACACCAATCCTCTTTTTTTCACCATTCCCACACCTTCTCCTTTCTGTTCAAATCAACTGCAGCCAAATTCCACTAAGCAGCTTCACACTTGGGTCAATTTCCAGTGGCTAAATAACCTACATGTCATTAGTACTTAAAGAAAATAGAGCACACAGAGGAAAGAAAAGCGCTCAGGAAGAACATACAAACTACTCAAGAGCTCCGGCTTGAAATTAGGATTCTGAAGCTGAAAGGCAGCATCTCGACAACACCCCAGCCAATCTCCATGCATACTTCCTTCCAAACCCCGCCCCACCGCCATCCTCACCCAGTTCCTATCCCCTCATCATCTACATCACCCCACACCAAATCCGTTATTTCATCTCATGCCCACCTCCCCCCGGCCCTGTTCTCCATCTCACCCTGTTCGACATATCACTCCCCACCTTCCTTAACTCATCGGATTCCACCACCTGACCGAACCCCCCCCCCCCCCCACCCCCACCTTCATTTGCCAGCTCTTCCCCCATTCCATTCCCTCCCCCTCACCTCTTTTGACCAGTTATCTCCATTCTACTGCATCAGTCTGAAGAAAGGTCTGGACCTTAAATGTTGTCTGTCCATTTTCCTCTACAGATATAGCCTGGCATAGCGATTTACACACAGAGCTTTTGTCTTAAATCTCTGCAACTGTGCTACACCTAAAGTCACAAGTAATCACAGGAGCAAGGACAATAGGTAGGCAATTCAAGTCTGCAAGACTGTGTGGATCTTTAAACGCCCACCATTTATGCTTCAAACGAAACTGTGCAACATGCATAGTGTCTACATTTAGAAGTGACCTGGCTGGTTCACAGGCGATTGTTTGTAGACCTGTGTTGCCATTGCAGAAGTTTCTATATAACACCATTTTAAAAAGTAATGTAGACTTATAAAGGACATGATATAATGGCTGCAATCTTTACAAAGCTAGTTGGGTAAAATTTGAATGCAGACACGTAAAGTCACACACAAAATCAGGCTTGAAGAAATTGATTTTCAATTTGGTTGTGCAAGGCCTGACATTTAAATGGTTTTGAAAGAGAAATGACGAGGCTAAAGTGTTATGGCTGGAAAAATGAAAATCAATTTCTGATGTTCAGTTAGTGTACTGCTAACTGTTAAGAGTTAATGAATGCAAATCTAACACATGCAAATTACAGTTAAGTCAAGACCCACACTTCACACTTACATGCAACCACAAACCATATCAAATGACCCAGCACCATCCTAGATCCCAAGGGTTCTAATTCACTCATATCCCCCTTATTTTCAAATAATTTTGAATGACCCAATAGACTAAATAATGTAAACATCTGATTTTTCAGATGCTTATATTATTTGACAAAGCATTAAACAGATTGTAATAACTTCCCCACTCCGATTATTAAATTTTAACTTAGAATTACTGCATTAAATAGTAGGACAATACTATTGGCCAGTTTCCCAGAGAAGAAAGAGTATCTAGATTGGAGGAAAGTTATGGACTGTAATTATGACTGACACTAACAAACCCAGTAGGGAATTCCGAGAAACCTTTCTTACAAAGAAATTAGATAATATTTGGTTCTTGGCACAATAAGAAGCCATTTAAAACAATTGCACTCATTTAATAACTTACTCATTCCCAGGGTGTAGACACAGATGGAAATGCTAGCATTTATTGTTTGTGTATGTTTGCCCTTCAAACTATGCCTTGCTAAAATCACTTCAGAGGATAGTTAAGGGTCAACCTGAGTGATGAACCAAGAGTCACAAATAGCCCAAAGTGGATTAGTCTGTCAGATTCCCCTCCTCCAGGACATCCATGAACTGGATGGTTTTTTCCAACAAATCCTGATGAGACGAGATAGCCGAACATTTGGATAGCAGTAACAGGGTCGGTCAGAGTCAGCATGGATTTACGAAGGGGAAAATCATGCTTAACTAATCTTCTGGAATTTTTTGAAGATGTAACTAGGAAAATGGACAAGGGAGAGCCAGTGGATGTAGTGTACCTGGACTTTCAGAAAGCATTTGATAAGGTCCCACATAGGAGATTAGTGGGCAAAATTAAGGCGCATGGTATTGGGGGTAGAGTGCTGGTATGGATAGAGAAGTTGGTTGGCAGACAGGAAACAAAGAGAAGGGATTAACGGGTCCCTTTCAGATTGGCAGGCAGTGACTAGTTGGGTACCGCAGAAATTCAGCGGGTGAGGTAGCATCTATGGAACTAAGGAAATAGGCAACGTTTCGGGTCGAGACCCTTCTTCAGACTGTTCCCCCCAGTTCAGTACAGGTTGGATGGGGGGGGGGGGGGGGGAGGGGGGAGGATCAGCACAGGATGAATGGCGGGGGGGGGGGGGGTCAGGAGAGTGTGGATTGGAGGGTCTGTGCAGGATGAATGGGGGGGAATCAGTATAGGATGAATGGGTGATCAGTACAGGATGAATGGGGAGATCACTTCAGGATGGATGGGGGTTTGGTGCAGGGTAAATGGAAGGTGGGTCAGTACGGGATGAATGGGAGGATCAGTGCAGTATGAATGGGGGGGGGGGGGGGGAGAGCAGTGCAGGATGGATGGGAAGGGGGGTCTGTACAGGATGAATTGGGGGGCCAGTGTAGGATGGATAGGAGGGGGTGGCAGGAGAATCAATGCGAGGTGGGTAGGGTGATGAATAGATTGGGGAGGGGGGGGGATAGATGGGGAGGGAAGCACAGGGGATGTCAGCGAGAGAGAGAGCGCGCAAGAGAGAGCGCGCAGCGGCAGAGGAGGAGGGGAGAAAGGAAGGTCAGCGCTCCTCAGACAACATTTCCCCGCTGCCTTGGCCGTCCCTGTCCAACGCCAAAGTGCCACCGTCAAAGGGTGAGGCAGTTGGGAACTCATCGCCACCGCCTCCCCTCCTCCGCCAGCAAGGTGTGGGGCCAAGCGATGCAGCTCAAAGATCCTACAGCTATAGGATCTTTGGTGCAGCTGCTTCAGACAGCGGAAGGAGGCCTCCTCCTCCTTCCCTCTCTCTCCCTCCTCCCGGTCTCGGCGTGCGAGAGGGGCTGTTTTGAAAGCGCCGTTAATGGATTTGCAGGCAGCAGCCGATATCACAACCCCAAAACCACCCCTCTCGCACGCCGAGGCCGGGAGGAAGGAGGGAGGGAGAGGGAGGGGGAGGTCTCCTTCCGCTGGGCGGGGTGCGGGAGGAGGCGGTGGAGCAGCTATCGCTGCCGCTGTTCGAGACCCGTCATTCGCTCCGACCCTTCGTCACCACACATCTAGCATCTTTGCCCCACAATCAAAGATACTAGAGGAATACAGCCGCCACCGTCGACACGAAACATCACGCTCCTATTCTCCAGAGATGCTGCCTGACCCGCAGAATTACTCAAGTTTTTTGTGTCTATTGGTATAAACCAGTATTTGCTTGCCAAGCTGGGCAAAATGAGTCAGCGTTTATGTTGCCCGGCGGCACTTTGGGTGGTCATTGGCACCCGGGCAATCGCTAATTTCGAGCCCTGCCTGGTGTATTGTGTGCAGTTTTGGTCCTCTAATTTGAGGAAGGACATTCTTGCTAATGAGGGAGTGCAGCGTAGGTTTACAAGGTTAATTTCCGGGATGGAGGGACTGTCACATGCTGAGAGAATGGAGCAGCTGGGCTTGTACACTCTGGAATTTAGAAGGATGAGAGGGGATCACATTGAAACATACAAGATTGTTAAGGGTTTGGACACGCTAGAGGCAGGAAACATTTCCCGATGTTGGGGGAGTCCAGAACCAGGGACCCACATTTTAAGAATAAGGAGTAAGCCATTTAGAATGGAGACGAGGAAACACTTTTTCTCACAGAGAGTGGTGAGACTGTGGATTTCTCTGCCTCAGAGGGCGGTGGAGGCGGGTTCTCTTGATACTTTCAAGAGAGAGCTACATAGGGCTCTTAAAAATAGCGAAGTTAGGGGATATGGGGAGGAGGCAGAAACAGGGTACTGATTGGGGATGATCAGCCATGATCACATTGAATGGCGGTGCTGGCTCGAAGGGCCCAATGGCCTACCCCATTCACCTACTGTCTATATCAACAGTTTCATAGTTACCACAACTAATTCTAACTTTTTATTCCTCATATATTTGCACAAATCAAAATGTCTCCACCATGGTGATGAGATTCAACCTCAAGATGCATTTGAGACAAATTCAAATAAATAAAGGAGGGGGAAACTTTAACTTTTCTATGTGGGGGAGGGGGGCAGGGTAAGGGGGAAACTCACTCCCAGTTGCTTCCTGGCGGGGAAGCGACTATTTCTCTGAGTCACGTCCTCGCCCCCCCCCCCCCCCCCCCACCTCGCGGCCTACCTCCTGGATCGGAGCGGCCTTTCCTGCCGGGGACCGGGAACTGGACCAGAGCTGCAACAGCGGCGGCAGCACTGGAGTCACCATGGAGTGGGCGATGCCTACCTGGGTCGCCGTTGGAGCTCCGGAGCTTTGGGCCGCTGCTCCAACATCGTGGAGCTCTGGTTTGGAGAGCTCCCAACGTGGGCAGCACTGAACTCCATGGAGTCCTGGAGCCCTTTGCCGAGGGCCTTCTGCGTTGAATCTCCACCCGGCTCGCCCTGCGGACTTTGGGAGCTGCGGACTCCGGTAGGAGGGGGCCGACTCAGGGTCCAGGCCGCTGAGGACTTCCCCCAGGCCCGACGTTGGACTCACAACACCCCGGGGAGTGGGCCTGAACATCGGGCCGCCCGGAGCGGCAACAGCGGAGGGCTCGGGGAGGCCCTGACCACGGGTGAACATCGGGAAGAGACTGACTTTGGTGCCTTCCCTCACGGTGGGAAATTTTGATCCTGCTGTGAGGGGATGTTTTATGTTGAATTTCTATCCGTGTTGTGTTCTTTATTTTTTTCCTGTATGGCGACTTCATTTCACTGTGCCAATTGGCACACGTGACAAATAAAATGTATCTGTATCTGTAGGGATACAGAATTGATGTGCTGATCAAAGTACAATGGAGTTCAGCAGAAGGAAAGGCAGGAAATAAGTGTAAAAAAATAACTATATTTAACAACTCATTCATTTTTGACCCACAGTACATACCTGGAAAGTCACAGTGATGAATTCTTCTCTTCTCCAGCTCTGGATTATTTCTCCGGTTGAACTTAACTGGTGAGATGTTATGTTGCGTCACTTGCAGGTTAGCTGGGAGGGTGTGGGTCGGAGTGGGTGACCCCAACTTGCATGCAATCGAAGCGGCATATGACGGAGGTGGCGTCATGGTTTGCAACAGTTCTGGTTGTCTGTCGGGGCTCCCAGGCTCAGAATTTGGAGGTGATGGGGGAAGATATGTGGGCTGTTGCTGGAAGAACTGCGTTGCCATGGAAAAGTTGCCCGCTGAGATAGAATGGAAGTGCTTCACTACCGTCTGAGGATGCCCAGTTGCCAGAGTGTTCATGCCAGTCATGCCTGATGCTACTGAAGCATTGGTAAAGTTGCCCATACATGATGTGTTGCCTTGTGTATGAGGAGTGTTGCCACGGATGCTGACCATGTCTGGGGAACTCAGCAACTGGTACAGCTGACCTTGTTGAGAGCTTGCAGGCAAATGCATTTCAGGAGTGGGCAGCTCCTGTTTAATGTACGCAGTGTTGACATCTGTAGACTGTGTGGTGTTAAACACACTAGTGAACTCCGGCAGGGCCCGGGTGCTAAGTGTTCTGCCTGCTTGGGTGAAAGCATTAACATCTTCCGAATGGGGCTGAGCCATGGGTGGTCTTTGTGGCTTATAAAGACCAGTGCGGAGGTAAGTAACATCAGGCAGAATCATGTTGATATTGATGCTGTATGGTGATGGCTTTTCATCCTGGAAGAACTCATCCACCACGGAGGCACTGTCCCGTCTGTACTTCTTCAGTTCAGGGATAGGTAGCAGCTGTGGTGACAGATACTTCTCCATCTCACACCGCGTCTGTACAAGAAGCAAATGGCAGCAATTATTACATGGAGCAAATAAAAAAAGATAAAAATGCTTACAAAAACATCATGGCCACACTGAAAAATTGCCAATATGAAACCAACCATGTCACTTCACGCATGGCATCGGCAAGACCAACATTTGAAGTTTCTTTTTAATAGGTAAAAATAGCCGTTTTTGAACCGTTGTAATCTTAACGGTGAAGATACGCTAATTAATACCCTGTCATAGGCATATTTGACAATGAAGGAAAGGAAATACATTTCTGAAGAAAGGTTTTGGCCCAAAACGTTGTCTATTTCCTTCGCTCCATAGATGGTGCCGCACCCGCTGAGTTTCTCCAGCACTTTTGTCTACTTTCTCAAACTGGATGCTGCTAGACTCGAGAAAGAATTTGCTTCCATTAACCTTCTGGATAATGGGTGCTATAGGTTTGGAAAATACTAGTGAAGAATCCTTGCAGAGATGATCCAGTACAAGCACATCATGCATGAACACACAATGTGCTGGAGTAATTCAATGGGACAGGAAACATCTATGGAGAGAAGAAATGGGTGACGTTTCGGGTTGAGACCTTTCTTCAGACTGAGAATCAGGGGGGAGGGAAACTAGAGATATGGAAGGGCAAGGTGTGAAAGAGACAGATCAAAGAGTTTTGATGGATAAGGCTCAGCCAACAATGAATCATTCTGTATTTCCTTGACCATCGTCTGCTTTGATCTGTCGCTTTCACACCATACTCAGGTCTTTGGAAAATAGTTTTACCAAGTTAACTTCCTCTCCTCTCTGTAATCTGCAAACACCTTCTGATGTTATAGGAAGGAACTGCAGATGTTGGTTAGAAGATAGATACAAAATGCTGGAGTAACTCAACGGGACAGGCAGCATCTCTGGATAGAAGGAATGGGTAACGTTTCAAGTAAAGATTATCTGTTTGCCAGCGAGTCAGCAGATTCTCTTGTTAAAAACAGTAAGATAACAAAACTATTCTCTCGGAATGAAATAAAATCAGTGATAATCACACACTGCTAAAGACTCAAAACAAAGTAAATGCCAAATAAAATGTGGATACCAGGAGTACAAGAGCATGGCTCAGTTTGCTATACATTATTTTCCTTCATCAAAAGGCTTGTGCTTTCATGCCCTGTCCCAAGAACAAGCACTAAACTCCAGGTAAACACACTGTGGGGATTTTCTATTTACAAATGCATGCCATTCTTTCTACTTTATCAGCACTGTCATTTATCAAAATAGGACATTCCAAAAGGAAAGCAATGAGTTCTAAAGAAATTAATCCGTTTCCTTTCCAGTCAAGAAAGGAAGTGTCCCAATGTCCACCCTGTTCCAAATGGATGGACAAATGCGACCGACTTCAACAGAGCTATGACTTGCCCATCATCAGCTGGTCTACTTAAATGTCAGCCAGAAAATCACAATCCGCAAATAACTCTCACAGATTTGGTTTCCTGGCCAGACACTTTGGTGATCTTGCACCAATGCTTTTTCTATGTTATTTGTTTAGACCAGACGATCATCTCCATTCAAGTTTGGGAATTCTGGTACAAAATGTGGATAGTTTACAGGTGACTTTTGTCAAGCATGGACTTCAGGTCTCAATCTAATTAACTGATTCCTGAAACACAAACATAGCCCATCAATGCTGGGGTGTTATGTGATATACAGAGGCAATGGTTCAGAATGGAAACAATAAACTCTTGCCTACAAATCCCTAGCGTGTAAACATTCATTCTCAGGTAAGCTATCCTGGAGGTATATCAACAAAAAAGACATGAATTGCAGAAGAACCAGCAGCCTGAACAGACTTTAGACATTGTGGAGCTCTATTAGACCCAATTGTAAACAATTGTCCAGGTAACTTAGCACAGGATTTAGACAGCAAAGCATTTCCCAGTTTTAGGGGGTCAGTTTACAAAAATTAGTCCTTCATAGCAACTGTGGTATCGATTCTAAAGGGCAGAATATTCCATGGCCTGGTATAAAAATTGTATTTTATTTAGAGGCCGTTTTTATATTTTTGGAAATGAGGACTTGGGTTTTACTTTTTGAAGCACATACAAACCATGATGATTTGATCATACAAAGTGCATTTTAGGAAGAATAATTTTGGATCTAAGATTGCCCATGAGTAAAACACCATGATATTTCTGATATCCCTTTGAATTAAAAGGAAACAATCCCTGCATAGCAGGTGTGGTTTGATATAAATGTGTGTTATACTCTTGACTGGAAGCATCTCTTAAACTTCAACTCCCATCAATATGTGAACTTAAGTGCTTAAGTGAATGACATTTAATTAACTAAAGTAAAGGATTTAATGTAAATTAACTACGGTAAGTAAATGACAAGTGAATTTGAACTTGTTCATAAAATACAAATATGTTTTAAGGAAAACAGGCAGAAAAATAAATGTTGGAGAAACTCAGCAGGTGAGGCAGCATCTATGGAGCGAAGGAATAGGTGACGTTTCGGATCGAGACGTCACCTATTCCTTCAGTCTGAAGAAGGGTCTCGACCCGAAACGTCACCTATTCCTTCTCTCCATAGATGCTGCCTCACCCGCTAAATTTCTCCAGTATTTTTATATACCTTCGGTTTTTCTAGCATCTGCAGTTCCTTCTTAAACATAAGGAAAACAGGTAATCACCCTACTCTATATATAACTATTTTCAATAATAGCCAACTGAATTTTGTGTACTTGGATCTGAAGAATGACAAATAATGCCTAAATGTTGATTATGTGCATTTAGTGATATTGATATTAAACTCCAAAAACAAGGCACATCGAAAATTTACAGAACCACATCACCATTTACAAATGTTTAAGAAGGAACTGCAGATGATGGAAAATCGAAGGTAGACAAAAATGCTGGAGAAACGCAGCGGGTGAGGCAGCATCTATGGAGCAAAGGAAACGGGTGACGTTTTGGGTCGAGACCCTTCATGTGAGGGTGGGGGGGGAAAGGGGTGGAAAGAAGAAAGAAAGACAGAGACAGTGAGCTGTGGGAGAGCTGGGATGGAGAGGGGAAAGAAGGAGAAAGCAAGGACTACCTGAAATTGGAGAAGTCGATGTTCAACTACCCAAACTAAATATGAGGTGCAGCTCCTCCAATTTACAAATTTACCATTTGCAAATAATAGATTGGATCATCATAAAAAATCTGAAGGGTGTAATGCAAATTACTAATTTAGCTGAATGTGTATGGCGCACTGCAAATACATTCAAGCTGGCACATTGCATCCAATTTGGTCTCCAAATCTGAGGAAAGACATTCTTGCCATAGGGAGGGTTCACAGAAGGTTCACCAGACTGATTCCTTGGATGTCGGGACTTTCATATGAAGAAAGATTGGATAGACTTGGCTTGTACTCACTGGAATTTAGAAGATTGAGGGGGGGGGGGGGGGGGGTCTTATAGAAACTTCTTAAGGGGTTGGACAAGCTAGCAGGAAGATTGTTCCCGATGTTGGGGAGTCCACAACAAGGGGTCACAGTCTAAGGATAAGGGGGAATTCCTTTAGGACCGAGATGAGGAAACAGAGTGGTGAGTCTCTGGAATTCTCTGCCACAAAAGGTCGTTGAGGCCAGTTCATTGGCTATATTCAAGAGGGAGTTGGATGTGGCTCTTGGGCTAAAGGGATCAGGGGTATGGAGAGACGGCAGGTACGGGATACTGAGTTGGATGATCAGCCATGATCATATTGAATGGCGGTGCAGGCGCGAAGGGCTGAATGGCCTACTCCTGCACCTATTTTTCTATGTGTTAAAGAAGGAACTGCAGATGCTGGAGAATCGAGGATACACAAAAGGCTGGAGAAACTCAGCGGGTGCAGCAGCATCTAAGGAGGTAGGCGACGTTTTGGGTCGAGACCCTTCAGACTATATTTTTCTATGTTTATATTAGCATTCATGAATTTTACACTGTTTTTTGTTAAGACTTTCTTTGGAAAACTTAAAAATAATTTTATATAACGACTTACTGAAACATAGTTGGGGAGACTTATTCTTTGATTTTTCAAGCTAAATTAGCATTGCTATTCGATTGGAGATGCAGTTACAACCTATGGCACATACAGAATTAACGAACAAAGCTAATTTTCTCTCCTAGTCTATTTTGTAAAATACATATTTCACATTGTTTCAACAATGTTCAAAAATTATATGAAAGGTAACTAGAGGACATTCCATGCAGAAGTTTAAACTTGATCTATCTATTCATCTTATTTTACAGAAATAGTTTCATAAAGATTAATTAACACAAAAGGAACATTAAAAATATCGTGTTTAGATTACTCACCTCTCTAACCTTTTCCCATAAAGTACAGCTGAGATAAAGTGGGTTTAATGTCAACTTCGGCAAACAATTCCAATTGGAGTATAAAGTTTATCTCTCCAGGTGCAGATATTTAAGCATGCAATGAACTGAATTTTAAATGATACAGCATTATAAAAGTTAATGTTTAATGAAACTGATACAGTTGCAGGAACAAAAACAATGAAAGAATAATTTAAAAAGATGAATGTGCTAAAGGTTTGTAAACTTGTGGGTCACAAGGGAACATTTGGCTGCAGTTCTTCACAAGCTTCAAAAGTACATTTTAAATCTTAGAATCAGAGTCACTTGCCTTCTTATTCTCATTCTTATTATTTTTGTTGATTAAATAACTGAACATTTAGACAAAATTATTGGGTTCAATGCGTTTTGCTCAATTGTTTAAAAAAAACCACATTGTACAACATATGGAATGAGACTTATGGGCCTGTCCCATTTGACAATTTTTTAGACAATTGCCGGCGACTGTCATAGTCATAGCAGGTCGCCGCAAAACCGGCGACAACCTACATCACCCTGACGACAACACCTACGTCAGGAGAAGTCAAGCTATGCTCATTGGCATCAAATCCACTGTCGCCAAAAATTTTTCAACATGTTGAAAATTTAGCGGCAACCAGAAAGACGCTATGACTTTTTGCGCAACTGAGACTCCTCCCGGCGACCACGTGGCGACAAACTAGTCACCTGTAGTTGCCTAAAAAAATCGCCTAAGTGGGACAGGCCCATAAGGCAGTCAGAGCAAGAATGCAAGTCAAAAAGAATGCATATAAAGTGAGTGAGGTAAAGGAAAGAACAGATGTAGACATGATTTTTTTAAACTGAAAAATTTTGACTAATTTCAAAATCAGAAATATTGCAGTCAAGGGGCAGGGAAACGGGCCCCTTTAACCCTGATTTTTCGTCTCAACAAAAATACCCCATTTAAGCTAATCCCATTTGCCCATGTTTGACCCAGTTTCCTTTAAACCTTTCCTACCCATGAATTATGTTCTTAAATCAATAGCATGAAAAAATATTTCAAAACTGTTTGCAATCTCAGGATTTTCCTATGTTTAGCAGCTACCCATATCTCTTTCATCCAAGAATAAATAGCAAAATAACAGTATTGGGGAATTTGATATTTACTCATCCAACCATCAAGGAGACTGACTAATCAGGTACGGAAATGTATTATTCAAATCACACTGGTTTAAGTACAGAGGCAGAATTCCATTTCATAGGTGAGAAACGTGTCTGTACAATGCAAAACAAAAATTGTAGAACACCGTCTGCTTACAGACGAGGCAAGGAAAGTTATTCATGAGGCATCAGCTCATTATATACCAGGGTGTCAGTCTGATGAAAAGTCAAGTGTGAGATCTCAGGTTCTGGAAGTGAGATTGATAGTTTTAAGAAAAGTTAGATAAACTAATAAAACCCCATTATAATCTGCTATAATGTCAGAAGTATTAATCCCCTGCAATGATACCAGCTCAGTATTATACAGGTGTTTAATTGCAAACGTATACAAAAAGACAACGTATTTTAAATTAGTTCTCTCAGTGTAGGTGTGTGGAAGAAGCCCTATTTGCTCTGTATAATCACTAATGGCACATATGCAACAGGTGTGATCTACATACTGATGCAAATGAATCTTCTGCACCATGCTGCAAGCACAGCATTTATTACTAACATTGCACAAACACTGGCTGTGTACTTAACAGGCACATTTGCCCGTGTAAACAATTCTCCCATTGAACAACTGTTGCATGTGTAAAAGAATGATACGTAATCGTGAAAATCATTCAGGATATAATCATCTTCAGAAAACATTTTTATGCTTGTTTGTTTAAACTGGAACGGAGTGCAACACCTCAGAGAAGGCAGCAAGAACCGCATAGTGAGCAAACACATGGATGCCGTTTATAAAACCATTCGCTCACTAGGACCCATTATCATCGAGCCAATCTTTTTAGTTACTCCAGTTTGTCTTTGCTAAGTCACCAGTCAGTCATTTGTTCACACAATTGTGTGAATAACCTCTGCTAAATCTGTTGGTCATTGGAAAGTCAATAAGCTGCAGTGCTTATTCCTGACATACTACACACGGAATTCCACCCATAACTGAGTCAACAGATAGGTATTCCCTGTGCTTAATTCACAGCAAACAAAATTAACTTTACCCCTGATCATGTATTTTAGAGAATTGTGAATATTGTCATTATGTAGAAAGTCTAACATTTACCCGTCAACTTCCCTGTTCATTGGACAACATTCTTGATCACTCATCACATCTCTCACCTAATCTGAAACTTTTCAGCTATGAGGCTAAACGCAAGTTTCATTTTCCCCTCAGGTTGTACTCCTGGAATATCCAGCTATGACCTTATTAAATGGGCAACATGCTCCAAGGTCTGAGAGACCAGCTCTTCATGCTAATCTATGTGCATATTATCTTTATCTTAAAACTTATAAGATGGCGGCGCGCTCAGGCACAGCGGCTTTGCGCTCCCCAGTCCGAGTCAATTTGGAGCAGCCCGGTACCGAACACAGCTGTGAAAATAAGGTATCTAAAAACCTCAGAACCCCTAGAAATCCCAGTACCCCCAGAAAACACAGTAAGGGACTCACCTCCAGGAAGAGGAAACCCAGCACCCGCACCGTAATCCCGACAGGTCGCACTTGGAGCCGAATGAAACTGCTAAACATCGGACATGGCTACGAGAAACTGGCTTGCGAGTACTACAGTACCCTCACCAAAATCCCGATGGAGCTTGGCAGAACAGCCCCCTGGATCACCACCCCGGTGGGTAGGAGACAGAGCAAGCGCCGGAAAAGAAAACAGAAACGTGGAAGGCGAGCAGGGGTGCAGGACAGGCTCCGGAGGGCTCCACAAAGACCATCGCTACCAAGCATCTTTCTCGCGAATGCCCGGTCACTCACCAACAAGCTGGATGAGGTGAGGCTTTGGATCAACACCCAGCGATCCCTGAAAGACTGCTGTGTGCTGATCTTAACAGAGACCTGGCTCAGCGCGCTGGTTCCCAACGGGGCTGTGGACGTGTCACTGCATCGTGCTGATGGAACATAGGACTTCGGTAAGAGCAACGGGCTCTGCATCTATATTAACAATGACTGGTGCACCAACCACACCGCAGTAGAGAGCTACTGTTCCCCAGGCCTGGAATACCTACTGCTTAAATGTAGGTCGTTTTACCTGCCTCGGGAGTTTACTGTGGTTATCATCATGGCCATATACATCCCACCACAGGCTAATGCTAACCTAGCGCTAGCACAGCTTCACTCGGCCATCAGCATGCAGCAGGATGCTCACCCCGACGATGCCTTCATTGTTGCAGGGGACTTTAACCAGGTCGGCCTACGAGCTGCACTCCACAAATTCCACCAACATGTGCAGTACCCTACCAGGGGCTCAAACACGCTGGATAAAGTGTACACCAACATCAAGGACGCATACAGAGCCCTCCCCTGCCCTGGGAAAATTCGATCACCTCTCACTGTTTCTACTGCCTGCATACAAACTCCTCATCTGCTTGACCAAACCTGCAATAAAAACGGTCAAAATATGGCCCGAGGACGCCAGCCTACAACTCCAGGATTGCTTTGATCGCACCGACTGGGACCCGTTTGCACACCAGGCTACCAGTGGTACAGAGGTAGACTTGGAGGAGTACACATCAACTGCTGTGTGGAGACCGCCACAGTGGACAAGCAAATAAAGATGTTCCCAAACCAGAAACCGTGGATGAACAAGGAAGATCAGAGTTTGCCAAGGGCACACAACATTACCTTTAAATCCAGGGACACTTCTGCCTACAGTGCTGCCAGGTCGAACCTGAACAAAGGTATAAAAAAGGCCAAAGACATCCACAGGCAAAGGGTGGAAGACCACTTCAACACCGCAGACACCACAAGCATGTGGCAGGGTGTCAGGGACATCACTAACTACAAGAGCAGCCCCGCCTGCCCCCACAGTGATATCACACTGGCCAATGAATTAAACACCTCCTTTGCCCACTTCGAAAACTGGCAACACCACCAGGAAAGGAATAACCCCGGCCATGGCGGAGGGACAGGCCTTAACACTGAGCACCCAGGAGGTGCAGTGCGCTCTGCGTAGGATCAACCCACGCAAGGTTGCAGGCCTGGATGGCAGAGGTATTGATGAGGATCTTTAACCAGTCTCTATCTCTGGCAACGGTCCCCAAGTGCCTGAAGACAGCTACCATAGTGCCGGTGCCGAAAAAGTCTAAAGTCACCAACTTGAATGACTACCGCCCAGTTGCCCTAACTCCAATACCAATGAAGTGCTTTGAAAGGCTGGTCCTCTCCCACATCAAATCCAGCATCCCTGCCTCATTTGACCCCCATCAATTTGCATACAGGGCAAATAGATCCACAGAGGATGCCATCTCTGTGGCTCTTCACACTGTCCTGACTCACCTGGAAAGACAGGGCACATACATGAGGATGCTCTTCATTGACTTTAGCTCTGCCTTCACCTTCATCCCCACCAAACTCCACCAGCTAGGCCTCAGCTCACTGATATGTGATTGGATCCTGAATTTTCTGACGGAGAGACCGCAGGCAGTCAGACTGGGGCCGCATCTGTCCTCCACCATCACCCTGAGCACCGGCACACCACAGGGCTGTGTACTGAGCCCCGTGCTCTACTCCATCTTCACTCACGACTGTGTTCCTGCATTTGATACCAACACCATTGTCAAGTTTGCAGACAACACAACAGTGATCGGGCTGATCAGGTGCAGAACCTGGCGGACTGGTGCTCACGGTACAACTTGTCACTAAACTCCTCCAAGACCAAGGAGCTAATTATTGACTTCAGGTGGTCACAGAATGGGGAATACGCCCCAATCTCCATCTACGGGGACAGTGTGGAGTTAGTGTTCAGCTTTACGTTTCTGGGCACTCACATCTCAGAGGACCTCACATGGTCCACCAACACCGCTGCGCTGGTCAAAATGGCACAGCAACGACTGTTCTTCCCAAGAACATTGAAACGGACTGGTCTGCCCAAAAAGCGTCTGACGACCTTCTACCGCTGCACGACAGAGAGCAGACTAGCGTATGGCATCTCTGTGTGGTATCTCAGCTGCACGGAGGCGGAGAGGAGAGCTCTTCAGCACGTCGTCCACAGAGCGCAAAAGATTATTGGGACACCTCTACCAGCCTTGGAGGGCATCTACCACACACGATGCCTCAGGAAGACAGTCAGCATACATAAGGACTCCTCTCACCCTCGTAATGGACTGTTCGAACTACTCCCTTCTGGCAGACGTTACAAGGCCTTCTACGCCCTCATCTCCAGGCTCAGGAACAGCTTAATTTCCAGAGCTATAGCGGCTTCGAACCGGCCCTGCTGAGTACCCCCCACCCCCATGGACTGTCTCCCTCGGATGGTCACGTCGCACAGACACATCTGCACCTTAGTTTATTTTTACTGTTCTAATGTTCTTTTTACAAACCTTGTTCTCGGGGTATCTAAACCTAAATTTTATTAGTCGTTTAACTTATGACATCGGATGGAAGTTGCCAACCAAATCTCGTTGCACTTATGTGTAATGACAATAAAATATATTATTATTATAAACCAGATGTTGGTATTAATGAATCAGTATTCCGCCATGCAGTGTGACAAAGTCTCCACGTCCATTGTTAAACCAATTTAACCCATCAATACCAGAAATCACCTCACGGAGAGAGGGCCTCTGGAATCAAGGTTGAATTGACAACATGAATTAGATCAAGGCTTAAAATATTTTATTCAGAAATGGTCTTACACACTCTTCCTCCATAAGAAAAGGTTAAATTCTTGATGCCTCTAATTCACTTCTTGATTGTAATCTTTCTTGACTAACATCAACTCTGCAAGAACCGGTAATCCTGTGGTTTTCTTTCTATGGTCCCTTCTTCCTGCTCTCTTCAGCTTAGGTTACAGAAACTATGAGCCAATAATCAGTCTCTTTAACTTAATCTTTCGAGGAAACTCAAAACTTCCAGATAGCTTCCTCCCCTAATCCTTCCTCCCACGCAATTTTCAACCCTAGGTGTATAATCCATACTTTGTTTTTAATGCACATTTCCTGATTCAAAGGCAAACCAAGCTACCCAATCTTTTACTTGGCCAGCATTTGTTTATGTTAATAAACAAAACTTTAGTTGGATCAGAGGCTTGGTTTCAGGAACCTTGCTATGGCTCAGAGTAGCAGTAAGCTTAGTAGTGCAAACAAAAATGTGACTGGCCCTCAACTCCTCCTATAGTCCACATCTTCACATTCTGTAACCTCTTCCAGCCTCGAACTTCCAGTTTTGTTTTTTTTTTTTTAAGTATAGTCTCTTGTATATTATTGCTCACTCTAAGATCAGGCATGCCTGATTTTTTTCCCCAGGGTGCATCTAAATATTCTTAAAAGAATTGTAAGTGAAGGTTTCAGTGTGGGACATGGGACATGTGCGGCAACTGCCCACACTGACCCCCCACCCCCCTCCCCCCACCCCCCCTGCGTAATGGGAGAGGGGAGAAGAGGGAATGGCCAGTATGCGACTCATCCTTGATTATGCTGCTGGCCTTGCTGAGGCAGAGGAAGGTATAAATTGAATCAATGGAAGGTTGGTTTGTGTGATGGCCTGGGCTGCGTCCACAATTAGCTGCAATTTTGTTATGGTCCTGGATGGAGCTGTTCCTAAACCAAGTTGTGATGCATCCTCATAAAATGCTTTCTATGGTGCATCTGTCGAAGGTGAGAGTTGTAGGGGACATGCCAAACTTCCAAGCCTTCTAAGGAAGTAGAGGTGTCGGTGTGCCTTGTTGATCATTGCTTCAGTATGGGCGGTCTAGGAGAAGTTGTTGATGATATTGACTCTGAGGAATTTGAAGTTTTCGACCATCTCTACTTCAGCACTGTCATTGCAAACTGGGGTATGTGTACTGCTTTGCTTCCTGAAGTCGATCACTATCTCCTTTGTCTTGCTGACATTCACTATCTCCTTTGGCTTGCTGACGGTTCCAGCAATGGTCACTCAATGAACTTCCTCCAGCTGAAGAAAGAACCATTCACCACATCTCTCTGTTGTATTTGCCAACTTTATACCCATGCTAGTAATACCCTTGTGTTCTTCAATTTTGCTGATAATTCATTAACGTGGCATTTTATCAAAATCTCTATAGTAGTCCACGTATAAGACATTGATTGCATTTAGCTCATCAATTCTCTACATTAACTCACCAAAGAATTCCATCAAATTGGTTAAACACAACTTGCACTGAACAATTCTATGCTCACGCATTAAGTAGTTCATTATCTTCAAGGTGAATGACTGAAGATGTGTTTGTAAAAGCTTTCTCACCATAGAAGTCAAATTTACTAGCATGTAGTTACTACACTTATCCTTACTTCCTTTTCTGAACAAAGAAAGAACACTTTTACTCTCAAGTGCTCCGACACCATCCCTGTATCCAAAGTGATGAATAAACTTCAAGGACCTTGTACAAGACCTGAATAATGCCCTCAATAACAATATGCAATCTCTTCCTGAGCTTTACACCTTCAAATAAACCCTTCTGTTATTTGCATATCAATGGAATATATTTGGATTTTCAGTAATATTGGCAGTTATTGTCACACATGCTCCTTGCTTCTTCCGTCTTTTTCTAATCTGCTTGGCTTTCATTGTCTCTTTTACACTCATATTATAGAAGAAAATAATCAAGTGTTTTAGCAGAGCTGTGAATTACATACAGCTAAGTGATGGCAAGGAACCTGCCATCACTTCTCTACATTAACTAAAGCGGGGCTTTGTTTTTACAGAGGCCCAGGAGCCGTTGGTGAGGGAGGAGCGACTGAAATCCGTAACATTCTAAATCCGTAACGTCCTATTCAATTAACTGGGCTTGAGGAAGCCGCTGATTGGTGGACTTGAGTACGCAGCTGATTGGCAGTCAGATTCCAGCAGTTTGTAGTGTGCTGTACTTTGTATTTTGTATTGTATCTAGGGCAAGGAAAGTATGAGTGCCAGGGCAGCTTACTGTTCTGGATGTCAGATGTGGGAGGTCATGGAGTCGGGTAGCCCTCCACATCTGCGCCAGGTGTGTCGAGATGGGGCTCCTAAAGGAGTGTGTTAGGAACCTGGAGCAGCAGCTCGATGACCTCCGCTGGTCAGGTAGAGTGAGGAGGTCATAGAGAGGAGTTACAGGGAGGTAGTCTCTCCAAAATCACAGGCGGCAGACATGTGGGTCACGGTTAGGAGAGGCAAGGGGCAGAGGCGGGCGCTAGCAGAGGTGTACATCAGTGGCCGTACACCTTGGAAATAAGTACTCCTGTTTGAGTGCTGTTCGGGGGGACAGCCTACCTGGGGGTAGCAACAGCAACCTGGCGTGCGGTACAGACACCGGCCCTGTTGCTCAGAAGAGTAAGGAAAAGAAGAGGAGGGCATTAGTAATAGGGGACTCTATAGTTAGGGGGTCAGATTGGCGATTCTGTGGACACATTCCAGAGACCCAGATGGTAGTTTGCCTCCCTAGTGCCAGATGTGTCTGAACGTGTCCAAGATATCCTGAAAAGGAAGGGAGAGGAACCTGAGGTTGTGGTACATATTGGTACCAATGACATAGGTAAAAAAAAAGAGAAGATATCCTGAAAGGAGAATTTAGGAAGTTAGGAAGAGTTAAGGAAAAGAACCGCAAACATAAATATCTCGTGATTACTTCCTGTGCCACGCGACAGTGAGAGTAGGACTGGAGCAAGGTAGAGGATAAATGCCTGGCTGAAGGACTGGTGCAGAGGGCAGGGTTTCAAGTTTCTGGATCAATGGAACCTCTTTTTGGAAAGGAGTGACCTGTATAAAAAGGATGGGTTACACTTGAACCCGAGGGGGACCAGTATCCTGGCAGGGAAATTTGCAAAGGATACCGGGGGGGGGGGACACACTTTAAAGTAGAACGGTTGGGGGGAGAGACTCAAATAGAGAAAGCCAGTAGACAGGGTCTGAGGCAGGAGGCAGAGAAGGGAAGCACTCAGACCCAACATGTGGGGGGGGGGGAAAAGAAGGAAAAAAAATAATAAACAGAGAATAAGAGGTGTTGAGTTGCCAGGGCAAAAATCAAAAGGGACCACTTGTCAACATAATTGTATAAGGAGTAAGAGTGTTGTAAAAACAAGCCTGAAGGCTTTGTGTCTCAATGCAAGGAGCATTCGTAATAAGGTGGATGAGTTGAAGGTGCAGATAGCGATTAATGACTATGCTATAGTTGGAATCACGGAGACTTGGCTCCAGGATGACCAAGGCTGGGAGCTGAACATCCAGGGATATTCAATATTCAGGAGGGATAGACGAAAAGGAAAAGGAGGTGGGGTAGCGTTGCTGGAGAGAGAGGAGATTAACACAATGGAAAGGAAGGACATTAGCTTGGAGGATGTGGAATCGATATGGGTAGAGCTGCGAAACTCTAAGGGGCAGAAAACACTAGTGGGAGTTGTGTACAGGCCACCTAACATTAGTAGTGGAGTTGGGGATGGTATCAAACAGGAAATTAGAAATGCGTGCAACAAGGGTAAAACAGTTATAATGGGCGACTTCAATCTACATATAGATTGGGTGAATCAAATGGGCAGGGGTACTGAGAAACAGGATTTCTTGGAATGTATGCGGGATAGTTCTCTAAACCAACATGTGGAGGAACCAACGAGAGAGCAGGCTATTCTAGACTTGCTATTGACTAATGTGGGTGGGTTAGTTAGCAGTCTTGTTGTACAGGGCCGCTTGGGCAAGAGTAACCATAATATGGTTGAGTTCTTCATTAGGATGGAGAGTGACATAATTAAGTCAGAAACAAGGGTTCTGAACTTAAACAAAGGTAACTTTGAAGATATGCAAAGTGAATTGGCCAAGATAGACTGGCAAGTGATTCTTAAAGGGTCGACAGTGGATGTGAAATGGAAGATATTTAAAGATTGCATGGATGAATTACAACAATTGTTCATGCCAGTTTGACCTTGTATCTTACAACTATACATTGGCCGTCAAATATGCAAGACAACCTCTTGCACTACCAAGTACTTGTTTGGTTTTTAAATTGTGTTTTGTACTTGCTTTTTTTCTTTTGATGTCTGCAGAACTACATAATTTAAGTATGATTTATGCGGCCGTTTGTCTGAGTCTATGTGCTTGTGATGCTGCTGCAAGCCAGATTTTCATTGTACCTGTACCTACTTGTGCCTATAACAATAAACTCAACTTGAACTAGACTTAATGTGCATGGAAATTCCTCTTGTCCCACAAAGTAAGGCGAGAGAGCCAGTACCTGCAATAACTCTTAATATGTCCCCCCCCCCCAAAAAAAAACAATACCTCACTCTCTATGACAGGAGCACCTCAACTCAACAGCCAGTCAGCAAACCTATGTGGGTCTTGTGGATGTTCCATGCATGTATTTTGCAATTAACATCCAGCTCGAAGTTAAAAGTCAAGGATGAACTTGCAACTAAACAAATATGAGCTAAATCAAACAGAATATGACAAGTTTTGCACGAAATAAGCCTGAAGCATTTCAGTTGCACAAACCATGAGAAAATTAATGTCAACAACCCAGGCACGTTCATGTGTCATCGGTATAAGAGCAAAAATAAAAGTTGATGTAGTCCAAGACTGTTGCTCGGAATTCAGTTATCTAATAACGATCCTGTAAAATGTTTCCACCACATCAAACTTAAATTAAAAAACTTAGTAATAGATTGCATTAATGCTGATTTATACAACACAATTTAAGGCAATGAATTAACAGTAACACAAAACTCTAATGGTACTTATTAAAACATTAGATGTACCGGTGGTAATAGTGAGCACGCTTAATATAGGTAAATATCTTTTATAGGGATCTGTCATGCTCATGAACATTTGGCAGCTTCAAATCTACTCCTACCACGTGCTTGGGATAGAATTGTAGCGAGTCATCTGAAACTGGTATCAGGAATTAGCAGCCACCTCCAGCATACCAGAAACATTTAATGGCACACTCAACACTAATCCAATCCAGCTGCTTCTTATTCTATACATATTTTAAATTGACACATTTTGAACTACTCGATACATAAACTTTGTAATGAGAACCTTAATTTTACAATCTTACAATCAACACCTACTTTTTAAACAAACTTACAAAACACTGGAAATACTATGAAGATTTTGCTATTTCTGAATAGTGTCCTTAAAAATCCCTTGGAGAAACCACGATATAGAGGATGTGAATTAAACAAAAAAAATGTAGGTTGTTGAATATCTTAAAATACTTTACAGTTAATGGTTTGCGGACACTGTTGGAAATGTGGCCAACTTCTTACACGCAGCATGCTCCTAGAAACAGCAAAGTCCCAAAGGCTAAGTTATCTACTTTTTCTATGTTAATTACTGAGAACCTACTGCATCTTTTTACCCCATGCCAAGGGAATGTGTACTTATTCCTAGTGGGGTCAAATAAAGTTGAGTAAATTCTACGCACCCAGACAGTTGTTCAAATATTTTCCAAAACAGATATAAAAATATCTGAAATAGAAAGTGCCATTGGGTGAGAGAAGTCTGACAGTGAGAGAACTGGTTAAGGGAGGGAAGAGCGGAAAAGACGGGTGGGGTGTTGTGGATGCTCATACAGTCACCAGGAAAACATTCAACAACCTCGCTGCCATTGAAGAAATCAGTGTCACATTCCCCCTCCATCTGTAAAAGCTGCACATCACGCCAAATATATCTTAGCAATATTTTTGTCGCCCTCCAGTGAAAATCAACCGACTAATGGAAAATCTGATCAATGGCTGGATAAGAGCAAACATACCATGAATTTTGACTCCATCAAACCTTGAAACAAAAAGATGTTACAAAGTTTGGTATTGGCCACACGTTTAAGTTTTCTGATTATAGATCTTCCAGCTGTCGTTGGCATATTTTCAGTACAGTGGCTCAGAGAGAATTTCAAAGTGCTGGGAAGTTTTTTCTGGTCTCAATGACTCGCTGTGTGGGCGAGGAGGGAGTCAAATGCTTCAATGCTGCACAGCAAGTGCGAAACCAGCTGGGATTCTCAGCAACCTCAAATCAGAAATAAAAACTCCTTTGCCATTCCCTGGTACATACTCCACATTGTATAGTCTGAGGGAGAGTCAGAGAATGTGTTATCCTTCACACTCCAATGCACATACGTACACAATCATCTCCGGATACTCATTTTGCAGCAGGATCACAAGAGAATGTTGCTTGTTCACCACTCACTCCACAGACTTTAGTACAAAAAGTTAGACAATAGATGCAGGAGTAGGCCATTCAGCCATTTGAGCCAGCACCGCCATTCCCTGTGATCATGGCTGATCATCCACAATCAGTTAGGCAAAGCTTTCAGTACAGCACCGATGAGCACTGCACAGCAAGTGGGTCTATCTTCCAACCCAACATTAAATCTGAGGGCCTGCTACTCTCACTCTCTCTCTGTTACTTGGCAAGTCTTACGGTACAACTCAAATAGTTCACCACTGGATGTAAAGAGATTTGGACATTATTTAAGCCACCAATTCCATTGTGAAAAATATGCCTATTTCTTCTTATCACGTCAATTTGACCTGCTCCAATACTGCCGGTTTACACAGGAGCGATTCCTGCCTGGGACCTATACCTCCAACTACCGAGGAATTCTCCAGAAAATCATATTTTGCAACGTACAATGCAATCATGATAAAATACTCAATGGCAACAACTCTTACCCAATGACTTCCCAGTTTCCGGACCTTGTAGCAAGCTTTTTTTTTATGCTCAGGACACGCTGGCAGTTAGTGTTACCACAATGCGAGCATGTTAGAATCTTCCAACCCTTCTCGGAGTGGTCGAACCAGGCGCAAAACCTCTGACTGACAAGTGAGTGACCCCCAAGATCATTGGCAGCCTCTGGTGAAACCGAAATCAGGTGGCGCCTGCACCAGCGAGTGGCGACGGCTCTCTGCACTCGTCAACTGCAGTCAACGCCCGTATCCCGATTCCAACCGCATCACCAAGAGATGAAGCGAAGGGACATCTCCACCCACCTCCCTCCCCTTTCGAGAAACAAGAATTATTGAGGAAAATCAAACGAGGGTAAGGGGAAAGAGATGAAACAATACTTCCTGAATCCACACTTTTTGCAAACTCATTGCCGCCCCTGACAGATCTTATTGTTGACCGAAAACAAAACATGCAAAGGAAACCTCCGTCCGTGACAGATATGAACAAGAAATAGTTGCAGCTCGATTGACTGCATAGTTAAACAGACATCGGTGTGTAAAACGATGGAGGGCGGTCAATTGTTGCAACCAATGTTTTTTTTGTTAAAGACTGGCTGCAAAGTACTCAAAAAGGAAAGAAACAAGGTTTTGGAGTAACTCAGGCGGTATCTCTGGAGAACATGGATAAAGCTGGCTAGAGTATTTTAAAAAACTGGTTACAGAGTATGAACGAAAATTGAGTAAAGAGTATGAACGAAAGCTGGCGACAGAGTACTTAAAAAGGCTAGCTAGAGTTTGAAAGAAAACAGGCTGCCGAGCATTTAAAAAAGACTAGCCACAGAGTATTTAAAAACCTAGCTACAGAGCATGAAATGAAACTGTCGAGTATTAAAAAAAAATCGCTGGCTATAAAGCATTTGAAAAGGCTGGCGATAAAGTTTTTGAAAAGGCTGGCTGCAGGGTATTTAAAAAGCTAGCTACAAGAAAACTAGCGACAGAGTATGAAAGCTGGTGACAAAGCACTTATTAACGTTAGCTCCAAAGTATTAATGAGGGCTGGCTACTGCAGATGTGTGTTTTAAATGGTTGGCGACAAAACACTAAATGACTGGCTACAGAGTTACGAGACTGATTGGAAATACGTGCTGGAGTATGTACAAATGTGGAGTCCGGGGAAGTCTGCCCTGCCCTGTCCTCTGGAGCCGTACCTGGGCCAGCTCATCGACCGCCGACATCCCCGCCGCGGGACTCTTCATGACCCCGTACATCGCCGCCTGCTCCTCCGAGTTCATGCTCACCGACCTGAGCTGCGTGAAGACGGGCTCGTCGGCGCCCAGGTTGCCCGGCAAGACTCTGCTGGTCATTGGCGTCCGCGGAACGGTGGGGGACTTCCACACATCAACTGGACACCTCTGTCCGGGCGAGGGAGCAGCATCTATCGCAGCCACAGCTCCCGCTCTCAGTGGCCCCGGAGAGCGTCTAATACATTCCCGCACTTTGCTATCTCGCCCTCCCTCCTTCCCTCCGCGGGTTGCCTTTGACTGGCACCCGGCCTCTCCAATTCAGACGCTTCCTCTTCCCGACTGATGGGCCCGACATCTAATCAACGCGGGGCAGGGGAGGACCCAAGGGCGAGCACTGATAATCCGCCCAGCATCAAGTCTCATTATTGACAAGATGACACCAAACTCCATTCAACCCACAGCTCGACGACCTGTTGCACAGATTGCCCGCCCTCACGGCTCATTGATAAGTTATTGTGATACTATTGTTGTGCATTGCGAAATTCTACAGAAACCTTCCTCGTCCCTCACCACCTCACGAATTGTTGTCCATGGACACAGAACAGCACAGGCATTCTTCCTATACCAACAACTTACTACAGGTGTGTAGGAAGGAACTGCAGATGCCGAAGGTAAACACGAGACACTAAACGCTGGAATAACTCAGCAGGGCAAGCAGCGTCTCTCGGAGTAAAGGAATACTTGACGTTTCGGGTCAAGACCCTTCTTCAGACTGAGTGGGAGGGAAGAGGGAAACGATAGATATCAAAAGGTACAGAGAACAAATGAATGAAAGGGATGCGAAAGGACAAATCAAAGCCAGCAATGAATGCAGTGACTAATGGGATGCCGCTGGGACCCCAGTTATTTACAATATATATTAATGACATAGGTGAGGTAATTAAATCTAACATCTCCAAGTTTGTGTATGACACAAAGCTGGGTGGCAGTGTGAGCTGTGAGGAGGATGCTGGAAGGCTGCAAGGCGACTTGGATAGGTTGGGTGAGTGGGCAGAAGCATGGCAGAATTCAGGTCTCTCACTTAATTTTTTTCTCTGTTGTCAGCTGTGCAACCTTGGCAGCTTTTTAGGTTGCCAAATGACAGTTTAGATGGTCATTTAAGACGGCTTGCATGACGCATGCGATAATGTGCTTGGACGATGTGCGTATTTACCAGTCGATATTATGCTCAATGAAGCATATTATTCTGCTTCACATTATATTTCTGCTTCAAATAAAGTCACAAACTAAACATATTCACCAATCAAGATATGATATATACCACAATCACATGCAGTAAAATTATAATACAGAATCTCAACTCTTTGTACATGTTGCAATGAATGCAGTTTCTATTAATTCTTTCCACTTCCAAACAAAAATGTGGTTGGATTATTCAGCGTATGATCAACCTCGGTGAGACTAAACGCAGGCTTGCCAATTGCTTTGCACAACACCTCCGCGTAGTTCGCAATAACCAACCTGATCTCCCAGTGGCTCAACACTTCAACTCCCCCTCCCATTCCGAAACCGACCTTTCTGTCCTGGGCGTCCTCCATGGCCAGAGTGAGGCCCATCGCAAATTGGAGGAACAGCACCTCATATTTCGCTTGGGTAATTTACACCCCAGCGGTATGAACATTGGCTTCTCCAATTTCAGGTAGTCCTTGCTTTCTCCCTGCTTCTCCTCCCATTCCCAGCTTTCCCACCGCCTACTGTCTCTGCCTCTTCCTTTCTTTTGCCCGTCCCCCCCCCACCCCCGTCATCAGTCTGAAGAAGGGTCTCGACGTGAAACAACGATAATTCCTTCGCTCCATAGATGCTGCCTCACCCACTGATTTTCTCAAGCTTTTTTGCCTACCAAGGGGATCCCACCACTAATCACATCTTCCTCTCTCCTCCCCTGTCGGCTTTCCACATAGACTGTTCCCTCCGTAACTCCCTGAACAATTCGTCCCTTCCCACCTAAACCACACCTTCTCCTGGCACTTTCCCTTGCAACCGCAGGAAATGCTACACTTGTTGCTTTACCTCTCCCCTTGATTCCATTCAAGGATCCAAGCAGTCTTTCCAGGTGTGGCAGATGTTCACCTGCACCTCCTCCAACCTCATCTATTACATCTGCTGCTCTAGGTGTCAGCTGCTCTACATCGGTGAGACCAAACGTAGGCTTGGCAATTGCTTCGCCCAATACCTCCGCTCAGTTCACAATAACCAACCTGATCTCCCGATGGCTCAGCACTTCAACTCCCTCTCCCATCCCAACCTTTCTGGCCTGGTCCTCCTCCATGGCCAGAGTGAGGCCCACTGTAAATTGGAGCAGCAGCACCTCATATTTCACTTGGGCAGTTTACACCCCAGCTGTATGAACATTGACTTCTCCAATTTCAGGTAGTCCCTGCTTTCTCCTCCCCTTCCCAGCTCTCCCTCAGCCCACTGCCTCTTCCTTTCTTCATCCCGTTGCCCCCACTCTCACATTAGTCTGAAGAAGGGTCTCAACCCACAACGTCGCCCCTTTCCTTCGCTCCATAAATGCTGCCTCACCCGCTGAGTTTCTCCAGCATTTTTGTCTACCATTTCACACCAGCTGTTATCCCACTTTCCTTACCCACTCCCTACAGATTAGGGGCAATTTTACAGAAACAAGTTAACCAACAAAGCCAATGCGTCTTTGGGATGTGGGAGGAATCGCTTGCAGGGAGAATGTGCAAATTCAACACAAATATTGCCCGAGGACAGGATCGAACACAGATCTCTGGCATGTGAGGCAGCAAGTCTACTTAGAAAACATAGAAAATAAGTGCAGGAGGAGGCCATTTGGCCCTTCAAGCCAGCACTGTTTTGTTTTCCAACAGACAAAAAAATTACACGTTGATAATTTTGGTTACTAAAAATAAGAAGCTATCCATTTTCAGTCTTTAATCTCTAAGTGACGCTATGTCCCCCTTTACAGCTACTGTATGTTTTAATTCAGTTCAAGACTATGGGGCAGTACATTGGCCATAAAGTTGCTGCCTAAAAGTGCCAGAGACCCGGAATTGATCGTGAATATGGGTGCTGTCTGTATGGTTTGGTCTTTTTCCCTTTGATCATACGGGTTTTCTCCGGGTGCTCTTGTTTCCTTCCACATTCCAAAGGTGTGCAGGAACCTTTTTCAGACCCAACCCAAAACATAAAATGTTCCTTTTGTCCAGAGATTCTGTCTGACCTGTTGAGTTATTCCACCTTTTTGTGTCTATCTTCAGTTTAAACCAGCATCTGCAGTTCCTTCCTATACACATGATACTATAAGATATAACTTTATTAATCCCAAGAGGGGACTTGTGTGTGCGGAAATATATTATACACACACAGATACACACACACACACACACACACATATATTTATATAGTTATATATTCATATATAAATATACACTGTTTTGTTTCCTCATTTATAACATTGTTTACAGAGTACTATGTTTACATATTCTGTTGTGCTGCTGCAAGTAAGGATTTCATTGTTCTAACTGGGACATGAGAGAATGAAACACTCTGGACTTACGTTGCTAATGTGTGGGATAGAAGTAGTGTACGGGTGAATGGTGGTCGGCGTGGGCCAAAGGGCCTGTTTCCATGCTGTATCTTTAAATTAAACTAAATACACTAAAACCAGAGGAAGTCTAAAGAAGGGTCTCTACTCGAAACATCACCCAATTTCTTCTATTCAGAGATGCAGGCTGCTCCATGGAGTGCTCCCCCACAATTAAAGCATGGAATAGTCTTCACCCTACCATAGTTACCCAGCCAGATGCAACTAAATTTAAGGTACCCCTTTTTTCCCCCAAGAACTCTTTTTTGCTTAAGTCCAAGTCAAGAGTCAAGAGAGTTTTATTGTCATTTGTCCCAGATAGGACAATGAAATTCTTGCTTGCTGCAGCACAACAGAATATGTACACATAATACAGAACAGGAGATGAAAGGAGAGTGACAGAGAGAGAGATAGAGAGGGGGGCCCGCTCAGAGTTAAAAGGCAGGTGTCCCGGGTGCTTGCCAAGCCGGGCAAAATTACATGACTTTTAGGTTGCCCGGCGGGACGTTGGGTGGCCATTGGCACCCAGGCAACCATTAATTTTGAGCCCTGCAGATGCAGTATAATGTGGATAAATGTGAGGTTATCCACTTTGGTGGCAAGAACAGGAAGGTATATTATTATCTGAATAGTGTAGGAAAGAACTGCGATTGGTGGTTTAAATCGAAGGTAGATACAAAATGCTAGAGTAACTCATCGGGACAGACAGCATCTCTGAATGGTGTAAGATTAAGAAAAGGGGAAGTGCAACGAGACCTGTGTGTGCTTGTACATCAGTCACTGGAAGTAAGCATGCAGGTACAGCAGGCAGTGAAGAAAGCTATAATGGCATGTTGGCCTTCATTGCGAGAGGATTTGAGTTCAGGAGCAAGGAGGTCCTACTATAGTTGTACAGGGTCCTGGTGAGACTGCACCTGGAGTATTGTGTGCAATTTTGGTCTCCTAATTTGAGGAAGGGCATTATTGCTATTGAGGGAATGCAGCGTAGGTTCACCAGGTTAATTCCCGGGATAACGGGACTGACATATGATGCACGAATGGGCCGACTGGACTTGTATTCACCGAAAATTAGAAGGATGAGAGGGAATCTTATAGAAACATACAAAATCCTTAAAGGATTGGACAGGCTAAATGCAGGAAAAATGTTCCCGATGTTGGGGGAGTCCAGAACCAGAGGTCACAGTTTAAGAATAAGGGGTAGGCCATTTAGGACTGAGATGGGGAAAAACCTCACCCAGAGAGTTATGAATCTGTGTAATTCCCTGCCACAGAAGGTAGTGGAGGCCAATTCAGTGGATGTTTTCAAGAGAGAGTTAGAATTAGCTCTTAGGGCTAAAAGAATCAATGGATATGGGGAAAAAGCAGGAATGGTGTACTGATTTTAGATGATCAGCCATAATCATATTAAATGGCGTTGCTAGCTCAAAGGACCGAATGGCCTACTTCTGCACCTATTTTTCTATGTTTCTATGTTTCTAATGATGATCAAGGAAAGGTGCTCACAATGGTTTATTGTTGGTTGTGGAGAAGGTGATAACGAGTGATACAGTGAAACTAATCAGGATGACAGTGAAACTAGTGTGATGACTAGGATGCGGCAGGGACAGAGAGAGAGTGAATACATAGGATTATGTTTAGAGAGGTAGAGTGAAAAGTTTTGTTTTGCATGCTATCAAATCAGATCAGATAAAGCTATACATAAATAAATCAAGTCAAACTCAAGTACAATGAAGATACGATGCAGAATTTAGTTCTGAACATTAGGTCCATCGGCAATGTCTGCAATGGGGTAAAGGTGAATCGGACAGTATCCTAAGGTGAATCAGACAGTATCCCAGCTTAGGTAAGGATTGTTCATATGCCTGATTACCCATGGGAAGAAGCTGTTTCTGAGTCCAATGGTTTGTTATCACACTTTTCAAGAAAGGTGGGAGAGAGAAAACAGGGAATTATAGACCAGTTAGCCTGACATCAGTGGTGGGGAAGATGCTGGAGTCAATTATAAAAGATGAAATAGCAACACATTTGGATAGCAGCAACAGGATCGGTCGGAGACAGTATGGATTTACGTAGGGGAAACTAATCTTCTGGAATTTTTTGAGGATGTAACTAGGAAAATGTACAAGGGAGACTCAGTGGATGTAGTGTACCTGGACTTTCAGAAAGCATTTGATAAGGTCCCACATAGGCAATTAGTGGGCAAAATTAGGGCACATGGTATTGGGGTTAGAGCGCTGACATGGATAGAAAATTGGTTGGCAGACAGGAAGCAGAGTAAGGATTAACGGGTCCCTTTCAGAATGGCAGGCAGTGACTAGTGGGGTATCACAAGGCTCAGTGCTGGGACCGCAGCTATTTACAATATACATCAATGATTTAGATGAAGGGATTCAAAGTAACATTAGCATATTTAGCAAGATGACACAAAGCTGGGTGGCAGCGTGAACTGTGAGGAGGATGCTATGAGAATGCAGGGTGACTTGGCCAGGTTGGGTGAGTGGGCAGATGCATGGCAGATGCAGTTTAATGTGGATAAATGTGAGGTTATCCACTTTGGTAGCAAAAACATGAAGGCAGATTACTATCTAAATGGTGTCAAGTTGGGAAAAGGGGAGGTACAACAGGATCTGGGGGTCCTTGTTCATCAGTCAATGAAAGTAAACATGCAGGTACAGCAGGCAGTGAAGAAAGTAAATGGCATGTTGGCCTTTATAACAAGAGGAGTTGAGTATGGGAGCAAAGAGGTCCTTCGCAGTTGTATTGGGCCCTAGTGAGACCATACCTGGAGTATCATGCGCAGTTTTGGTCCCCTAATATGAAGAAGGACATTCTTGCTGTTGAGGGAGTGCAGCGTAGGTTTACAAGGTTAATTCCCAGGATGGTGGGTCTGTCATATGCTGAGAGAATGGAGAGGCTGGGCTTATATACTCTGAAATATAGAAGGATGAGAGGGAATCTTATTGAAACATATAAGATTATTAATGGTTTGGACAGGCTAGAGGCAGGAAACATGTTCCCGATGTTGGGGGAGTGCAGAACCGGAGGCCACAGTTTAAGAATAAGGGGTAAGCCATTTAGAATGGAGAAGAGAAAATACTTAACCATATAACCATATAACCATATAACAATTACAGCACGGAAACAGGCCATCTCGGCCCTTCAAGTCCGTGTCGAACAACTTTTTTCCCTTAGTCCCACCTGCCTGCACTAATACCATAACCCTCCATACCCCTCTCATCCATATGCCTATCCAATTTATTTTTAAATGATACCAACGAACCTGCCGCCACCACTTCCACTGGAAGCTCATTCCACACCGCTACCACTCTCTGAGTAAAGAAGTTCCCCCTCATGTTACCCCTAAACTTCTGTCCCTTAATTCTAAAGTCATGTCCTCTTGTTTGAATCTTCCCTATTCTCAAAGGGAAAAGCTTGTCCACATCAACTCTGTCTATCTCTCTCATCATTTTAAAGACCTCTATCAAGTCCCCCCTTAACCTTCTGCGCTCCAGAGAATAAAGACCTAACTTATTCAACCTATCTCTGTAACTTAGCTGTTGAAACCCAGGCAACATTCTAGTAAATCTCCTCTGTACCCTCTCTATTTTGTTGACATCCTTCCTATAATTGGGCGACCAAAATTGTACACCATACTCCAGATTTGGTCTCACCAATGCCTTGTACAATTTTAACATTACATCCCAGCTTCTATACTCAATGCTCTGATTTATAAAGGCTAGCATACCAAAAGCTTTCTTTACCACCCTATCTATATGAGATTCCACCTTCAAGCAACTATGCACGGTTATTCCCAGATCCCTCTGTTCAACTGTATTCTTCAATTCCCTACCATTTACCATGTACGTCCTATTTTGATTTGTCCTGCCAAGGTGTAGCACCTCACATTTATCAGCATTAAACTCCATCTGCCATCTTTCAGCCCATTTTTCCAACTGGCCTAAATCACTCTGTAGACTTTGGAAATCCTCTTCATTATCCACAACACCCCCTATCTTGGTATCATCTGCATACTTACTAATCCAACTTACCACCCCTTCATCCAGATCATTGATGTACATGACAACCAACAAAGGACCCAACACAGATCCCTGAGGCACCCCACTAGTCACCTGCCTCCAACCTGACAAACAGCCATCCACCATTACCCTCTGGCTTCTCCCATTCAGCCACTGTTGAATCCATCTTGCTATTCCTGCATTTATACACAACAGTTTAACCTTCTTAACCAACCTTCCATGAACAACCTTGTCAAAGGCCTTACTGAAGTCCATATAGACAACATCCACTGCTTTACCCTCGTCAATTTCCCTAGTAACCTCTTCAAAAAATTCAAGAAGATTCGTCAAACATGACCTTCCAGGCATAAATCCATGTTGACTGTTCCTAATTAGACCCTGTTTATCCAGATGCTTATATATATTATCTCTAAGTATCTTTTCCATTAATTTGCCCACCACTGAAGTCAAACTATGGGTTAGTAAAGGTACAGTGTTTTTAGTAAAGGTACAGTGTTTTAGTAAAGGTACAGTGCTTTTGGTTTGTATAATAAAGGTGTAGTTTAAAGGTCAAGAGGGAGCAGCTGTTTGAGTCAGATACCTGCTGATTTCTCACAGCAGTTTCCATTATATTATACTGATATCGGATCCAGGGTAAGGCGAGACAATGTCAGCCAGAGTAGTGTACTGTACTGCATGTCAGATGTGGGAGGACATGGTGTCGGATGGCCCTCTCTGCACCAGGTGCAGAGAGATGGGGCTCCTAAGGGACCGTATTAGGATCCTGGAGCAGCAGCTCGATGACCTCTGCCTGGTCAGGGAGAGTGAAGAGGTGATAGAGGAGAGTTATAGGGAGGTGGTCACTCCAAAACCACAGGAGAGAGACATGTGGGTCACGCTAAGGAAGGGCAAGGGACAGAGGCATGAACGAGTGAGTACTCCAATGTCAGTACACCTGGCAAATAAGTACTCCTGTTTGAGTACGGATGGGGGTGACAGCCTACCCGGGGGTAGCGACAGCGGACGGGCCTTCAGCACAGAGACCGGCCCTGTGGCTCTGAAAGGTAGGGAAAAAAAGAGGAGGGCTATAGTAATTGTCGACTCTATTGTTAGGGGGTCGGATAGGCGATTCTGTGGACGCAGTCGGGAGACCAGGATGGTGGTCTGCCTCCCTGGTGCCAAGGTCTCGGACGTGTCTCAACGTGTCCAAGATATCCTCAAATCAGAAGTCAAATTTCGGTGGGAATGCTGCATTTTTTCAAGAAAATGTTTGACACAAATATGAATACTTTCTGGTGACACAAGGAACTGCAGATGCTTCAATCTTGCATAAAGCACAAATTGCTGGGGAAAGTCAATTGATCCCGAAGTGTCTGTGGAAGAGATGGACAGGCATTGTTTTGGATCCGAAAATGTTGCCTATCCATTTCTTCTAGAGACGTTGTCTGACCCCCTGAGGTAGTCCAGTATTTTGGATTTTACTTTTAAACACTGTCTTCTGCCTACTCCCCCCCCGCAGCTATGCATAGAAATTGCTACTTAATTCACTCAATGAGGGTGTCACTGTTTTTTAAACATTTATCCAAAAGCAAAATACAGCAGATACTAAACATCCAGGACACAAACAGAAAATGCTGGATCTGCTCAGTAGATTATCAGCAACTATGGAGAGTGAAATGTCATTAACAGATTAGTTAATGCCTTTTCATCAGAACTGAGATATGTTAGAATTGAAACATTCCCTTTTGTGTTCTATACTTTTTCCTTCCCCTTCCGCCGAATTATTACAAAATTATTAACCATTTTCACAGATCCTAGCAGACCTGGTGGGTATGTCAAGAATATTTAATTCTTGCTTCAGCACTTTGGAAGAAATCTTATACAAATTTGGAGACTATCTCCTAGATTTCAGAAGAACAACTCAGAGTTAAATGTGCTGTGAATCTGTTTAGAAAAGCAAGTGGCTTGTCTTACAGAACATACGTTGCACATCATTCATGCTAATGTATTGTGCTGAGATCATCTTACTATTTGCTAATAACATTTTTTTTCTTAAAACATTAAAGAGAATAGCACACCTTGCATTATGCTTTTTTTCCCAAATTGTTATGCTTATCATGTCTTGGAAACCCATCACTATTTCCAACACAATTCTAAGGAAATACTCAGCAAGATTGAGTTTTAGTTGGTATTATTATTATTCAGTTGCTTATTGGGCTGGTGAATATGATTACATTCCACATTCACAATTGCTTTTTTCATGAAAGCAGACAGAACTATGGAACCTACAGCTAATGTATTATTTTTAATCCTTAAAAATCGCTCCAAAATAGAACAGATAGATATTTCTATTCTGATTACATTTGTGCTATAAAAATTTAGGGCAAATTCACATGCATTGAATTACTTTGAAGTACAGTGATTCAGAGGAGCAAATGCAGCAGTCATTTGAGAATCGCAAAATCTGAAAAATAATAATAATGTAAATAGTCAGCTAGCACGTTTTTGATGGAATCTTTCAGGTTCAAAAATTGCAAGATCAAACAGATGAAGCTTTCGTTTAACATCCCATCTGAAGAATGGTTCAAGCTCCCTGGCAAAACAGAATTTACATCCATGTGATGTTATACTGTACCCTATTACATTACTCAATATTGCTGTGAAAAAACAGCCCAGTTACTTAGAGTGAGATACACATATTTTATTTGGCTCAGAGGCATGACTGCTGACAATTTTGAAATAAAAAGAATATTATACATCAAAAAAAAGCTATCACACAAAAAGGAAAGGCCATTCAATTCCAAGCATGGAACATTGAATTTTCCCTCAAAATTGCAAGTTATTTCCCCCTTATTTTGCACAAAAATGAATACTTTTTCTTCACAGGCACTGTTTAAACACAGACCATTTCAAAATTATCTTTACTGTAAATGGAGAAGAAGAAGTAAGAGTAGGAAACACCAAACGTTTCTAAACTAATTTCCGCAATTGTATCAGATGTAAACATGATACAGAAAAAAATCTCACAATATTTATTCACAGTGAGGCATGTTTGAAGATCATAAAGTTCCAGTAAACCAATGCTACGCTTTTCAGAAATGTGCCACGTTATGGCTACACAGCAAAAAGCATTTGGGATAATGGATCATTTTATATACTTTTTGTCCAATGCAGCGAATCCATTATAGCATTTTGTAGCTCTTTCGTACAAATAACAGGCATTATTACAGCGTTATGGATTAATTGTGCTAATTTCTCAAATGCATAGTTCTAATGGTTTCTAATAGCTCAACCTTTTAATGGGTTTTCCTACATTCAATTATATAGGAAAACCTATTGAATTTTTTGAGGGAAATTAACTTCATGCTTGTTACAGGCTTTCAAGATTGTATGTACAGATATGTGCCTGCCATAACCCAAGGGCATGTGTGCAATAGGTGTTGCAACCATTGCAATTTGAGGATAAGCAGACTGCAAGTCTGCAAATATTTTTGACTACGCTAAAATACAATGTGGTGAAATGCAGCAAATAATTTATTTATGAAAATTGGATTAGTCTTTTTTTAATTTGTAAGTGATTAAAATCATAATCCAAAAATGAAAACAAGTTACTTCTATTTATGATTATTTGTTATAATTATGCCTCTGCTTTTGCATAATGATGTGTTCACAAAGTAAATATTATTCTTCGAGTGGATGGCAGAACAGGCAGCAGTTAAATTACTGGAATAATAATTAAGTTAACGATTCAAAAACGAGTTCAAATTCCAACTTGGCACTTGGGGAATTCAGATTAGTTAAAAAATAACATGGAATAAAAGTCATAATGATTTTGCGGCTATGAAACTATTGGATTATTACAAAAACAATATGGTTCACTAAAGTCACTGATGGAAGGATGTCCATTGCTGAACTGCACGTGATTCTGACCCACAGAAAAGTGGCTCTAGTTGTCCCTGAAGTTGTCCAAGGAGATATAAAGGTTATTTATGTGAGATAATAAATGGTGACTTCATGAACATTTGCAGCAGGGGTGTCTAAATAAATGATGTATGAAAGCAAGGGTCTGTTCCTCCATCACTCCTCGTTACTCCATTCATGCTTCAAATTTTGGAGGCAAGAATTCCACTTACCGATACTAAATGCAGTGGACTAAAAATTGTCTAAAAATATATATTTTCCTTCATTTAGAGTCACGAGTTTGTCATAAACATTTTCATATCTGGTAGCAACATCAAAGTGTCCTTAATTTCTGACTTCCATGCTTTGTAATATGAACTTATAAATCATTAACCAAACAAGCCAGCACAATTTTGGTCATGTGCTTAATCTGCAGGATAATTCTAAATCATAAATTGTCCAGTAAAGTAGTTTACAGATCAGTGGTTTAAACTAGCAGGCACCATAAGCTATTAAAGACACATTTCTCATGAGGGGAAAAAAACTGTTGGGGAAAAAAAGGAACACTACTTATATAGCGCATGTACAAAATTCATGAAGTACTTCAGAGCCAGCGATGTACTTTAAAGTGTGATTATTGCAATAATACAGAACGTGTTGAAGTGAATTTTACGCAGTATCAACAGTAGTGTGATATATAATCAGACATTCGTTTTTTTGGAAGAGTATGGGATTTTGGGCTAATACTTGAAAGTTAAATGTCAACAATATTCAGAGAGAAAGAATGTACCAGGGCTTCTGCCAGAGTGCAGCCTGGTCTGCTTAAACCTCACCTGCAAGGTGACACTCTCCAGTGAAAATATCCACCAAGATTTGTGATTAACTGGAAGGAGTGAGTTTTGAAGTCGCAACCATCCTTCACAAAGTCAAGTTACTTGCCCACAGTCAAAATAGTCTTGTCAAATTTCACTTTACATATTCACAGATGTGGCACAGTGATAAAGCTATTGCCTCACAGCATCAGAGAGCCGAGTTCGATCCTGGTTATGGGTGCTGTCTGTGCGGAGTTTGTACGTTGTCCCTGTGAATGCGTGGGTTTTCTCCAGGTGCTCTGTTTTTTTCGATATTCCAAAGACATGTAGGTTTGTAGTTTTATTGGCTTCTGTATATTTGCACCTAGTGTGTAGGATGCAGAATGGGATAACATAGAACTGGTGCACGGGTGATTGATATTCAGCGTGGATTCGGTGGTCCAAAGGGCCATTTTCCACTGTATCTCAAAAACTAAAAAAAGAATCAGACAAGTTCACTTTCTATTGCTAGGTTTTCTATTGGCTTCTTATGATCTTGGTAAGAATTACCACATACTATTTTCAGTGATCAAACAGGTCCATTGCTCATACACTCAAGATGACAAATTTGGGTTGTATTGAAGCACGGTGGTTCAAATGAACAATTGCTTGCACAAAAATTAAGTCAGCACAGAAACTTCCTCGTGACAGTCTGATGACAATCACGTTGTGAGTGGAAGACACAAGGGGAAACCCAATATTTTCTTGTAGAAAATGAGAGAAAGGTGAAGAAATGTATCAAGCTATTCTGCTCAAACTATTTGAATAGCTCTCAAGCTATTCATTAAATTGAAACAGAAGTTACAAAGCACAAATGCCTATTTCATAATGATATCAAGAGATGTATCATCTATAGGGTTTCCAACTTTTTCCTAAGCATATAATGATTTTGGCAGCCCTTTCAAGTTTCATTAACCATGTTACAACCAACAAAGTATGTCTTGAACAATGGTGCAGTTGTAATGTCAGACAGGTGGCTGTCAGTTTGTTTGCAGTAAACTCCCACAATAAGATGGCCATCTAGAAAATCATGGCCAATCAATAGCTCTGAATATGCAGCACTGTAGTAGCTACGTATGCTGAACAGTAGAACAAAACATTGATGGTGAAGTAGGACATGCAGCATCTATGGAAGACCATATGGAATGCAGTGAAGTGGGATGACTGCAAGCAAATCTGTTTTAGAAATGTTGGCTGAAGGCTAGATGTTGGGCAGGGATTGTTGAACATAATGGGCGAGGTAACTAATTAGCAACATAAGATCTGGACCATTGAACCAGTGACATACTATGTTCAAATCCCAACATGGCAACTGAGGAATTTATATCACACAATGTAATAACTTTAATTTTTTTTCAAAAAGTAGTGACCAACATGTTATTGGAAATATTTTGTCACCCATTTGATTCATACATGTGTTTCTCATGTAGTGCGGTTCATAAGTGATTCCACCAGTCATAAGTGACTGGTTCATAAAATGCCTCATCAGTTCAGGGGCAATAATGGATAGGCAACAAATATGAAAATTGCCAATAAAATCCATATCCTATAGACAAAGAAATGACAAAAAATACTAAGCACTGGTGACTTGCCATCTTCCTCAAGATAGTGCCATAGATTCTTCCGTGACCTCTTAATGGAATAGATTCTGCTCATGATACGTATTTGTCATGATACAATACGATAGAACTTTATTTATCCCAGGAGGGAAATTGGTCTGCCGACAGACATAAAACATAACAAGATACATGAAACATGAAATTAAAGTGAAGAGTTGAAGTCCAGGATTGGGGATGTGCAAAGATTTGGGGAGGAGGGGAAGGGGAGTCAGTCTACCCCATGACAGAAGGGTGAGGAATTGTACAGTTTGATAGCCACAAGGAAAAAGGATCTCCTGTGGCGTTCTGTGCTGCATCTTGGTGTAACCAGTCTGTTGCTGAAGGTGCTCCTCAGATTGACCAGTGTGTCTTTTGAGTACAAGAGCAGGGAGGTTCTACTGCAGTTGTACAGGTTCTTGGTGTGGCCACACCTGGAGTATTGCGTACAGTTTTGGTCTCTTAATCTGAGGAAAGACATTCTTGCCATAGAGGGAGAACAGAGAAGGTTCACCAGACTGATTCCTGGGATGGCAGGACTTCCATATGAAGAAAGACTGGATAGACTTGGCTTGTACTCATTGGAATTTGGATGATTGAGGGGGGATCTTACAGAGACTTACAAAATTCTTAAGGGGCTGGACAGGCTAGATGCAGGAAGATTGTTCCCGATGTTGGGGAACTCCAGAACAAGAGGTCACAGTTTAAGGATAAGGGGGAAGTCTTTTGGGACCAAGATGAGAAATTCATTTTTCACACAGAGAGTGGTGAATCTGTGGAAGATTGAATCTGGTATGGAGAGAAGGCAGGTACAGGATACTGAGTTGGATGATCAACCTTGATCATATTGAATGGTGGTGCCAGCTCGAAGGGCCGAATGGCCGACTCCTGCACCTATTTTCCATGTTTCTATGTCATGGATACGGTGAGCTGTATTGTCCATGATGTTCCACAGTTTGAGGAGCACCCTCCCCTCCAAGGCGATCTCCAGTGAATTCACTCCAACCCGAGGACGGACCCTGCCTTCCTGATGAGCTTGTTAATTCTGTTGCCGTCCGTGGCCTTCGCCCTGCTACCCCAGCACACGACAGCGAAGAAGAAGGCACTGGCCACTACCGATTGATAGAACATCTGCAGCATCTTACTGCAGATGTTGAAAGAGTGGAGCCTCCTCAGAAAGCACAGACAGCTCTGTCCCTTCTTATACAGTGCCTCAATGTTCCAGGACCAGTCCAGTTTACTGCCCAGGTAAACTCCAAGGCATTTATACTCCTTGGTAAACTACACATCCACACCTTCGATGGAGACAGGGAACAGGGGTGTTCCTCTCTTCCTAAAGTCCACCACCACCAGCAAAGAGTTACATTTACTGACCTGGTGTTATTGGACCTATCTCAACACACTTGTTTTCAACTATGGTATGAAATTTGTGATTGCCCAGTCCTCAATCACCACCCCCAAATCTACAGATGTTCATACAGTCAGCTGAGATGCATTCCACCAAGAGCAGGTGTTTATCAACTTTAAGACAACTTAGCCTTTCCAATATCTCCTGCTCATCAATATTGAAATGAATCAGAATCTCAATTACATTTTCCTTTACTGAAACTCCAGCAGTATTTCTTGTTCCTGCTCTGTTCATTCATCTACCTTTTTAATCATCCAGTTAGCTCTTTCCCTCCCACTACAATCAGTGTGACAAAGAGTCCCAACCAGAGATGCTGCCTGACCTGCTGAGTTACACCAGCACTTTGTGGTCTATGCAAGATTCCAACATCTGCAGATCCTTGTATCTTCAGGTCTGACCTTAACATTCCACACCTTCTCCCTCTTGGAGCTGTACTTAGATTGTTGATGAAGTATTTCTACTTTAAAGAATTTCCATTGTCCAATTATGGTTGGGCTGCCAAGTATTGATTTTAAGTCTGTCATCAACTCTTTGAAAGTGGCCCTTCTACAGTTGACAATTTGTGTCATTTGGTGCCAATGTCCTTTTCTGTAGCTGCTCTAAATCTTGTGATATAATGGCTGTTGTTTCCGAATTGTTCCCCTCTCATGTCTGCTTAATCTGTCTAGACCACGCTTGAACCAGCATGGATAGCAGAGGAGGATTAGCCCAGGGCAAGTTATACTAACGTTTGTTTAGGAAAGAACTGCAGATGCTGGTTTAAATTGAAGATTGACACAATCTCACAACTTTAACTCCCCCCCCCACCCCCCCCCATTCCCACACTGACCTTTCTGTCCTGAGCCTCCCCATTGTCAGAGTGAGGCCCAGCGCAAATTGGAGGAACAGCACCTCATATTTTGCTTGGGCAACTTACACCCCAGCGGTACGAACATTGACCTCTAACTTCAAGTTGCCCTTGCTTTCCCTCTCTGTCCATCCCCACCCCCTTCCCGTTCTCCGATCAGTCTTGCTGTCTCCGACTACATTTTATCTTTGTTCTGCCCACTCCTATGACATCAGTCTGAAGAAGGATCTCGACCCAAAATATCACCAATTCCTTCTCTCCAGAGATGCTGCCTGTCCCGCTGAGCATTTTGTCTATCATACTAACCTTTGCCTGTCTGACAATCCAAAATAGAATACAGTAGATGAGGATATTGCACATATGCTGAAGTGTTTCAACTTTTTGGAAAACATGAAATGTACAGGAGAACAGGGCCCTTAGCAGCATCGATGCAAAATGGCAAATGGATGAAGCAGAAGGTAGTGAAGTATTTTTTAAATCTCTGACAAGAACAAAGTACACACTTCTGTTTCGCGGGGTTTGAGGAATAAAAGCACCAATGCTTTTGAACTGCATTTAATGAAGAATTTAGTGTTTAGGGACAATTTTAAACTTTGTGGATTACAGTAACCTTGGAAGTATGGTATTGAGGAAAATAGTAGTAATATTTAAGAAAATATTAAATAAAAATAGTAATAATATAGTACTAAAATAGCAATAAAATCAAAGGGACACAGGAAGGTGGTATGATTCAGTGGGTACAAAGCAGAAATTCAATGCTGAAAACTTTAAAGTGATACTTGAAGTGCAACTTTGAAGTGCAACTCCCTATACACTGGCATCAGCCAATCATCCCTGGCCTGCCTGCAATTGGTCCAAAACGCCGCTGCGAGACTTCTGACAGGTACCCATAAAAGGGACCACATCACCCCGATTCTGGCCTCTCTCCACAGGCTCCCAGTAAGGTACAGAATCAACTTCAAGTTCCTCCTATATGGATACAAAGCCCTTAACGGGCTTGCCCCCACCTATATCAAAAATCTTCAAACCCACCATTCTACATCCGTCCATCAGGTCGGCCGACTTGGGCCTACTGACTATCCCACGGTCCAGGTTGAAGCTCAGGGGCGACCGCACTTTTGCGGTTGCAGCATCTAGACTGTGGAACAGCATCCCTCTTCTTATCAGAACTGCCCCCTCCATCAACTCTTTTAAGTCTAGACTTAAACCCATTTCTACTCATAAGGGTCTCTTGAGGTCGTCTGAGCGAGCGATGTATGTAAGTATTTATGTATGTATTGTTAGATCTGTGCACCATTGTATGTAGCACGTTAGTACCTGCACTGATGTAAAGCACTTTGTTCAACGAGAGTAGTTTTTAAATGTGCTATAGAAATAAAATTGACTTGGCGTGACTTGACTGACTTTCTCTTCAGACAAATGACAGTGACCGTGCACGGTAAATACTACAGAAACAAACTATCACAGATGGAAAGATAATTACATTACAAATAATTAATTCATAGAATATTCAATAACTTCTATGGAGAGAGAATGACGAAAACGCAGTTTAAATTCTTTATGCTTTTTTAAAATCAGAACCCACTTCCAGCTCAGTCAATGCCAATACGTTGGTCAATATCTACCCTTCAATCAGTATCATTTTCAAAATGAAAACAGGTTATCTGATAAAGGCTTGTGGGAACTGGCTGTGCAGAAATTGGCTGCCAATGTTCCTACAAGACCATGCTTCAGAAGTACATAATTGGCTGTGAAACATTCGGAGATTGTGAGAGGATTAGCGATGTTGTACAAACAAAAAAATGTTTAATATTTATATGCTGTGAATGCCAAAAGCTATCGAACACTTGTGAAGTGTCTTTGGAACATATAGTCCTTTCCGCTGCCTCCGAGAACATTTCAAATGAACAATTGACAACTCTCAAAATAACAAACCCAACAACAGAGACATGGAATAATTCAGAAAATGCATTGGGAAACTTGGCTGAGTGGTATGTTACAGTGATGTAAATACCATGCAGCACTACAGTCAAAACAATTAATGCATTTGTGTGAAGATAGACACTGATTGAATGGCAGTGCTGGCTCGAAGGGACGAATGGCCTATTCCCGCACCTATTGTCTATTGTCATAAAAAGCTGGAGTAACTCAGCGGAACAGGCAGTATCTCTGGAGAGAAGAAATGGGTGATGTTTTGGGTCGAGACCCTTCTTCAGAGAAGCTCCATCTTTTTGTGTCTATCTTCAGTTTAAACCTGCAGTTCCATCTTACACAATGCATTTGTGTTATTCAGCTCAATTTTATTTGATCGACTGTTTCCTCTTAGGGCTGATATCTATCTGAGAAACACAACTACTGATTTAACATGTGCCCTAATGCATTGACATGGCATTTCTCATTGTTGTAGGAAAAAGGGTCTCAACCCAAAACGTCACCCATTTCATCTATCCAGAGATGCTGCCTGTCCCGCTGAGTTACTCCAGCATTTTGTGTCTATCTTTGACATATCTCATTTATCTGCGAAGCCTTGTGTGATTTCAATGCTGATCAATTATATGCTAATAAAACTGCAAATATCACAAGGATGGCTCAGTTGAATGGTTCAATGTTTCAATGGTACTGAAATGTCACATGTACTGATTATAGTGGAATTCATTTTTGTATACAGTTAAGTACAAGTATCAGTATACATAAGCACGTAGATACATCGTAGATAAGCATCTTAGAAATAGTACAAGTGTATAGCAGTAGTACACTGAAACAGTATACAGAGTGAATATTGAGTGCCAGCCTTAATCTGTTTTCTTTTTGATTCCCACTCAGTGATGCTTGCAAACATCAACTATAAACTGGCAGATTTTGTGTTATCTTGGCCTTTTTCAGCTTTTCCTTATTATCAGTGCCAGAGTTTCCAGAGTATTACTCAAAGAGACATTGGATGTGGATTGGAGAGCTATCATTGCTGCATCTGATGGTGGGGTAAAGTGTATGCTGCACTCAAATCCTAATGTGTGCTCAGTGTGACCAACCCAGCATCTGAGATGAACATCAGTAGTAGAACCATTCGGCCCCTCATACCCACTCCATCATTCAATGAGATCATGGCTGACCTTTAACCTCAGCTAATTTTCCTGCACTGACCCAATATTCCTTGGTCCCTGTAATATCTAAGAATACTGCTTCAGTCTCCACTATCCTCCTGGATAGAGAATTCCAAAGAATTATTAATCCCTTGATGATGAATTTTCTTTTCATCTTAATCCCAAATGGCTAGCACCTTATTTTGAGATGGTTGCCCCTGGTTCTAGACACTTCACCCAGAAGAAATATTAATTCCTTTTCTACCCAATTAAGCCCTATAGAATTTTCTATGTTTCAATTGTATAATTTCAAATGTAAATATTTAAAACATTAATAAAAATACATATATTTTAAGAATGCACCGTTGCACTGCTACTTAAAAGCAATTCAAAACATTTAAATACACTATAAACGTAGAGTCATAGAGTCATAGAGTCATACAGTGTGGAATCAGGCCCTTCGGCCCAACTTGCCCACACTGACCAACATTGACCCAGCTACACTAGTCCCACTTGACCACGCTTGGTCCATGTCCCACCAAAACCTGTCCTATCCATTTAAACATTAAAAAAAATTCAAATGAACCCAAATCTGGTACTTTGCTTCCACTGAAAGGAATATTCAAAATCTACCTGGCAAACTTGTTGTAGGTGAACTCCCCAACAAATGCATCCGCATCTTCCTGCATGGGCACACTGTTTTTGCAATCTAGGCCCAGACCAATAAAAGCAAATATCCTTATTAATCAGCTTATCTGCTTGTTGTGCAACCTGCAGAGATCTGTGGACCATGAGGTCCATCTGAAATTCAGTACCCTATTTATTATGCCTTCTTTTGCAACACAAAAGGGGACCATGCAGTCCATCTAATCTATCCTGGCCCTCACAGCAAACTTATCATTACTATTCCCATTCTCCCACTTATTTCTCTGCAACATTATAAGGTCATACAGCATGGAGCCAGTCCCTTTGCTCCACATCTGTATGAGCATCAAACATCCATTTCCAGCAATCCCACATGAATCCCCATTTTTTCTCTCCACATTCTTATCAACTCCCCCTAAACTCCACCATCCTCCTACATTTGAGGGACAATTTCCAGTGACCAATTAACGTATCAGTATGTTTTTGGAATGTTGGAGGCAACCAGAGCACCCGGAGAAAACCCACATGGTCACAGGGAGAACATGTAAACCCCACATGGGCAGCACTGAAATTGAGGATTAAACCTGGCTTGTTTAAATTGTGCAGCATCCCTAATTATTGTGCCACTTCTTCTTTCGTGTGGCGTGCACAGCCTAAAGTTGTAGGACAACTTGATTGTGCCACTGTGCTGCACAACAATCTATGATTTAGATTAGATGTTAGAGCAGCTTATAGTCATATACACCAGGGTGAAATGAAGTTCCTCGTTCACATAAAGCTCACAGTGAACAGAATATATACAATAATGATAATAAATACAACAATAAATATAATGAAGAGTTCAAAACTGAGAATTGCGCAAGATTGTTGTGCAATCCTAAGTAGTCCGAAAAAAGCACAGTGGCATAGCAGGAGAGTTGTTGCCTGGTTCAATCCTGACTATGGGTGCTGTCTGTATGGAGTTTGTATGTTCTCCCTGTGACCACTTCGGTTTTCTCCAGATGCTCCAGTTTCCTCCCAAACTCCAAAGATGTACAGGTTTGTAGGCTAATTAGCTTCTATAAATTGTAAATTGCCTCTAGTTTTAGTATAACGCGAGTGTACAGAATGATTGCTGGTCGGCACCGACTTGGTATGCCAAAGGGCTTGTTTCCACACTGTATCTCTCAAGTCTAAAGATCCATGTTGAACTCAACAATAAGCACAAAGACCTCACTCGGGTGAGAGGGGCCTACCCAATCAGATCTTTCCTGTACCATTGTAGTTTTACTATCGATGCATGTTATCCTCGGGACAACTGCTATAGAAACTAGATAATTGCCCACCTCTCGGTAAAGTTTGGATTTGTGAAGAGGTTCTGGAAAACATTGCAAGGGCCTTTGTCTGGGCTCATCCTGAACAGCTCCATAACAGAGAAATCTCTGATTTACATGATGCTCCCAGGGACATAAAGTCATAAGGTCATAATTGATAGGAGTAGAATTAAGCCATCTGGTCCATCAAGTCTACTCCACCATTCAATCATGGCTGATCTATCTCTCCCTCCAGAACCTAATTCTCCTGCTTTCTATCCATAGCCTCTGACACCTGTACTAATCAAGAATCTATCTATCTCTGCCTTAAAAATATCCATTGACTTGGCCCCCACAGCCTTCTGTGGCAAAGAATTCCACAGATTCACCACCCTCTGACTAAAGAAATTCCTCCTCACCTCCTTCCTAATGGAACGTCTTCTGAGTTTATGACCTCCAGTCCTAGTTTCTCCCACTAGTGGAAACATCCTCTCCACATCCACTCTATCCAACCCTTTCACTATTGAGTATGTTTCAATGAGGTACCCCCTCATCCTAAACTCCAACGAGTACAGGCCCAGTGCCGTCACATTTGACACATTCGGGGAAAGACATCAGGTGCTGCTGGAGAATAATCAACTCGTTGAAAGATGCCCTTTGGTCTGTTTGAAACTTGTTGGTCATTCAGCACAACTAGATATTCGTCGAGGAATGTTGTTGTCTGGCGCGCTCCAGATTGCAGGCGTAAGTGCTGAGGGATGCACTGAAACCTCATGCAGCCAACGCCAAGGCTCTATTGAGGAGGACCACAGTCTATGATCCTTCCTCTGTGGATATTGAGGGAATGAATTGGGTGAGGACACTCCTCAAACAAGGGGAGGGATATAGCCTCAGTGGGCCACAGGAGTGACAAGGGAGTTTTGTTTATAGATAGTTGTGGTCACTACTGAGTATGACACTATTGATCGTGTGGACACTGAGAATGTGCGACAAAGCTTTTGTACAGTTTTTTTCTGCATATATTTTTTATTCTGAATGAAGTTTATTTTTGGAAAAGAAATCCTTCCACAGATGCTTCCTCTAGCAGTTTATTTTTCCCCAGAAATATTGCTAGAAACTCTCAGGAAGGCCGGTCTCCAGACACCAAAGCGGTCTGTCAGATATTTTATTTTGAATCACTAAATCCAGGAGTTCCACTCAAATCCTGTGCATGGTGTTACTTAAATAACTAAACATTGGCAGTTAGGTTCAGAACTGTTTAAATTAGTCTACGTGATCTGACCCAGTACATTGGTCGTAAAAGCGTAGTAAGAGGGTCCAGATCCCATCCCTCTATTCCTATAATTCTCCAGTGTTGGGGAATGGTTGAGCGGTGGAATATAGCATTGGGGACCAGGCCTCCCATGGGGGCTATGGGCAAGTGGTCGAATATTGCGTTGGGGGAGCGGGTTGCATTGGGGGACCAGGCCTCCCGTGTGACAGGGACCCAACGGGCCCAACTTGTTCTAGTATATTCTAACACTCACATCTAAAGCTACCAAATGCAGGATTCTAGTCCAAAAGAATGGAGCTGCACAGTCTATTCTCATACTTATCAGCAACACACCTAATTCACTCATTTTTCTCCACGCATTTGTAGTATGGTGCGCATTCTCGATTTTTTTTGTTGCTTCATCTTCATAAAGCAAAGGGTAAAATTACCCCGAAATAGTCTTTGAATTAATGCCAGGACTATCTCAAGATACAATCTGGTGATCATAAAAGGCGAATGGAAACTCATATTCATTCATCTGATTGAAAATAATGCACTATATCTTCATTGGCACTCATGTGACATCTTAATTTAATTCCTGCCATGAGACCATTTAACTATTTATTAATGGGACATTTTATAACTCACTTCCTGCTTATCTTGTCCTTGATATTTGTGTGTGTCCCAATTCCAATGGTGTAACAGCACAAATCTTCATTAAAAACCTATCATCTAGCTCCCTTCCTGTTCTTGACATCTGGACACAAGTCGAAGGTCCATTCAATAATATTCAATGAGCATTAATTCAAAACTCTTGGCTAACATTACATGTCATCTGTTAACTTAGTAAGATGCATTCATAAATTAAAAGATTTATGAGGGTGGCACGGTGACGTAGCAGAAGAGTTATGGCCTTTCAGCGCCAGAGACCCAGGTTCGATCCTGACTACCGGTACTGTCTGTACAGAATTTGTACGTTCTCCCCGTGACCTGCATGGGTTTTCTCCAAGATCTTCAGTTTTCTCTCACATTCCAAAGACGTACAGGTTTGTTGGTTAATTCGCCTGGTATAATTGTATAAATGGAAAATTGTTCCAAGTGTGTGTAGGGTAGTGTGAATGTGCTGGGGATCGCTGGTCGGCGGGGACTCGGTGGGCCAAAGAGCCTGTTTCTTCACTGCATCTCTAAACTAAACTAAACTAAAACTAATTTTGAATCTGTACGTCTCAAAATGGTTTGAATGAAAAAAGCCACAAGCCTATTAATTAATGTCGTCAAAAAAAAAACACATTCTCATTTTATTTGTTAAAGAAGGACCTGCAGATGCTGGAGAATCGAGGGTTACACAAAAAGCTGGAGAAACTCAGCGGGTGCAGCAGCATCTAAGGAGTGAAGGAGATAGGCGACGTTTCGGGTCGAGACCCTTCTTCAGTCTGAAGAAGGGTCTCGACCCGAAACGTCGCCTATCTCCTTCACTCCTTAGATGCTGCTGCACCCGCTGAGTTTCTCCAGCTTTTTGTGTAACCCTCCCTTCTCATTTTATTTATTGTTTTGCTGGCTCTCGATGATATGCAGAAAAACAAGATATTAGTTTTGGATGAACATATTCAGAATGAAATAGGAGAACTTTCTTGTGTATTTCTCTTCTGAGACTTGTGAAGTCAGGTTGCCTTGGCAGATGGTACAATCAACTGAAGCATCATAAACTGGCAACTTGTCAAGAAGAAATTCTGCAGCAATGTCAATGATGAATGAAAGTTTAGAAAATGTGCAGACATTGCAATTCTGAAACAAGAACAGAAAATGCTAAAAAAAAACGCAGCAGATCAGGCACCCACTGTAGAAAGAGAAAGAAAAACAGAGTTGACAATTCAGGTTGAGGAATCTTCACCAGTTCAGTTTGAAGTGTTTCGGACCTGAAATCCTAAAGGGCCTGTCCCACTTACGTGACCTTACGCACTTACGCACACGTCATAGGTTTTCAACATATTGAAAATTCAGCGGCGACCAGAAAGACGCTACGACTCTTTGGAGACCTCTCATGACCATAGGCTGTATGGTCGTGAGAGTTTGCCTATGGTCGTGAGAGGTCACCCACGACATGTCGCCGGGGGTCGTCTGTATGGTCGTGAGAGGTCTCCAAAGGGTCGTAGCGTCTTTCTGGTCGCCGCTAAATTTTCAACATGTCAGGTGCCGGCAGTCGCCTATAAATGTCGCGGAAGTGGGACGGGCCCTTAACTTTGTTTCACTCTCCACAGATACTGTCTGACCTGCTGAGTGTTTCCAGCCCTTTTTGTTTTAGTGATGTTTTCAATTAATAATTTCATCTCCTTATACTCAACCCAATGAGAAAATTGGACCAACAGAGGACAGGCAATTGCAAATATTCCTGCCGTTCAGTCGATGTGCTTTCTGAGAAGATGTTGAATCTGGTTTCTGTAATGTTCAAATTCATGTTTATTCTTTCTGGGTTCTAGTACAGAACTCATTAGGAAGAAAATTGTAATTATTATTTGCAGCAATATTATTTATTCAATTTAAAAAGGTACAGCGCTACTAAACCGAGCTGGTTTTCCAGCCCAATGTGCTGTGGGTGCTCAATGTTTGGTCTCCAACCTGTGTGCTGAATGAATGAATGAATGAATGAGTACTTTATTGTCACATGTGACAAGTCACAGTGAAATTCTTTGCTTGCAAATAATCGCCACATCAAGGGCGCTGACAAAGTGACAAAGTATCCCGTGCCAGGTCCACCTTCGTTCTCTCCCCCCTCCCCCTCCCCCTCCCCCACCACGGTTCCCCCACGCTGGGTCCTCCTTTGTTCCTGGGCGACGTGACATCCGACTCCCACGTGGACCACGCTCAACAACCGCCGACCCCGACCACCAGCGCACTCATTGACCGCCGATGACTCTAATAGATCATTGGAGTCTAACTTAGCTCAATGACTCCAACAGATCATGGGTTTAAAATGGACAGTTGAACATATAGACTTCCATTCTCAGTTATAATACTGCAAGGAGGCATAGACTGGCAATTAAGATGTTTCCCTGCACCAAGGAGTAAAAAAACCACAAGAGTCTGCAGACACTGGTATTTTTAGTAAAAATGAACTGCTGTAGTAACTCAGCAGGTCAGGTAGCACCTGTGGAGGAAACACGTGATGTCAAGATGTTGGTGAAATCTGTTATGGGTCAGCACAGTGGTGCAGTGGTATATTTGCTGCATTACAGCATCAGAGACCCGGGTTCGATCCTGACTGCAGGTGCTGTCTATACAGAGTTTGTACGTTCTACCTGTGACTGCGTGGGTTTTCTCCAGGTGCTCTGGTTTCCACATACACATCAAAGACGTGCAGGTTTGTAGGTTAATTGGCGTATGTACAATCGTTAGCGGGTTGTCGTTGGTTGGCGTGAACTCGGTGGGCTGAAGGGCCTGTTTCCACGTTGTATCTCTAATGTCTAAAGACTAAAGTCTAAATGAAATTTGAACCTGAAGAAAGGTCCCATCTCGAAACATTGTCTGTCCATTTCCCTCATGGATGAATCCTGAGCTGCTGAGTTCCTCCAGCAGTTTGTTTCTTACTATTTGTTTTTGTCCTGCTGAAAGTTCCAATCGCACCCTGGCAAATTATGAACCTTAATTCAGTATCTCATCACTGCTTCAGCATTAGAATAAAAAATGATAAAGCTGCTGGACTGTTTGTAAAACTTTAACTAAATGGCTAAAGTCACCCTAATAAGGGACACTTACTACTTTTGGCCTTCTGAAAACATAGTTTGAAGAACTAGAAACTTAATTGGCCTCTCAGCTTTGCAATTCATCTATTTCCCCTTTGTGACCATTTGTTATAAAAAAAGATTGACTTTGGATTTTTGCTAACTATTAATTTTATTTTTAAAAATCCCAGCAGTGCATTTATTCAAGCGCTTTTAGTTAATAAACTTTAACCAAGTACAAAATACATAAATAAACTCGACAGCGATAAAACTGATAACCGCAACTTTGGCGTGGACATTTATCTCAATGCAACAAATCAAATTTGGGAACATCTTGGCCTGTTTAGCCAGAGACCTGGCACAGTTACCCACGGAGCAGTTAAGATACTGTTAGCATTTACTTTAAAAACTAACAGGCGTTAAGAAACAAGAAGGATTTTCCTGGAGTCGAGCAAGATTTTCAGAAATAAAATTGAAATTTGATGATGGAAATAAAAACATCCTTGGGAGGAAGTCCTCCGAGGGCAGTACAATGGCAGAGCAGGGAAATGTGTAGAGAATGGAAACACGTGCAGAAGATAAATAAGCAGTTCCGCATTGGTCTGGCTTCCAGAGACGGAAGAGAGAGCGGTCTGGATGAGGAAAAAAATACACCAAAGCACAGCATCACTTTCCCTCCCATCCGCCTTCTCTTGAGCAGATTTCACCAACATCTTGACATTATATGTTTTGTGTTATTTCAGATAAACTGTAACAGAAAACAGTAGTCGTTTGAAAATGCAAAAATAATTTCCAGATGAGTTAGTGTTCCACAAAGACATCTGTGACAACTGAACCATCAGAAGTAGTTCAACATCAAACAATCGTATTCTTTAATAATAATTGCATATTTTGTTTGGGGGAATACCCCAGGTCCCAAGCATTGTGACAGGTCCACAAACAGATAACCTTTTCGTCAGATTAATCTATATAAAATAATGAACTAACAAAAGTAAAACTATGTAACATGTGTTTCACTTTCCAATACAAACTTGCTACAAAGTTTCGACTCGAAAATATCGCGAAGGTTTCGAGATAATTATCAGGAAACCAAAATTTCAAGAAAGGAATGAAAGTACATTGAGGCAGCTGGGGAGGTTATGAACTTGGTCTTATAGTATGATTCTGGTCAGAGAAAGCCACATGCAGACTAAGAGAATGATTTCCTAAAGTGATGTCCATTTAAACTTCATCAGATGCGTCAGGAGCATATTGCTGTTGATTTAACTCTGGGTTTGAGGAGTCCTGCATCAAATGTTCTCAGTACCACAAACAACAATAGAAAATTTATAATCCAGATTGAAGGCAGCCCAATTCCACCCTCCAGCACTGACACATTGATGACTACATTGGGGCTACCTGCACCCGTTGATTTCATTAACTTTACCACTTTCTTCCACCCTACTCTCAAGTTCACTTTGACATCTCTCTCCCCTTTCATGATATATCAATCTCCATCACAAGGGACACACTATTGACTGGCATCTACTAAAAACCCACCAATTTCCACATTTATTTGAACAACACTTCCACCCACCCTGCCTCTTGCAAATACCTTACTTCCTACTCGCAATGCATCTGTCTCCACCACATCTGCTCCCAAGATGAGAGTTTCCATTCCAGGACATCTAAGATGTTCCTTTAGTAAATGTGGCATCCCACCCCCTCCGTTGTCATAGATGGTTTCCTAACCTGCATCTCGGCTGTGCTCTAACACCATGTACCCCAGATGGAACAAGTGTAGAGTTCCCCTAAACCCTACCTTTCACCCCACTAGTTTCCACAGCCTTGCTTTGGTTTTAAAATTGACTCCCTGTTCAACATGATTTGATTATCATTTCCTTTATCCTCCCTGCATCCTTTAGGCTCTTAGCATTCTAGAATCATATCGCATGGAAGCAAACGCTTTGGCCTAACTCATCCATGCTAACCAAGGTGCCCCATCTAATTAAGTTCCATTTGCCCATGTTTGGTTCATGTCCCTCTAAATCTTTCCTGTTCATGTATCTGTCCAAATAACTTTTTGCTATTGTTATTGTACATGCCTCAATTGCTTCCTCTCTCAGCTTGTTCCATATACCCACACTGAGTTAATATGTTTCCCCTTAGGATCCCATTAAATCTTTCTCCTCTCATCTAAAGTTATGCCCTCTAATCCGTGATTCCTCTACCCTGCAAAAACCGTTTTGTGCTTTCATCCTATCAATTCCCCATATGATTTTATACCTCTAGAAGATCATCCCTTCATCATCATGCACTCCAAGGAATAATGTTCTTGCCTGATCAATCTCTCCCTATTGCTCAGATCCTCAAGTCCTGACAACGTAAATCTTTGCACCATTTCCAGCTTAATAGTATCTTTCCTCTAGCAGTGTGACCAAACCTGAACACAATACTCCGAGTGCAGCCTCATCAACATCTTGTACAAGTGTAACATAATGTCCCAACTTCTATATTGAATTTCCTGACTGATGAAGCCCAGCATGCCAAAAGCCTTATTCATCACCACGTGCGACACAACTTTCAAGGAACTATGTACTTGGTCTCTTAGATCTCCTCTGCTTGACCAAACTCCCAGGATCCTCCATTCATTGTAAAGGTCCCTGGTTCAACTTCCTAAAATGTAGCACATCACATTTATCTGAATTAAACTCAATTAGCTATTTCACACCCATTTGTCCACCTAATTAAGATCCCAGGGTAATTCTTGACACCAACCTTCACTGTTTTAGTATCATCTGCAAACTTACTAATCATGCCTGTACTTTCTCATCCAAATCACTGTTCAAACAGCAAAGTGCCAAACATTGATTCCTGGGGCACACCACTAGTTACATGCGTCCAGTCCAAAAACAACCTTTCACCATTACCTTCTGCTTCTTACCATGAAGTCAATACTGTATCCCAGTTAGCTAGCTCTCCATAGATCTCATGCAAGCCATATATCCAGAGCTGACAACAATACTGAACATTATCAAGGGCTATAACAAAGTCCACATAGACTTAGTCTTGTGCCCTGACCTCATCAGCCTTCTTGGTTACTTCTTCAGAAATCAGATTTGTGAGACACTGTTTCCTGTGCACAAAACCATGCTGACTGTTGCTAGTCAACCTCTGTCTTTCCAAATGCATTAATATCATATTGTTTGGTGTCCTTTTCAGTAACTCCCCAAATAAAAATGTTATGATTACTTGTCTAGGTAACAGGTTTTCCTTTACAGCCCTTCTTATATACAGGCATGATATTAACTGTCCTCCAGTCTTCCAGCACCTCAACTGTGTACAACAATGATTTACTTAGGATTCCATGCCAGACAAATATATATTTGCATTATGAACTTTGAGTGGGAATTTAATACTGAACTAGGGTGCTGATGTTAAATTGCCAGTTCTAGATCTTCATTTGATCTACAGTTGTTTTTTTTTTAATTTACAGGGAAAATTCCTTTTAATATATTACATACAATCCCGTTCTAACTGGATCAAAGCTCTGCAATGGCAAAGCCACATGGCGTACAGATGGGTGGGGAACAGTTTGTCAAGAGACTGAGAGCGTACACTTCAAAGCTTTGATTGATTTATTGGATCTTGGACCAGAGCCATTGGCATTTTCCAGGTATACACACAGTTCCTGCTGATCAAAACAGTGCTGGTTCGGGATCTCAAGCTGCTGGACAAGCGCTAACACAAAACATTCCTGGGGCAGGTAGCTTAGAAACATAGAAACATAGAAAATAGGTGCAGGAGTAGGCCATTCGGCCCTTCGAGCCTGCACCGCCATTCAATGTGATCATGGCTGATCATCCAACTCAGTATCCCGTACCTGCCTTCTCTCCATACCCCAGCTTGGGAGTCATCGTAGATTCCTATAGTCACCACTGGAATTTTGCATAATTTAGTTTAGTTTAGAGATACAGCATGGAAACAGGCCCTTTGGCCCACTGAGTCCGCACCACCCAACAATCCCTGCACACTAACGCTATCCTATACACACAAAGCAAATTTACAATTTTACCAAGCCAATTAGCCTACAAACCTGTATGTCTTTGGATTATGGAAGGAAATTGGAGATCCCGGAGAAAACCCACATAGGTCACAGGGAGAACGTATAAACTCCATACAGACAAGCACCCGCAGTCAAGATCGAACCTAGGTATCCGGCAGCAACTCCACTGCTGGGCCACCGTATTTTAATATATAATCATTTTACTCCTACAAATGTGACTGACCGTATCTAAATCTTTAAACTGAATAATATTACACTTGTATTTTTACATTCAATATTCCTTCTATGTATTTATTTCCAGGCTTAACGTTTATGTTTCTACTCATAAATAATCTTACTTCCTCTTCAACATTCACAGTTTCAGGTTTAAACATGCACCATTGTTAGCTGTCATCGATATTAATATTGGCATTGGTATTGGTTTATTATTGTCATGTGCATTGAGATCCAAGTATATCATACCATACAGGAATACATCCGTGCAAAAGCAAAAATAAAAAGAGTGCAGAATACAGTGTTACAGCAGCGGTAGAGATATAATTGATCATCACTAAAGTTTACAGAAATCAGGAAGGTTTATTAATAATATCTGCATTACATGGATGCCTGGAAGAGGATTAGGTTTAAATGCAACTGTAGAATTTAAATCCAAATTCTCTTACGTTAGATTTCAATTTTTCTTTCTGTGTATATCAGGGCAGGCCATTTAAAAAAAAAATATATTTTTATTAGAGGTAAACAATAAATTGGCAAACACATATTATGGTAGTAATATTTTGTGTACATCGATCATACATTATTAATATTATCAATTGAATCATTCTGCCTCTAATAGTTTTTTTTTTAGAGAGATTAAGAGTAATAAAAAAGAGAGCGAAAAAAAAGAGAAAAAAAAATCATAAGGAATGTAATAATTTACCATTAACACATCATTGGAGATAAGATCAAGGAATATAGAGTATAACTTTTCATCTGATCCTAAGTCCAAGTTTCAGTTACGTTCCCCTTTCGAACCCTTTCAAGTAATCGATGAAAGAAGACCATATTCTAACAAAAAGTTCTTGTTTGTCCATGAAGGCAAATCTGATTCTTTCCAGGTGGGCAGGCCATTTTTAAGATGCCATCCTTTTTCCCCCCTTTTTTCTTCCCGTTGTGTCCTTTGTTGCTTTGTCCATCCTGTAGGATTAACAATTTATAATATCAGCAACAAGTCACATGAGGGGGCTGAACTGGCCCATTATTACAGCCTATCAGAGGAATTCCCTCTGCTCCATCCATCATCTTCCAACTCCTGCTCCTTTTCTCTCTTTCACAGTTCTGATAAAGGGTTTTGGAACTGAAACGTTAACCATGTCTCTTTCTGCAAATGATGCCTGACATGCTGCGAATTTCCAGCATTATCCCTTTTTAGCTTGTTCGACTAGCTCAATAACTTGAAGCTTCGCCATGAAGAATAATCTCTTGTTACGCAAGAAGAATGTTTACTTGGATAATTTACTGAAAATCGCATCCTGGTGAAATAGTTGATATATTCAACTTAATTGAAATATTAAGAAGGGATGAGTGAAGAGAATAGTTAAATCCTTCCAAATCGTAGTCATAGCGCATTGTAGCATTGGAGACAGGCCCTTCAGCCCAACCGGTCCCTGCTGACCAAGATGCCCCATTTAAGCTAGTTCTGCTTGTCTGCATATGGCCCATATCCTTCTAAACATTTCATAGAAACATAGAAACATAGAAAATAGGTGCAGGAGTAGGCCATTCGGCCCTTCGAGCCTGCACCGCCATTGAATGTGATCATGGCTGATCATCCAACTCAGTATCCCGTACCTGCCTTCTCTCCATACCCCCTGATCCCTTTAGCCACAAGTGCCACATCTAACGCCCTCTTAAATATAGCCAATGAACTGGCCTCAACTACCTTCTGTGGCAGAGAATTCCAGAGACTCACCACTCTCTGTGTAAAGAATGTTTTCCTCATTTCGGTCCTAAAGGAATTCCCCCTTATCCTTAGACTGTGACCCCTTGTTCTGGACTCCCCCAACATCGGGAACAATCTTCCAGCATCTAGCTTGTCCAACCCCTCAAGAATTTTGTAGGTTTCTATAAGATCCCCCCTCAATCTTCTAAATTCCATCGAGTACAAACCGAGTCTATCCAATCTTTCCTCATATGAAAGTCCTGACATCCCAGGAATCAGTCTGGTGAATCTTCTCTGTACCCCCTCTATGGCAAGGATGTCTTTCCTCAGATTTGGAGACCAAAACTGTACGCAGTACTCCAGGTGTGGCCTCACCAAAACCCTGTACAACTGCAGTAGAACCTCCCTGCTCCTATACTCAAATCCTTTCGCTATGAATGCTAACATACCATTTGCTTTCTTCACTGCCTGCTGCACCTGCATGCCTACTTTCAATGACTGGTGTACCATGACACCCAGGTCTCGTTGCATCTCCCCCTTACCTAATCTGCCACCATTCAGATAATAGTCTACCCTCATGTTTTTGCCACCAAAGTGGATAACCTCACATTTATCCACATTGTACTGCATCTGCCATGCATCTGCCCATTCACTCAGCCTATCCAAATCACCCTGCAGCCTCCAAGCATCCTCCTCACACCTAACTATACCCCCCAGCTTGGTATCATCTGCAAATTTGGAGATATTGCATTGAATTCCCTCGTCCAAATCATTAATATATATTGTAAATAGCTGGGGTCCCAGCACTGAGCCTTGCGGCACCCCACTAGTCACTGCCTGCCATTCTGAAAAGGACCCGTTTACTCCTACCCTTTGCCTCCTGTCTGCTAGCCAGTTCTCTATCCACATCAATACTGAACCCCCAATACCGTGTGCTTTAAGTTTGTATGCTAATCTCTTATGCGGGACCTTGTCGAAAGCCTTCTGAAAGTCTAGATATAACACATCCACTGGTTCTCCCTTATCCACTCTACTAGTTACATCCTCGAAAAATTCTATCAGATTTGTCAGACATAATTTACCTTTCGTAAATCCATGCTGACTTTGTCCAATGATTTCACCACTTTCCAAATGCGCTGCTATCCCATCTTTAATAACTGACTCTAGCAGTTTCCCCACTACCGATGTTAGACTAACTGGTCTGTAATTCCCCGCTTTCTCTCTCCCTCCTTTTTTAAAAAGTGGGGTTACATTAGCTACCCTCCAATCCTCAGGAACTACTCCAGAATCTAAGGAGTTTTGAAAAATTATCACTAATGCATCCACTATTTCTGTGGCTACCTCCTTGAGTACTCTGGGATGCAGACTATCTGGCCCTGGGGATTTATCGGCCTTCAATCCGTTCAATTTACCCAACACCACCTCCCGGCTAACCTGGATTTCACTCAGTTCCTCCATCTTATTTGACCCCCGTTCCACTGCTATTTCCGGCAGATTATTTATGTCTTCCTTAGTGAAGACAGAACCAAAGTAGTTATTCAATTGGTCTGCCATGTCCTTGTTCCCCATGATCAATTCACCTGTTTCTGACTGCAAGGGACCAACATTTGTTTTAACTTGTCTCTTTCTCTTTACATATCTATAAAAACTTTTGCAGTCAGTTTTTATGTTCCCTGCCAGTTTCCTTTCATAATCTATTTTCCCTTTCCTAATTAAGCCCTTTGTCCTCCTCTGCTGGATTCTGAATTTCTCCCAGTCCTCCGGTAGGCTGCTTTTTCTGGCAAATTTGTATGCCTCATCTTTTGTTTTTATACTATCCCTGATTTCCCTTGTTATCCATGGATGCACCACCTTCCCCGATTTATTCTTTTGCCAAACTGGTATGAACAACTTTTGTACTTCATCCATGCAGTCTTTAAATACCTTCCATTGCACATCCACTGTCAACCCTTTAAGAATCACCTGCCAGTCTATCTTGGCCAATTCACATCTCATACCTTCAAAGTTACCTTTGTTCAAGTTCAGAACCCTTGTTTCTGACTTAATTTTGTCACTCTCCATCCTAATGAAGAACTCAACCATATTATGGTCACTCTTGCCCAAGGGGCCACGCACAACAAGACTGCTAACTAACCCTTCCTCATTACTCAATACCCAGACTAGAATAGCCTGCTCTCTCGTTGGTTCCTCCACATGTTGGTTGAGAAAACTATCCCGCATACATTCCAGGAAATCCTCTTCCTCAGCACCCCTGCCAATTTGATTCACCCAATCTACATGCAGATTGAAGTCACCCATTATAACCGTGTTACCCTTGTTGCACGCATTTCTAATTTCCTGTTTGATGCCATCCCCAACTCCAATACTACTGTTAGGTGGCCTGTACACAGTTCCCACTAGCGTTTTCTGCCCCTTAGAGTTTCGCAGCTCTACCCATATCGATTCCACATCCTCCACGCTAATGTCCTTCCTTTCTATTGCATTAATCTCCTCTCTCACCAGCAACGCTACCCCACCTCCTTTTCCTTTTCGTCTATCCCTCCTGAATATTGAATATCCCTGGATGTTCAGCTCCCAGCCTTGGTCATCCTGGAGCCAAGTCTCCGTGATTCCAACTATAGCATAGTCATTAATCGCTATCTGCACCTTCAACTCATCCACCTTATTACGAATGCTCCTCGCATTGAGACACAAAGCCTTCAGGCTTGTTTTTACAACACTCTTACTCCTTATAACAACACTCTTACTCCTTATAACAAGTATTATTTCCTATTTCCTTATTTCCTTATTTCCTATCCATATACTGTACCTCTCTAAGTGTCTTTTAAATGCTGTTATAGTACTACCCTCTGAGTGAAAAAGGTGCTCCTCAGGTTGCTAATAAGTTTTGTCCCTCTCACCTTAACCCTATGACTTCCGGTGTTTGATTTCCATAACTTAGATAAAAGTCTTTGTAAATTCACCCTATTTATTCCCCTTGTAATTTGATTCAACACGATCACTCCTCAGCCTCTTGCACTCCAAGGAAAGAATTTCTAACCTGTCCAAACTTTCCCTGCAGGTTGTTGAGTTCGGGCAACATCCTTGTAAATCTTCTCTGGAAATCTTTCCTAGAGCAGAACATTTCTAGTTGCTCTAATAACATTCTCACTACAATGCTACAATGTTGAGAACTATATTCTCCACTCTGTATCTTCCCATTTGCTCTACCTATTGTATTTGAATTTGACTTGATTATTTTCATGCATGTTATTATCTGATTTGATTGGATAGCATGCAAAAAATGCTTTTACTATACCTCAGTACGTGGCAATAATAAACCTAAACCTATATTCTGCACTCTGTATTTTCCCATTTGCTCTACATATTGCACTTAAGTTTAATTTGATTGTATTTATGTACAGTATTATCAGATTTGCTTGTATAGCATGCAAAACAAAGCTTTTTTACTGTACCTCAGTACACATAACTATAATAAACTGAAACCAAAACCAAAACAAAAACTGAACACAATAATCCAAAAACGCCCTCATCAATGTTTAGTACAAATGTAACTTCTATACTCAATACCCTAACTGATGAAGACCAATGTACCAAAAACATTCCACATTGTCCTATCTGTGAGGTTTAGTTTAGTTTAGAGATACAGTGGGAAAACAAGCCCTTCGGCCCACTGAGTCCGCGCCGACCAGCAATCCCCTGCACACTAACAATATCCTACACACACTTGGGACAATTAACAATTATACTAAACCGTTCTATCTGTGAGGTTTAGTTTAGTTTAGAGATACAGTGGGGAAACAGGCCCTTCGGCCCACTGAGTCCGCGCCGACCAGCAATCCCTGCACACTAACAATATCCTACATACACTTGGGACAATTAACAATTATACGAAGCCAAGTAACCTACCAACCTGTATGTCTTTGGAATGTGGGAGGAAACCGGAGATCCTGGAGAAAACCCACGCAGGTCACGGAGAGAACATACAAACTCAGTATAGACTGTCAGGATCGAACTCTACCGCTGCACCACCATGCCACTCTTCTTTCCATATATAAATTTATTTATCTACTAGAATAGGATGATTTCTGAACGTGGGTGCAAAGTGATGGATGTGTTTAGAGACTCAAGAGATTGCAGATACAACAAATCTAGAGCAAAGATTGAACTGATCAAGGAATTCAACAGGTCAAGCAGCATTTATTAAAGTGTAGCGGTGCCCGCTAGCATACGCATATAACGAACCTGGCGTTTGGAAGCCACAGCCACGTGACTCAGGAGGGGCTGCTTGTTTTGCGCGGTTTTTCACTTGTGCGCGTTAGTTCAGCGTTGACCACCGTTGTGGGCAGACGTGGCTGGAGAACCTGTATACTGGATATCGAACTTTTGAATAAAGATCTGTTTAAAACTCCAGTAGTTGTTTCTCTGACCTCTAAACCGTCGTTAGACAAGAAGAATTATGCAGGAAGAGAGTGTTCCTGCAGAATCGGCCAGCACGAGGCAGGGAGCACCAGCCTTCAAGCTGCCAGCCTTCTGGTCTGATCAACCTCAGGAGTGGTTCTCCCATGTTGAGGTACAGTTTCACCTACATCGCATCAACGACAACAACACCATGTATTTCCATGTGTGGGAGCATTGTCACAGGTCTGAGCCTCGAGGCTGTTGCCTTATATCAGAGACCCTCCGTCCAGCGGCAAGTACAAAAGGGTTAAAGGCCCTGTTATTCCACGCTTACGGCCTTACCCGTAGAGACATGGTGCCAAGGCTGCTACATATGGACTGCATCCGTGACCGAAGGCCATCAACGATCATGGCAAAGATGTTGGCCCTGATGGTCGGCCACCGCCCTTGTTTGTTTTTCGAACAGGCATTCTTAGAGCAGATGCCTGACGAAGTACAGCTGATGCACGTCGGAGCTGATTTCAGTGACGCGCAGCAGCTCGCGGAGAGAGCCGACAAACTGTGGCCGCACAGATGGCAGGACATTTACGCTTTCGCCCGCCCCATGGTCACACAACGGGTGCAGCCGAACCGACATCGAGGGGAGGAAGAAGAGACCCAGCCTAGCGCTGGAGAGGAATCGCTGCGGACAGGGGTCTACAGTCAACGCAGATGGTGCTACTACCACCAACGATACGGACCCGAAGCACAGAGATGTCGGAGCCCCTGTTAGCTTCCGGGAAACGCCCTGGCCGATCGTCCCCAATGCACGCCTCTTCGTCTGGGATCGACATTCCGGCCACTATTTCCTGGTGGACTTCGGTGCCCAAGCCAGTATCCTGCCCCCAAGCACTCGAGACATTCATGCTGAGACGCTCATCGCTCACCGTTACAGTGGGTGTATGAGGGTCCATACAAGGTGTTCAATACTGGTGTTTCGACGTTTACGTCGGACATGGGTGGCAGGGAGTAGTTTGTCACTGTGAGCCGCCTTAAACCAGCACACGTCTACGAGGATAGCCCAGTGACAGTGGCTACTCCACTGCGTAGAGGGCGTCCACCTACCGTTTTACCGCCCTCTGCACCTGTTACTCCCGGTCGTGTTTCTACGGTCCGCTTTGTTACGCCTATCCGTCGTTCGTGCTTTTCATGCTCCTCCGGTCCTGACTTATCCGTCCCTAATGTTTCGCTCGCCCTGTGACCTCGGACTACATGTTCCGGTCCATCTGTCCGTTTACCCGTGTGTTTCCATACCGTGGATTCAGGGGGGGGGGCCATGTAGCGGCGCCCACTAGCGCACGCATATATCGAACCCGGTGTTCGGAAGCCGCGGTCACGTGACTCGGGAGGGGCTGCTTGTTTAACGCGGTTTTTCATTGCGCGCGTTAGTTCAGCGCTGATCACCGTTGAGAGCATTCATGTCTGGAGAACCTGTATACTGGATATCAAACTTTTGAATAAAGATCTATTTAAAACTCCAGTAGTCGTTTCTCAGACCACGAAAAAAGCATCGTTAATGTGGGTCAAGATCCTGAATCAGCTTGGCTCCTGAGAAGATAACTAGTGTGTAAATGAGAGAGGGAGTGGTGAGATAGGGACTGACAGGTAATCAGTGGAACACAAGAAGTTGCAAATTTTGGTATCTGCTAAATAGGTGAAACGAGATAAGGAAGGAATGGAAACCGGTAAGGGAGAGGAAATGGATGAGAAAGGAGCATAGTAGGTACTGGTTACCTGAATTTTGAAAAGTCAGTAAATGAGTTTATATTCTTTACTCCTTTTTCTAGAACTTCGTACCAAGCAGCAGATGCAATTGTACAACCTGAAGATACAACTAGCACTAGGGTGAGCAAGGATGAGGTGGGCCAAAAGAGCACATTTCTCTGGTGTTTCTATGATGACTTTATAATCATACATATTAAAATAAATAAAAGTATAATCATAAAAAATATTTGCAGTTCAGGTCACCCCATTACAGGAAGGATCAGGAGGCTTTGGAGAGACTGCAGAAGATGTTTACCAGGATGCTGTCTGGATTAGAAGTTATTAACTAAATGGGCAATTTGGACCAGTTTGTATTGTTTTCTCTGGATTGTCAGAGGCTGCAGGGTAGACCTGATAGAAGTTTAGAAAATTATAAGATGCATAGATAGAATAGACAATCATATGAATGTCCCCAGATGCAGAAGTATCAGTGGCACAGTGGCACAGCGGCAGAGCTGCTGCCTTACGGTTTCCCTGCGATCGTGTGAATTTTCTCTGAGTTCCCTGGTTTACTCCCACACTCCAAAGACACACAAATTTGTGGTTTAATTGGCTTTGGTAAAATTGTAAATTGTCCCTAGTGTGTAGGATAGTGTTAGTGTATGGGGTGTTCGCTGGTCAGCGCGGACCCAGCGGGCCGAAGGGCCTGTTTCCACATTGTATCTCTAAAGACTGAAGTCTAAATATCAAATACTACTTTGCGTAGCTTTCAGGTCAGAGGAGAACGTTTAAAAGAGATATGCGAGGCAAGTTGTTTTACACAGAGTAGAGGGTGCCTGGAATACACTGCAGGGTGTGGTGGTGGAGGCAGATATGATAGTGGCATTTAACAGGCTTCTAGATAGATACATGAATATGCAGCGAATGCAAGGAAGAGATTGGCAGTCAGGTTAGTTTAACTTGCCATCATGTTCAGCACAGACATTGTGCACTGAAAGGCCTGTTCCTGTACTATACTGTTCTATGATCTATGCTTTATGACATAGTGGTTACTCACAACACAGGGCCATGTCAGCAATTAATGGGAAAGTAATAAATATTTTATTTTGTTCCACAAAGATTTAATGAAGCCGATAAACAACACTCACTTTAGAAAGCAAATTTGACTTTTTCTTTGGACTGTCATATGTGTTCTACTGTGTAGGAAGGAACTGCAGATGCTGGTTTAAACCGAAGATAGACACAAAATGCTGGAGTAACTCATCGGGACAGGCAGCATCTCTGGAGAGAAGGAATGGGTGAAGTTTCGGGTCGAGACCCTTCTTCAGACCCTTCAGATTCAGATTTGGGAATATGTGTTCTACCGGTCTTTCACTGTCTAAGTAGCAGATAAATACACTCAATTAAGTGAAGCACCACAATAAAGCACCATCATTGTGACCCTTTCATCATTAACAGGGCAAGATTTTGATGAATTAAATATTCATTAATAATATAAAGTTTTAAAACCTCAACAACCTGCGGCAACTGACAATTAATAATCACCAAGGAGCTAGTTGTTGTGAATTGGCAGAATTTCCATTAATTTAACAGGATGAACATTCTAATCACATAGAACACTGAAAACCAGAATACTTCTTTATGCCCCTGTCCCACTTAGGAAACCTGAACAGAAACCTCTGGAGACTTTGCGCCCCACCCAAGGTTTCCATGCGGTTCCCAGAGGTTCCTGGAGGTTTTTGTCAGTCTCGGTCAGTTTGGTCAAAAGTGGTTTTCGCTTGTTCTATGTTCCGGCGATTATTTAAAAAAATTCAAAACTGGCCGCGATTAAAAATAGGTTGCCGTTTTAAAGATCAGTAATTTTTTAGTCGAAGCCGGTTGCGATGCTAGTTGAAGGTGGTTACTGGAGGTTACAGGTAGTGGAAGGTAAGACCTTTTTTTCACCCAGTTTTATTCCACCAGGGAAGTCTCCAGAGGTTTCCGTTCAGGTTTCCTAAGTGGGACAGGGGCATTAACTTTGAGATCCACATTTCAAATAAGTAAAATTATAATGAGAAATGACTGTCCTTGTCTTGCACCTTCCAGCACAAAGATAAAATAATGTACACATAGTTATCAATATGCAGAAACTTTCCTAGGCAATCAGCATCAATAGTTTTGAAAACTTACACCACAATACAACAAACTTACATGCCTCCAGAAAAAAAACATTTTAATCTTGTGAATGGAATGAATAATTCCATAATAAAAATCTAATAAAAATCAACATTTTGGATGTGCTCAATCAGGTCAGGCACCATCAGAGGGAGAGGGGTAGAGGGAGATGGTATGGGAGAGGGAGAGGAGGAGAGACTGGGAAAGGGAGAGGGAGAGCGAGAGCGAGAGAAACAGAGAAAACAAATAGGTGCAGAGGGTAGGCCATTTGGCCCTTTGAGCCACTAGGATCATGGCTGATCATCGACAAACAGTACCACAATCCGGCTTTTTCCCAATATCCCTTGATTTCCCTAGCCCTAAGAGCTAAATCTAACCCTCTCTTGAAAACATACAGTAAATTGGCCTCCATTGCCTTCTGTGGCAGAGAATTCCACAAATTCACAACTCTCTGGGTGAAAACGTCTCATCTCAGTTCTAAATGGCCTACCCCTTATTCTTAAACTGTGATCCCCTGGTTCTGGACTCCCCCAACATCGGGAACATTTTTACTGCCTATACCCTGTCCAATCCTCTAAGAATTTTATATGTTTCTATAAGATCCCCTCTCATTCTTTTAAATTTTAGTGAATACAAGCCCAGTCAACCCATTCTTTCATCCTGTGGCAGAGGAAGAGGGAGAGGGAGCAGGACAGGGACAGAGAGGGGGAGAGGATGAAGAAGGGTGCATGTTGGTGCTGTACGTAGTGCAGCTCTCCTACAGCTCCAGTGTGACCCCATGTTTGATCCTCACCGTTGGTTTCCCTTTTGTTTTCCCACATTCCAAAGGTGTACTGGTTGTAAATTAATTGACTATTGCAAATTATCCCCTTAGTACAGGGTAGTTGATAAGCACGTGAGAGAGAAGAGGTTACAAGGATCTAAACAGGGGAATGGAATTTGATGGGATTTCTCAACATAGATTCGATAGGTAAAATAACTTTGTTCAGAAGAGGAAGGAGAAAACTCAGCAGACAAATTCAGAACATTGAACGCTCTTGGAAGTAATCATCAAGTCGGCACTGTTTATTTTACATATTCTGAACACTACATCTCTCCATGTTTTGACCTGGAATTTGAGTGAGAATGTGTACTGTTTAATATTCACTATGTTTCTCACACACACCAGATCAATGTGAGATGTGCATTAGTTACATTCACTATACACTTCTTATACTCATACACTGAGTTTGGCCTGAACCTGTCTATGTGAAGTAAACCTAGTTGGGATCCCAGAGAACAGCTCAGAACTTTCTTAAAAAGTAACTTCTGAGTGTTATGTGATGTACTACAAAATACTGTCCACTTATAAAACCTTTGTAATCTAACAATCTAGTACAGCTTTAATGCTTAACTGTAACTTCAAGTCACTTGTACTTCTCTCTAAGTCTTCACATTTCTCAGTTGATCACTTGAAGGAGGTCCTTCTTATCTGCATGGACAATCACGGCCGTCCACAGAATCCTTGTACATTGCCTTTTAGATATTGCCTAGATTTACAGTTCTCTTTCCCTCTCCACATTTTGAACAATGCATCTAAGCAAATACTTGGAGGGATCTATTTGTGCAAGTATAGGAAATCAATCATGATTGCAACTCCTTTAGTAAGTTGTTAATGTTTTACCCTAAGCCCTCCTTATTTTATAGGAAAAATATTTACAACTGAAATGATTTGAATGATGCAAATTCCCCCTTTGATTGAACTATGCTTGATCTTATCTGCTTGCTATAAATCTATGAAAGTTGTTCTTCCTCATTCCCATGTCAATGAATAAACCCTTTGTTTTTGCAAGTGTAGCCCATTGTTTTTGACATGTTGATGAGTCTCACACTCACAAACATTGTGATGGGAAAATTCTGAGATTTTCAGCATTTTGAAAAGATTTTTAACGGGTTTCACTCCAACAACAATTTGAGTATTAATTTATCTGAAGGCTTTGGAGGCGAATCCAACTGTGGCGGAACCAATGTGTAGGAAGGAACTGCAGATGCTGGTTCACACCGAAGAGTGGCACAAATTGCTGGAGTAACTCAGCGGGACAGCCAGCGTGTCTGGAGAGAAGGAATGGGTGACATTTTAGGTCGAGACCCTTCTTCAGACCGAGAGTCACATCCATCTGATGACTTTAACGTTGATCAGTTTTTAGTGGAATGTGTTAGTGCTGCAGATTTAACGACAGGACAGTGTTTTAATGAACTTCTTTGATTGTTAGCAGTATTTTTGAAGAGAGGGATTTTGTCCTTGTTCTCTATTTCAGTAGAACCAAATTTTCTTTTTGTTTTAACCATATAACAATTACAGCATGGAAACAGGCCTTCTCGGCCCTTCCAGTCCGTGCCGACCATTCATTTTCCCCTAGTCCCATCTACCTGCCCTCAGACCATACCCCTCCATTCCCTTCCTGTCCATATACCTATCCACTTTACTTTTAAATGTTAAAATCGATCCTGCCTCCACCACTTCTGCAGGAAGATCATTCCACACAGCCACCACTCTCTGAGTAAAGAAGTTTCCCCTCATGTTACCCCTAAACTTCTGTCCCATAATTCTCATGTCATGCCCTCTTGTTTGAATCTTCCCTACCCTCAACGGGAAAAGCTTATCCATGTCAACTCTGTCTATCCCTTTAATCATTTTAAAGACCTCAATCAAGTCCCCCCTTAACCTTCTGCGCTCCAGGGAATAAAGACCTAACTTGTTCAACCTTTCTCTGTAACTTAGTTGCTGGAACCCAATCTCCTCTGTACTCTCTCTATTTCGTTGACATCCTTACTAGAATTAGGCGACCAAAATTGTACACCATACTCCAGAATTGGTCTTACCAATGCCTTGTACAATTTTAACATTACTTCCCTACTCCTATATTCAATGCTCTGATTTATAAAGGCCAGCACACCAAAAGCTTTCTTTACCACCCTATCTACATGCGATTCCACCTTCAGGGAACTATGCACAGTTATTCCTAGATCTCTCTGTTCCACAGCATTCCTCAATTCCCTACCATTTACCTTGTACGTCCTATTTTGATTTGTCCTGCCAAGATGTAGCACCTCACACTTATCAGCATTAAACTCCATCTGCCATCTTTCAGCCCACTCTTCCAAATGGCCCAATCTCTCTGTAGACTTTGAAAATCTACTTCATTATCCACAGCACCCCCTATCTTAGTATCATCTGCATACTTACTTATCCAATTTTCCACCCCTTCATCCAGATCATTGATGTACATGACAAACAACAGTGGACCCAACACAGATCCCTGAGGCACCCCACTGGTCACCGGCTTCCAACCTGACAAACAGCCATCCACCATTACTCTCTGGCATCTCCCATTCAGCCACTGTTGAATCCATCTTGCTACTCCGCCATTAACACCCAAAGATTGAACCTTCTTAACTAACCTGCCATGGGGAACCTTGTCAAAGGCCTTACTGAAATCCATATAGACAATATCCACTGCTTTACCCTCATCAATTTCCCCAGTAACCTCTTCAAAACATTCAAGAAGTTTTGTCAAACATGACCTTCCAGGCACAAATCCATGTTGACTGTTCTTGATCAGACCCTGTCTATCCAGATGCTTATATATATTATCTCTAAGTATCCTTTCCATTAATTTGCCCACCACTGACGTCAAACTAACAGGTCTATAATTGCTAGGTTTATTCTTTGAACCCTTTTTAAACAATGGAACAACATGCGCAGTACGCCAATCCTCCGGCATTATTCCCGTTTCTAATGACATTTGAAATATTTCTGTCATAGCCCCTGCTATTTCTACACTAACTTCCCTCAATGTCCTAGGGAATATCTTGTCAGGACCTGGAGACTTATCCACTTTTATATTTTTCAAAAGTGTCAGTACTTCCTTCTCTTTGAATCTCATAGTTTCCATAGCTACTCTACTTTATTCCCTTACCTCACAGAGTTCAATCTCCTTCTCCTTGGTGAATACCGAAGAAAAGAAATTGTTCAATATCTCCCCCATCTCTTTTGGCTCTGCAGATAGCTGTCCATTCTGGCTCTCTAATGGTCCAAAATGTCCTAAAACAAAATGTCCCAATTCACTCCTTTTAAATCATTACGCATTCCCTCAAAGTTAGCCTTTCTCCAATCAAAAATCTCAACCCTAGGTCCAGTTCTGACTCTCTCCATAATTATATTGAAACTAATGGTATTGTGATCACTGGTCTCGAAGTGCTCACCAACGCATACCTCCGTCACCTGACCTGCCTCATTTCCTAACAGGAGGTCCAGCACTGCCCCTTCTCTGGTCGATACCTCTCTGTCTGGCAGAGGTACAGATCCAATTCTATCATATTAATTCTAGGCAAAAGGGACATGAGTGTCAGTCTGATATTGGTCTATTATTGCCATGTGTATCAAGATATACAAAAAAAACTTTGCTTTGCGTGCTATCCAGGCAGATCCTACCATGCAAGACTACAGTCAAAGCGCACGTAAGTACAATCAAACCATACATGATTGCCCCAAGTAATGCAAAATGAGAAGGGAAACAGAGTGCAGAAGATAGTGTTACAGCTACAGAGATAGTGCAGATTAAAAAACTGCAAAGTTGCAATGAAGTGGATTAGGTGATCAGGAATACATCCATCGAATAGCTTTGTTACAATCCCTGCCACCAGTGGCGCTCCAAATCTGCCGACTGTTCGAGAGGCTGTAAGTGGGGGGGGGTGAGTAAACTGCAGGTTTTTCATTGTTGTCAGGGAGGGATTTCATCTTACAACAAGCTTGTGATGTAGAGGAAATCCCGTTCTGTCATCCGTTCACGTTTTTTTTCAACACGTTGCTGGTCTATTGAATCGCTGGATTTGAAAGTCGGGGCTCAAATTCAAGGCCTTCAAAATCACGGATCAAAAGTTCACGCTAAAACAAAATGTATGTAGGACGTTTACTTAACATCTTATCTAGTTTTTGATGTAATTTAATTGTAATCTGATGATGCAAAATAAGTTAATTAGACCCCGGTATCGGCAACATGATCATTATCTGTATTGTGTAATTGTCTATCCGCGATCACTATTTTCATGCTAATTATCTGACTAAAAATATCCACAGTACATATAGATCGGATTGTGCCCGCCGCCAAGCTAAACGTGGCTGCCCCCATGTTGAAAATGGCGGCAGCCATGACCAATCTGTATGTGTGTCTGTAAAAAAATGGTCCTTGTGACAAGGATTGTCCTCGATCACAGCTTTTGATTGAAGTCAATACAAAACAATAGGGAACAAGATGCTAATTTCCCAGTATGAAAATGACCATAACTTTTTTAATACTCGAGATATGAAATTAAGTAAATATTAAAGTGTTTTTTATACTTTATCTGATAAATTAGCTTGATTTTTTAAATCTCAAAATTTTGTAACATTCCTGCATAGAATATGAGGTTTATTCAAGAACCTGACGACAGTGGGAGGAAACTGCTTTCAAGTCTTTGTTTCTTGCAGTCTTGCGCAGAGCATTTACCAAACCAATTTGTGATGCATCCTGATAGGTTTGCTCTCTTGTGGTTTAGTGTTCCACAAAAAGTAGACCAAATGCGGCTAAACAGACCCAGCTTGGATTGGGCACCTTGATCGGCATGGATAAGTTGGACCGAAGGGCATGTTTCTGTGCTGTGTGACTCCATTATTCCAGGCTCTTTAGCCTTCTTCACCTCATTTTTATCCTTACGGTGTGCACCAGAGATTCTTATAAATGTGATTTATGAGTGGTTTGGTATTTTTGAAGTCACACAAGTTTAAGCTTCCATCATCTCAGTGACTATCTCAGTCTGTCTTCTTCAATTACACCTCAGATCTGTATCCTCCTTCATACAAGCAAAGAAACATAGAAAATAGGTGCAGGGGTAGGCTATGTGGCCCTTCGAGCCAGCACAGCCATCCAAAATCAGTACCCTGTTCCTGCTTTTCCCCCATATCCCCTGATTCCTTTTGCCCTAAGAGCTATACCTAACTAAACCATAACATTCAAAGGGTATGAATTAATTTCCAAAATTTGATTCCTTTGACTGCTGCATCTATCTTCTATACATAACTAAAATGCTTGCCTTGTTATCTTCCGGTTTGGCGGGCTTTCTATTGCGCTCAAACGGTTCAGGATAGCGCTACGATTTTTCGCCAGTTCACTCACCTGTGCTGCGAGCCCACCAAGTTCCATTCCGATTGTTGGATGTCGTTAAAGTTAGCAAGGTTTAAACATTCTTAAAAACCGCACATGCACAGATCGATCTCTTAGCATGCCAGTCAGCGGCGTGCGGATTAGTCTCTTCCCCGTCACTCCCCGGGACGGTCCGCCCCTTCCTGCACCATCGCGTCTTTACTGGAGCTGAGGATGGATCGGCAAAGGTTTCCAACCGGACGTTTGGAGGGATCGGAAGCAGCTCAGCCCAGCCCCGCCTGAAGCAGCAGCCCCGCCCCAAGCAGCAGCCCAGCCTCAAGCAACAGCCCAGCGTCAGAGACCCAACCCAGTCCAGCCTAGCCCAGTATGGGAGACCCAGCCCAGAGTCGGAGACCCAGCCCAGCCCGGAGTCTGGAGATGTTGCTGATGTTGCCAAACGGAAAGTGGAGACTCTGATCCTGCCGGAGGAGAATGACCAGTTGACCAGCGCCCGCTGTGAGTCCCCATTGCACAGTTAATTCCAGCAACGACCCCTGTGGTCCTCCTCTCTGACTCCTCGCCCCCTTCCCCGTGATGCCCCCCTCTCCCCCATGGCTCTTTCCCCATTTTTTCTCTGACTCCTCGCCCCCTCCCCATCCACACACCCCTCTCCCCCACACAATCCCCCTGCCCACACACCCTTTCCCCCCACAAGCCCCCCCTGCCCAAACGCACACCCCCGCCCACACCCCCCACACACACACACCCCACCACCCACATCCCCCCCACCCCACAATCTCCCCCGCCCCCTCATACCCCCTGCCCCCACAACCCCCCCTTCCCCCACAACCCTGCCCTCCCCACAAACCCCCTCCCCCACAACATCGCCCTCCCCACAACCCCTCCCCCCGCTCACACAGCCCTCCCCCCCACAACCCCTCGCCCGCACACTCCTCCCCCACTCCCACACCCCTCCCGCCCACATACACATCTCCCCTCCACCCCACACACCCCGCCACACATCCCCCTTCCCCACAACCCCCTCCCTCCACACCACCCTCTCCCCCCCTACACCTCCCCGTCCACACACACTCCTCCTCCCCTCCCTCCCCACACCCCACTGCCACACACCCCACTCCCCTCCCCACTACCCTCACCACTCCCTTGGTCCCCACCCACACATGAAGAGGAGGGGGAGGGAGTGCTCGGGGATGAGGGGAAATGAGCCACACCTGCACAGATAGGGGCTATGGGTGACTGGTGGAATATTGCTTTGGAGGAATGTGTTCCATTGGGGGAACGTGTTCCATTGGGGGAACGGGTGAGTGGTGGAATATTGCGTTGGGGAATGGGTTGCATTGGGGAACCAGTGCTTCCGTGTACTGGGACTCAATGGGTCCCACTTAGTCTAGTGTACCAATAAAATGAGGACAGAATTATCCCTTCAATTTTGGAACATAAATAATACGGCAGGCATGTGCTCCTATATTCCCATCTGCCACTTGTGTAATGTGGAAAATGCAAGCTGGTATGCACCATTTGTGAACTTTGCATGCTTGCCAAGGTGTTAACATGTTGGATGTGGAATTTAATAATAGTTTAACATTTCCTGTGAACTTTCTTTGTTTATCACCTAATTTTTTTTCATCCTAATCTTCTACTTACTGGAACTTTAAAAAAAACATTGAAGGTACTATTCTATTGGTGTTAGTAATTGCATGTTTAATCTAAATAATAAACTAAATATAAAACAAAATTGTTGACTCGAGTTATAGGGAGAGGTTGGGCAGGCTAGGAACTTTGAGGGGTAATCTTCTAGTGTCGCATGAAATCATAAGGGGAATAGATAGGGTAAGTGCACAGTGTTTTACCCAGAATGGGGTAATCAAGAACCAGTGGACATGGGTTTAAAGTGAGAGGGGAAAGATTTAATAGAAATCTAAGGCTTTAGACCTTAGATTTTAGAGATATAGTGTGGAAACAGGTCCTTCGGCCAACCGAGTCTGCGCTAACCGGCAATTGCCGCATACTCTAGCACTATCCTACACACTGGGAACAATTCACAATTTTACAGAATCCAATTAACTGACAAACCTGCATGTCTTTGGAGAGTGGGAGGAACCTGGGGCACCTGGAGAAAACCCACACAGTCACAAGGAGAAGGTACAAATTCCATACAGACATCACCCGTAGCCAGGATTGATCGCTGATGCTGTAAGTCAGTGACTCTACCATTGTGCCACTTTTTCACTCAGAGGGTGGTTGGTACATGGAACAAGGTGTCAGAGGAGGTAGTTCAGGCAATTACTTTACAATTCTATAAACCTATGCAGTAGAAATAATATAATTCTGAAATTATTTAAAAGACATTCAGGCCTCTCAGTAACTTGATCTATGTTAGACCTATATGCAAATTTAACAAAAATAAATTTGCTGTCGAACAGTACTGTGGTCTTTGCCAGATACTAACTTAAACAAAATTGACCATCATTAAAGGCAAAGGAGATCTTTATATCCAAACGCTCACTGCATATGGCCTTGGAAAAGATGAAATCTGCCTTTTGAAAAAAACTTCTTACGAGCATATTGTCCTCAGGCCAAGCCACGGTTGTCATTCTCATTGAGATCAAACAATTCAGCATAGACCTGGGATTTAACCTGGGGATCCAAACTGGTTCCTTGGTATTCTTTTTAACTATTTATGTTCTTTCTTTCTCCTGCTCCATGTTCCGCCCCATTTTTGTACAGCTCCATTCTACAGTTCAATATTTCATTCTGGTTATCAGCCTCTATGAACTGGATGGGTAAATTGTGTTGCCTAAACTGGAAGCAAACTTGCCTTGTTATGTAATCAAGATACAAGATACATTTATTTGTCACATGTACCAGTTGGCACAGTGAAATGTGTGGTCACCATACAGCCATACAATAAAATAAAGAACACAACACATGATAGACTCCAACATAAAACATCCCCACACAGCAGAATCAAAGTTTCCCACTGTGAGGGAAGGCACCAAAGTCAGTCCTCTTCCTCTGATGTTCTTCATGTTCACCCATGGTCAGGGCCTGCTGCTCAGGCCCGCTCGCCGGGATGATGGAACTCCGACGTCGGAACGGGAGGACAACCTCAGCGGCTTGGAGCTCCGAATCAGCCACTTCCTACCGGAGTTTGCGGCTCCCGGTCCCCAGGGGAAGATTCACGCTGGCGGCCCTCGTCAAAGGGATCCCAGGACTCCGCGATGTTGAAGTCAGCGCTGGGAGCTCTACAAACCACAGCTCCGCAATGTTGGTGCAGCAGGCCCAGCACTCCGGAGCTTCAAATGGCGATCCAGTTAGGCATCGCCCCGCTCCATTGTGATTCCAGCGCTGCGCCGCCGCAGCTGAAGCTCTGGTCTGGGTCCCCGGCAGGAAAGGCCACTCCAATACAGGTGGTAGGCCGAGGAGGGGGGCAAGGACGCGACTCGGACAATAGTCGCAACCTCGCCAGGAAGTGACTGGGAAACGGTTTCCCCCTTACCCTACCCCCCCTCCCCCACATAGAAAAACTAAAGAAACCTCCAAACATACTGTTGAGACAAACTAAAATTTAAAAAAGATAGAAAAAACAGACTGACTGCAGGCAGAGGCTGCCATCAATGCGGCACCCCTAGTGAATCATAGATCACTTCACAGACAGTGCTCTTAAATTTCCCCAAAACAGCCAGAGTGAAACTTCAGCTGAGGATCTTAGGTACTGCTGAATTTCCAAGTGACTGGTCCAAGACCAAAGTGCTCCTGAATTTGATATAGCTGGCGTGAAATCCATCTACATTTCTATTCAATGAAAAACTACTACCACAGCTTTGATGTTTCATTGTTAAAGTAGTCTGCAAGTAACAAGTTTTACAAGTTTTACAAGTTTTATAGTCTACAGTTTATTTCTGATTTTTTAAATAAACCCTTGTTTGTATTACACACCTGTAAACAGCTGGAGCACTGTTTGAGTTTGATAGTAAATTTATGATGTGATTGTATTGTTCAAACTGAAAAGATTAGTATTTTGGTAATTCCATGCCTACATCAACTACTCTAATTCTGCATCAATCTAATGACATCACCATGGCTGTGAACAATCACAATTATACTTCCAGATTTGGGGAAATAAAAAGAGTGCTGAATGGAAACACTTTGCAGGGCTATTTGCAGAGCACCCCAGCATGTCTCACTATTATTTACATGAGTGCATTGGGATAATACATAATAAATTGGCTGCGCAAATGTAATTTGTAAATCTTAAATTACAGACATTGTTTGCACAATGCTGCTCACTACATCTTTCAGAGCTCAAGCCTGATTCATTTTAAAGCGCGCAAATAACTGGGGGTGCTTATCGTGCTGTAGATCGGATGGTTAGTGAATATGTGATTTGTGAACTATGTGACAGAATCATAAGGTCATACGGTCATGTGATAGAAGTAGAATTAGGCCACTCAGCCCATCAAGTCTACTCCTCCATTCAATCATGGCTGATCTATCTCTCCTCTCCTGCCTTCTCCCCATAACCTCTGACACCTGTACTAATAAAAGAATCTATCTACAGTATCTCTGCCTTAAAAAAATATCCACTGACTTGGCTTCCACAGCCTTCTGTGGCAAATAATTCCTCAGATTCACTACCCTCTGACTATAGAAATGCCTCCTCATCTCCTTCCTAAAAGAACATCCATTAATTCTGAGGCTATGACCACTAGTCTAGACTCTCCCATTAGTGGAAACATCGTCTCCACACCCACTCCATCCAAGCCTTTCACTATTCTGTATGTTTCAATGAGGTCCCCCCACATTCCTGTATTCCAGTGGACAGTGAATAACAGTCTTCAAAAATGGTTTGTATTTTGGCAGCCACAATCTGGGTTATCTCAATGGAGGCTAGTGGTGTTTCTGCCGCTCGATTTACTGAAGGAGCATCAGGTTGAAGTTAGGTCCAGTATTTGTGACACAATTTTGATAGTTGGCGACGTCTTTTGTTCATGATACCAGAGGGCATCCACCATCCATTTGTAGTTCAGTTAACAGTGGATCACTTATCGAACAGCCAAATCGAACAACATAAGCAGCCAAAAACACAATGTCCAAAGTGGCCAAAACCACATAAATGAAGCACAGTGTAAGCATTGTTGAAGCCACATACAGGTTGATGATACAGAATTAATAATGACTCAGGTCAAAAATATGAACAAAACAAATAAATTTTGTGAATTGATTGTGACTCACTCATGCGGCTATACTCACTTGTGGTTTTCCTTCTTCTGTAGGATTGGAACATATTGAAAAATCAGTGAAAAATATCCCAAAGAAAGAGGATGTGTTGGGTGAGAGAACTTTTTGCCAATTATATAAAAGGATGGAACGCTGATTTGGCCAAAGTAGTTGAAATATATATTGCTCTGTCTACCTTGACAGAACTTTTAAACTATCATCGCATGGTGCTCTGAATGTGTGAAGACTTAATCACTGATGGAGTAGAAATTTCAAGCTAGGTGAAGGATTTGTGACGAGTAACTTGCTTTCACAATGTATATATCAAACACCGGGTTGTAAGATGCCCAAGCTCAATATGAGGGGTTACTCCTCCAATTAGCGCTTGGCCTCACTCTGACATTGGAGGAAGCCGAGGACAGAAAGGTCAGTGTTATAATGCGAAAAGGAGTTAAAATGCTTGGCAACTAGGAGATCGCATAGGTCAAGGCGGACTGAGTGAAGGTGTTCAGCAAAACGATCGCCCATTCTGCACTTAGTCTCACCGATATATAGGATTTCACAACAACAACAATGGATGCAAGAGATGAGGTAGGAGGAGGTCCAAGTGAACCTTTGCCTAACCTGAAAATACTGTTGGGGTCCCTGGATGGAGATGAGGAAGGAGGTATAGGGGCATCTTCTGTGGTTGCCGGGAAAGTACCTAGGGAAAGGTTAGTTTGGGTGGGATGCGATGGGTGAACCAGGGAGTAATGCAGCAAACGGTCTCTACGGAAAGCGGAAAGGGAGAGATGGGAATATGTGAAGAGTGGTGGAATCCCGTTAGAAGTGGTGAAAATGTCAGAGGATTATGTGCTGTATGTGACGGCTGATGGGGTGAAAGGTGAGGACTAGGGGGACTGTTCTGCGCAACTCTCTGGTTCACTCATTCATTGCCACTGAAACCACCCCCCCTCCGTTACCAACCGTTGTCACATTTCATACCTCTAGTTTCCCTCCCCCTTGACTCTCAGTCTGAAGAAGGGTTTAAATCCGGAATGTCACCTATTCCTTTCCTACAGAGATGTTGCTTGACCCGCTGTGTTACTCCAGCATTATGTGCCTTCGGTGTAAACCAGCATTTGCGGTTCCTTCTTACACATGAATCATTTCCTGTTCTCAAAGAGCTTGTCTACAATAATTGTGTTGCCTAGTTTAAATGGGCACAGCACTGAACAATTTCAAGCCAAGGGTGACAAAATCCTCTCAGAATTCATGTGGCACAAGAGATAATGTTGCCCTTTAAATTTGTATTGACCCAATGTAAAATCAATCCAGAGAAGTCCCAATCCCTGGCCTCACAAATCAGTGCTGAAAATTGGTTCTTTTTAGATACTTACCAGTTCCTCATTGGATTATAATTCATTCGGACTCCTCTACCACATTTAACAATGCATTCTAGACTTTAACAAACTGTCAAACAAAAATGTACTCCTTTGAGTTCTCTTGCCAGTTACTTTCATTCTATGACCCCAGTTCCTCTTGCCTCCACCAATGAGGACCATTTATTTCCAACTATTCTGCTTGTAGTTTTCATGATTTTAATATCAGTAAGATCTCATCACAACTTCTCTGTTCCAAGGAGAAAGTCTCTAATCTCTTCAGTCCATCATTATAACTAACGTTTCTTCTCACCAGAATCAAATTGGCAACTCTGCTTTTGCATCCTCAAAATCATGTTATCGTTCTTGAAATGTTACCTTAAATTGGACAAAGGAGGCCATTTATGGCCACATCAGTATTTAATGCAGGTTCATTATGACTTCCTTGTTGTTATACTCTTTGCCTCTCCTTTTATAAAACCTAGGGTTTAACAAACTGCCCTACCATTTTCATCTAGTCACTCTATACTCATGACTGTGTAGCCGACATAGCGCGAACTACATTTTCAAGTTCGCTGATGACACCACTATTGTGGGACGAATTACAGATGGTGATTAGTCAGAGCATAGAAGTGAGATCGACCGACTGACCATATGGTGCCAGCACAACAATCTGGCTCTCAATATCAACTAAACCAAAGAACTGATTGTGGACTTTGGAAGAGGAAGGTTGAGGACCCACAATCCTGTTTACATCAATGGGATGATGGTGGAGAGAGTCAAAAACTTCAAATTCCTGGGCGTTCACATTTCCGATGATCTTTCCTGGACCCAGCACACTGATGCAATCATAAAGAAAGCACATCAGCGCCTCTATTTCCTGAGAAAATTACAGAGATTCAGGAAAAAGAGGATTCTCTTGAACAACTACAGGTGCACAGTAGAGAGCATACCGACTGGTTGCATCGTGGCCTGGTTTGGTAACTTGAACGTCCAGGACCGGAAAAGAATGCAGAAAGGTTGCCTTATCTGAAAATTTCATGCATTATTTCTCGAGTTATTTATGAAAATGTTCACAAATCTCAAATAACTTAGAAAATAAACGAGATTGTCTCGCTGATGATGTCACAATGGATCTGACTGCCTGCCTGCCTCTACTCCCGCTGCGAGTGACGTCACCCTTGTTCTGTCTTCTATACTTCTTGGCTTCTTAACTTTCACTTCTTTAAATTCGTCACTTAGCATTTTTAAATTGCTGCTCAGGTAGTGCTGCGCGCTCCGCTGGGCTCCTCGAACTTCTAGAACATGGCAGGCACGGCGAAGCGCGATGGGAAGGTGGCTGTGGCCATTACTCCCTCTGGGAGAGGCCGTCTATGGAGACCTGCGATTCCTCCGTCGATCGCAGGGACTCGGGTAATTGTGACGCCTTTTCCTCGCTGGTGATCCCGATCCCACCTGACGATCTCTGACCATCATGGGAGATGACCTCCTCTCCGTCTCCCCCGTCCGATCGTCTGTCAAGCGGGTGGGTGGGCCTCCCACTCGCGGAAGCCACGATTGGCCGGCCCTCCGCTGCTTTTGACCTTCCTCAAATCGCTCCGGGCCACGCTCAGGTCCACATCGGCCGCAGCCTCGCTCGGGCCTGACACCTGGTGGGGAGGCTGCTGCTCTACGACCTGGGTATGTGCTGCCTCTACCCCCTCCCAATTCCCTCTCCCTCTCTACCCCGTCCCCTGGACAGAGAAAGAGAAAGAGGGAGGGGGGTGAGAGAGAGGGGGTGGAGAGGGGGGGGGGGTAGAGGGGGGGGGAGAGTGGTGGAGAGGAGGGGAAACGGGGGATGGAGAGGAGGGGAAAGGGGGGAACGGGGGAGGGAGAGGGGGAAGGGGGAGGAGAATATGGGAGAGGGGGAGAGGAGGGGGTAGGAGAGAGTGATGGGACGGGACCCAACGGGTCTCACTTGGTCTAGTACTTATTAAAACTCTGATCTTGTTAGTGTGTATATGTGTGTGTATATGTGGTTCTCTTTACATCTTCGCAAAAACACTACGCGGTATTGATAACATTTTTACATATTCGGATGACATTTCTCCCGTCGTTGCCGGGATAACCTTATCTGAATATTTCATGCTTTATTTCTCGACTTATTCTTGACTCATTACTGATTAAAATAAAAGACTTAGAAATTCAAACCACCAGCTTCAAATGATGACGTCACAATGGCTCAGCTAGCAGTGCTGAGCACCAGTGAGGTTTTCATCCTAGATTTGACACGTTATTCATGATTAAAGCTTTAAAAATGCCAACTTTTACAAGATTTTTACATATTCTGATTCACATTTTTCTCCTCTAGGCAGAGATCACTTTCACTGAACATTTAATGCTTTATTTCTCGACATTACTGATTAAAGTTAAAAAAATAATACCTTCAATTTCTAAACGACCAGCTTCAACTGATGACATCACAATGGCAGCTTCAACTGATGATGTTACAATGGATATAGCGGGGGGTGGGGGGGCATTGCTATTGCAACACGCAGGGCAAGTGCAATTGGAATTTTTATTAAAGATCAATGCTGAGGGATGCAAGGGGAATGCTGGAATCTTACGTTCGGGAGCGTCTTGAGTTGAAGGACCACGCCTCCCGTGAGGGCTACAGGTAGGGAACGGGTGCATTGGGGGAGACTCTCATCTTGTTTCTATCTATGTTTGTGTGTGTGTGTGTGTGTGTGTGTGTGCGTGTGTGTGTGTCAGTGATTGTGATCGTATCTACGCCAAAACGATACATGGTAGCGCTAAATATTTTGCACAATATTGCTCAGCTTTTTTCCGTCATCGCCCTTGTCAAGTTTCCTTCAGATTTTATGTTACATTTCACAAGTTATTGATATTTAAAGGTTTAAAAAGCCAACTTTAAAAAGAGTTTTACTGTTAAATCCAGAGCAAAATAATCTATTTCTTATCTTGCTTCTATTTATTCCGTCCCTTTCATTGCTGCCTCTGTATGCCCATCTCCTTGCCATCTTGGTTTAAATCACCCTCCACAGAGGATATAATTTACGGCTTACGAAGAACATTTGGACAGATATTTGAATATTGATAGGAAGGCTTTAGAGGGCTATGTGCCAAATGTAGGCAAATGGGACCCGCCCAGAATGCCAATTTGGTTGTCATCGACATTTTGAGCCAAAGGGCCTGTTTCTATACTGTATAACTATGACACTGCACCAATTAACATTCTAGTGAGGACCTTAATTTTAGCTCTGTTCACTTGCAATCCTCTTGACTTGGATGGAAACATAGAAACATAGAAAAATAGGTGCAGGAGTAGGCCATTCGGCCCTCCGAGCCTGCACCGCCATTCAATGTGATCATGGCTGATCATCCAACTCAGTATCCCGTACCTGCCTTCTCTCCATACCCCCTGATCCCTTTAGCCACAAGAGCCACATCCAACTCCCTCTTGAATGTAGCCAATGAACTGGCCTCAATCACCTTCTGTGGCAGAGAATTCCAGAGACTCACCACTCTCTGTGTAAAGAATGTTTTCCTCATCTCGGTCCTAAAGGAATTCCCCCTTATCCTTAGACTGTGACCCCTTGTTCTGGACTCCCCCAACATCGGGAACAATCTTCCTGCATCTAGCTTGTCCAACCCCTTAAGAATTTTGTAAGTTTCTATAAGATCTCCCCTCAATCTTCTAAATTCCAGTGAGTACAAGCTGAGTCTATCCAGTCTTTCTTCATATGAAAGTCCCGACATCCCAGGAATCAGTCTGGTGAACCTTCTCTGAACCCATTCTATGGCAAGAATGTATTTCCTCAGATTTGGAGACCAAAACTGTACGCAATACTCCAGGTGTGGTCTCACCAAAACCCTGTACAACTGAGTAGAATGTCCCTGCTCCTATACTCAAATCCTTTCGCTATGAATGCTAACATACCATTTGCTTTCTTCCCTGCCTGCTGCACCTGCATGCCTACTTTCAATGACTGGTGTACCATGACTCCCAGGTCTCGTTGCATCTCCCCTTTTCCTAATCTGCCACCATTCAGATAATAGTCTATCCTCATGTTTTTGCCACCAAAGTGGATAACCTCACATTTATCCACATTATACTTCATCTGCCATGCATCTGCCCATTCACAGCCTATCCAAATCACCCTGCAGCCTCCTAGCATCCTCCTCACACCTAACTATACCCCCCAGCTTGGTGTCATCTGCAAATTTGGAGAAGTTGCATTTAATTCCCTCGTCCAAATCATTAATGTATATTGTAAATAGCTGGGGTCCCAGCACTGAGCCTTGCAGTACCCCACTACTCACTGTCTGCCATTCTGAAAAGGACCCGTTTACTCCTACCCTTTGCTTCCTGTCTGCCAGCCAGTTCTCTATCCACATCAATATTGAACCACCAATACCGTGTGCTTTAAGTTTATATACTAATCTCTTATGTGGGACCTTGTCGAAAGCCTTCTGAAAGTCCAGATAAAACACATCCACTGGTTCTCCCTTATCCACTCTACTAGTTACATCCTCGAAAAATTCTATAAGATTCGTCAGACATGATTTACCTTTTGTAAATCCATGCTGACTTTGTCCAATGATTTCACCACTTTCCAAATGCGCTGCTATCCCATCTTTAATAACTGACTCTAGCAGTTTCCCTACTACCGATGTTAGACTAACTGGTCTGTAATTCCCCGCTTTCTCTCTCCCTCCTTTTTTAAAAAGTGGGGTTACATTAGCTATCCTCCAATCCTCAGGAACTACTCCAGAATCTAAGGAGTTTTGAAAAATTATCACTGATGCATCCACTATTTCCGTGGCTACCTCCTTCAGCACTCTGGGATGTAGACCATCTGGCCCTGGGGATTTATCGGCCTTTAAACCGTTCGATTTACCCAACACCACTTCCCGGCTAACCTGGATTTCACTCAGTTCCGCCATCTTATTTGATCTCCAGTCCACTGCTATTTCCGGCAGATTATTTATGTCTTCCTTAGTGAAGACAGAACCAAAGTAGTTATTCAATTGGTCTGCCATGTCCTTGTTCCCCATGATCAATTCACCTGCTTCTGACTGCAAGGGACCAACATTTGTTCTAACTAGTCTCTTTCTCTTCACATATCTATAAAAACTTTTGCAGTCAGTTTTTATGTTCCCTGCCAGTTTTCTTTCATAATCTATTTTCCCTTTCCTAATTAAGCCCTTTGTCCTCCTCTGCTGGATTCTGAATTTCTCCGTCCTCCGGTAGGCTGCTTTTTTTGGCCAATTTGTATGCCTCATCTTTAGTTTTTATACTATCCCTGATTTCCCTCGTTATCCACGGATGCACCACCTTCCCCGATTTATTCTTTTGCCAAACTGGTATTGTGGATGATAGTGCATGTCCCTTTAATTATAGATTGTGTAGCTTCCCTGACCACTCCCCGTTTAACCAATATATTAATGTCTCTCCATCCCCTGGTACCTCCTCTAGTAGTTTGAACGTACAGACCATGTACAGCTGGGGCACTAGTGCATATGTAATCAATAAAGTCTTACTGAAGAAACACTGTGTGAGTAACATCATTTACATGGTGTCAGCGGGTTCTACACCCGCGCCTCCTGTTTCTCGCGTTTAATTGTTTTTTTGCCCCAGTTACCCTTCCCGGTCGGATCATGGCTTCCTCCTGCCGTAAGCCAGAACCTCTGGTCTTTGACGATGACATCGTTCACCGATGGAATGCTTTCCGTCGGGACTTCCAGCATTATGTGGCTATCGTTCACCCAGCTGCTTCCGTTGCAGTTAAAGCTTCACTACTTTTGAATTTGGCCGGCTCTGAGGCTCTCGAGCGCTCTGAATCGTTTGAATACGGGCCAGATGAAGACCCCACGGACCTGACTTGCCTAATCAGGAAGTTCTCTGAAATGTGCGACGTCCCCACAAACTCTATCCTGGAGCGCTTTAAGTTCTTTGGTCGTCGTCAGAATCCCGGTGAGTCTATCGGCAACTACTACGCTGCCCTACGGCATCTGGCTAGACGGTGCAAACTGGCTGACGTGACCCCCGACACCCTAACCCGCGATGTTTTGGTGTACGGTCTGCGGAATGAAAAGTTGCGTTCAGAGCTCCTATGCAAGCCGGACCTGACCCTCCATGGTGCTCTACATGCCTCCAAACTGTCGGAGGCTGTTACCTCTGCTGTGACCACATCTGACCATGAGGTTCGAGCGGCTACCGTTGCCACCCGGCGTCCTGCTCAGCAAGCTCGCCGTGAGGCTAGCTTTGCCTCCAGCTCCAAGTCAGTGCAGCGTTGCCAGAACTGTAACTTTGTGGCCCATCGTTTCGGTGTTTGCCCTGCGATGGGAAAGACTTGTAATTTCTGTAAGAAGCCAAACCATTTTTCAGCTGCCTGTCATTCTCGCAGAAATCTTGCCCAGCAACAGCGTAAGTCTTCTAATTACCTGGTACGGGATGAGACTGTTTCTAGTTCTTATCAGCCTCCCGAAAACCTCCCTCTGTCTGATTCCGACTCTTCCCAGAGTGAGCTCAGCGTGTTTTCAGTCAGGAATACACCTGCCATGATAACGGACCCGACCGTGCAAGTTACTGTTAATGGTGCGACTTTCTCGGCCAAGGTCGATACTGGGGCCGCGACGAATGTAATGTCAACAAGCCTCTTCAAGAAGATAAGGAATAATGAGAAGGTTACCACTGAGCGCTCTGTCCTTCGAGCCTATGGGGGAGGTCTGCTCGTTCCTGTGGGAAAAGCTACCCTGAAATGCGAAGTGCTGAAGACCGTTCGGCCCCTCTCTTTCTTTCTGATAGACGGAAAATGCGTTCCACTACTGGGTGTTCAAGCATGCCAGGACCTTGGGTTGGTCAATTTTTTTAGTACAGCGACCTCTAGACCCGCTAGCCGAGTATCCTGATCGGTTCGACACTAAGCTGGGGATGCTCCCCTGCAGCTACAAGATCTCTCTCAATCCTGATGTGGATCCGGTTATACGGCCACCCCACCGAGTCTCCTTTGCCATGAAGGATCGAGTCGAGTCCACCCTTCGTGACATGGTGGCTACGGGCATTCTGAAGGAGGTGAGCGAGCCGACCGAGTGGGTCTCTACCATGGTCGTTGCGGCCAAGAAGGACAAAACTGAACTACGGATCTGCATCAACCCTAAAGACTTGAACCTGGCTATCAAGCGCCCACACTACCCCATGCGCACTGTCGAAGATGTGGCGGCACAGGTCGGCCCAGCCACGGTGTTTTCGGTGCTGGATGCGAAGAGCTCGTTCTGGCAGATACCGTTAGATGCACGCTCATCTTACCTAACAACTTTCGCCACTCCTTTCGGGAGGTTCCGTTTCCTGCGCATGCCGTTCGGGATCAGCTCCGCCAGTGAAGTCTTCCAGAGGACGATGGAACAGCTGTTCGCGGGGCTCCCATGCGCTATCATCGTCGACGACATCCTTGTGTATGGAAAAGATGTCGAACGGCACGACCATAACCTCCGACTTGTTTTGGATCGGGCTCGGGAGGTGAACCTGAAGCTCAACCCCAGCAAATGCCGGTTCCGCGTCCCTGAGGTCACCTATGTCGGTCACGTTTTCACAGCGTCCGGACTGAAACCAGATCCTCATAAGACCACTGCAATTTCCGAGATGCCTGCTCCTGTGGATGTACCGAGCCTTCAGCGATTCCTCGGCATGGTTAACTACCTGGGAAAGTTCATCCCTGACTTGAGCGAGTTGAGTGCGCCCTTACGAGAATTGGTCAAGAAAGATACTGCATGGTCCTGGTTCCCGCAACACCAGACTGCCTTCGATATGCTGCGGTCCAGACTCATCTGCACTCCGACGTTGAAATATTTTGACCTAAACCGACCAGTCGTCATAACTTGTGATGCCTCCAAGTTCGGACTGGGTGCTGCCTGTTTGCAAATACATGATGGAGTACAGTTGCCTGTGTCTTTTGTGTCCCGTACAATGACTCCAGCTGAGCAGCGGTATGCACAGATTGAGAAGGAACTGCTGGCTGTCGTGTTTGCCTGTTCTAAGTTTAAGGACTATATCCTGGGCACCGAATTTTCCGTCGAAACAGACCACCAACCTCTGGTCACCATCCTCGGTAAGCCGATTCATGCTGCCTCCTCCAGGCTGCAGCGGATGATGCTTCAATTACAACGTTTCAACTTCTCCGTGGTGTACCGTAAAGGCAAGGACATCTTTATTGCTGATACTTTGTCACGGGCTCCCCTGCCCTCGACCTCCCGTCACCCTTATGAGGCTTCAAACATGATCGTCCTAAACGTCAATTTTGTGCCTTCTAAGCAACTGAAGTCTCTGGTCAAGCACACTGCTGCCGACGCCTCTCTCCAACAGCTGGCGTCGGTCATTCAGCGGGGCTGGCCCGAGCGGCGCTCTTCCCTACCTGCCGCGGCGGTTCCCTACTTCTTGGTCCGTGATGAGCTGGTGCTGCGAGATGGTGTTATAGTCAAAGGCCACAAGGTTTTGGTGCCTGAGGCTCTGCGGCAACAGTATTTCGACACTGCTCATCGTGGCCATCCAGGGGCCGAGGCCACTCTCTCCATTGCCCAAAGCCAGTTTTACTGGCCTGATATGGCTGCATACTTCCGAGACCGGGTGTCCTCATGCCCGACCTGCACAGTCTCGCACCGCAACAGCAGCGGCAGCCCCTTTTGCAGCAGCCCGCACCAGACCTGCCATGGTCTGCGCTGGCAACAGACATTTTTGAATGGCACGGCAAGCACTTCCTGGTGCTTGTCGACTCCTACTCTAGCTGGTTCGAGGTCGACCAGCTGTCCTCTCTCTCCTCTTCTGCTGTCATTACGAAACTGCGCCGCCACTTCGCGACCTTTGGATCGCCCGCTAGCCTGCAGTCAGACAACGGCAGCCAATTTACAAGCGCTGAGTTCAAGGACTTTGCTGACAACTGGAACTTTCGCCACTACACCAGCAGCCCTGAATACCCTCAGAGCAACGGCCTGGCCGAGCGAGCGGTCCGCAGCGCAAAGGACTTGTTGGAACGCTGCCGCATTTCGAAATCTGACATTTACCTTGCTTTACTAAACCTCCGCAACATCTCCCGTGACAGCGTCTTTGGGTCCCCGGCGCAGCGCCTCATGTCCCGTGTCACACGCCCTCCCATTCCGGTGGCCCAGCAAACTCTAATTCCCGCTGTTCTCAAGCCTGCCATGGTCCATGAGCGCATTGCTGCTAAGCAGTCCATTCAGAAGCGCTCCCATGATAGGTCCTGTCGTCCTCTTCCTCCCCTTTCTCCAGGTCAGGTTGTCCGTATGCGTTCCACCTCCGGTCGCCCTAGACTCGCGGTTGTTGTCGGAACTGCGGTTTCACCTCGCTCTTATCTGGTTAACCTGGACGGCACAGTTTACCGTCGTTCCCGTCAGCACCTCCGCCTGGTGAATGAGCCTCCTCCACCTCCTGCTCTTCCCCATGCTTCCCCTCTGTCTGCTTTCCCTATGCCTGCGCCTACTCGGCCTGTCCCAGTCCTTCTTCCTGTGCCTGTTCCCGTGTCTCCGCCTATTTCTCCCCCTTCTCCCCGATCGCCTCACGTCCCTTTGTCACCGCGCATCTCCCCGCCTCGTGGTTCCCCTGTCGTGGGGTTACCCCCTGTCTCCGTTCCTTTGGGGGAAGGGGGTGTGAGCGGGGTTCGCACCCGCTCAGGCCGCATTGTACGGGCGCCTGACCGTTACGGCGATTATGTATGAGTGCTGCTATTTTTATTGTCTGTCATTTCCATTTGCCCTAGCGCATGAGACATGGTCGCCAGTTATGTTCTTTTCTTTTATAAGAGGAAGGATGTAGATGATAGTGCATGTCCCTTTAATTATAGATTGTGTAGCTTCCCTGACCACTCCCCGTTTAACCAGTATATTAATGTCTCTCCATCCCCTGGTACCTCCTCTAGTAGTTTGAACGTACAGACCATGTACAGCTAGGGCACTAGTGCATATGTAATCAATAAAGTCTTACTGAAGAAACACTGTGTGAGTAACATCATTTACAGGTATGAACAATTTTTGTACTTCATACATGCAGTCTTTAAATACCTTCCATTGCATATCCACAGTCAACTCTTTAAGACTCACCTGCCAGTCTATCTTGGCCAATTCACGGCTCATACCTTCAAAGTTACCTTTGTTTAAGTTCAGAACCCTTGTTTCTGACTTAATTATGTCACTCTCCATCCTAATGAAGAACTCAATCATATTATGGTCACTCTTGCCCAAGGGGCCACGCACAACAAGACTGCTAACTAACCCTTCCTCATTACTCAATATCCAGTCTAGAATAGCCTGCTCTCTCGTTGGTTCCTCCACATGCTGGTTTAGAAAACTATCCCGCATACATTCCAAGAAATCGTCTTCCTCGGCCCCCCTGCCAATTTGATTCACCCAATCTATATGCAGATTGAAGTCACCCATTACAACTGTGTTACCCTTGTTGCACGCACTTCTAATTTCCTGTTTGATGCCATCCCCAACTCCAATACTACTGTTAGGTGGCCCGTACACAACTCCCACTAGCCCCTTAGAGTTTCGCAGCTCTACCCATATCAATTCCACATCCTCCATGCTAATGTCCCTCCTTTTTATTGCATTAATCTCATCTCTCACCAGCAACGCTACCCCACCTCCTTTTCCTTTCCGTCTATCCCTCCTGAATATTGTATATCCCTGGATGTTCAGCTCCCAGCCTTGGTCACCCTGGAGCCATGTCTCCGTGATCCCAACTATAGTATAGTCATTAATAGCTATCTGCACTTTCAACTCATCGACCTTATTACGAATGCTCCTCGCATTGAGACACAAAGCCTTCAGGCTTGTTTTTACAACACTTTTACCCTTTATACAATTATGTTGACAAGTGGCCCCTTTTGATATGTCCCACCTTCTCCAGATATACACCCAATGCCCTGTAAAGCTCTTCCTGCACCATCTTGCTGGGGAGAGGTTATTCCCCTATTTTTTATACACAAATTATTAACTGAACATATTTAACTTCACGACAGAGCATTTGGTTTGATATACAAAATAAAATTAAAGATTTGATTTCAAAGTCTACTGTTATTTCTGAAACACCAATATCTATAATTAGATTAAGTTTAATTTCTTCACCAGCCTTCAAGACATTTTTATCACATGGCCCCCCTGTTGGAGATTGGCTAGATTTATTTTTCTGTTTTGTGAGTACTGTTCCTAGCTCAATCTCCCCATGAATACTACTTGAGTCTGGAAATTTAGAAGCTTTTTATCAGACAAAAGGTGCAACATGCCAGCATTTAGCCAGACAATCTAATAACAGGTGCTGGACACAAATCCATCATAATACCTTGTCTCCAGTTGACGAACATTAGACTGAAAAAATTACTCTGGCTCCATAGAATCTACAGAACAGCTTGCTTCCAAGTAACAGGATTGATTCTTCAAATAGTTACCAGGGATACATTCCAGACAAGTCTAATTGTGGCTTCTGTTTGCAGTAAACATATTCAGACAACCAAGGCATGTGTATTTTGTCTGTGCCCTAATATAAACTGCTGTAATAATAAATAGGACAAATTTTTAATTTGTTACCTGCAGAAACAAAATAAGTTATCAATGCATGTCAAAACATACAGGTGCTGAAAAACAGAAAACACTGAACTCTCAGTAGGTTAGGTAGGGAAAGTGAAAGAAAGTTAATATTTCGGCTTGAGGCCAAAACATGAAAACTGAGACGTATAAAGGGGCAGCACAGAAGAGTAGATTCTGGTAGGGTCACTCCTCAAACATGGGAATGGATATCACCCCAGGGGACCTCATGAGTGGCAAGGGTGTTTTGTTTTGTTTAATAATGGGTTGAACATCATAGAGTATGACATTAATGAATGCATGGATGCTGAGAATGTCAAAATGGACCAGGGGACCATTTAAAAACTTGGTCAGATTTTTGTTCCAACATCTTTGACTAAACAATGGGAAATTCAACTGGCTACAAGTTCGTCAACGGCCTGTACAGAATATCAAAGGTTAAGGTGTTGCTGGTGGCAAAGCCTACTAACTGGTACTTTGATAATTCAGCTGCTGGAAGTTATTCAAAGAAGTGAGCCTCTGGCTAGTGCTTAATTCTACATTGCAGTTACAGGAAAACAATGGTAAAGTGAATAGATCACAGAGAGTTAATGACTGAATCATTGCAGTTATTTGGTTACAAATGACAAAAAATATTGATGGGCTCGTGACGAAACAAGTGTGCAATGATGCTTCCAAATATTTCTTGTGGGATCAGGTAAGTTCATAATGAATGGCATAACTACGACTCAATGCGCATCACTCAAGTCACCAAGTGAATGAAAATAGAGAAACGTTTGATTATTTTATTTATCATTTTTAGATAGTTTTTAATTTTACTTTAATTTTATATTTTTTTATAACTCCGTTTGAACAGTTTTTAAATTTATTTAACAAAAACAATCTGTTCTAAAGATCTTTGGCAACAGTGAGTTGACAAAGGCAGGCGGTGTTCCACGACTGTGTCTGAGACCTGTTTAAAGTACAGAGCCTGTCCCACCATCTCGGGTACAGGTGGTCAGCTTCATACATGGATCAGATTAGTGCAGGCAGGAGTGGCCAATGATTGGTGGGTTTGGGCAGCAAGCCACATTGAAGGCATTGTGATCCACCTCCCACATTGTTACTCTTAGGTTTGTTGTCTGTCCCCATCCCTGGCATAGAATGTCCTTAAATTTAATCTGAAGTGATCAGTCCCTTTCTCTGTGATGTTACCCAATTATGTCAAGTCTTCTTCTTTTGTGTGGCGTGCACAGCCTAAAGTTGTTGGACAACTTGTTCTATTTGATCTTCCGTTTGTGTACGTCGAGTTGATTGCATTAGTCGAAACAAGGTGGACCTCGTGAAGGTTGCAATCTTCCACCGCACTATGTCAAGTAACTTCTGTTTTTATTCCAAAACTACTCGTATAATTTCTGGTATTCAAAAGGTGCAAGCATCAAACGTGCAGAAGTTTATCAGACTGGTTCATTCATTCAATGATTACATTGATTAGAAGATTAAGGTGTGCACTGAAGTAAGCAAAGTATTTAGAGCAACTGAAAGCAAAGAGACAAACTATTTAACTGAAAGAGGAAACGGGCAGATAGCTTGAATATAAAAACATGAAATTTTAATGTGAAGTCTCTAATAAATTAAACACTGCTATGTACAATATAATTCACACACATGATATGCAACTTCGAACACCCAGTAAAACACTGAACTCCTGCACGGCTGTTACAGATGAGAAAACCTTTAAATTACAATAAGATGCTAACTGTATTTTTCCACAGATAAATTAGTTGATAAAGCACTGCACACATGTAACATAGTAGTTTATTATAAATTATTTTAAAAAAATCATCATTTTGTTTTCAAACTTATATGGTGCAAGATCACAAAATATAACTTGGTTATCCATTTCAATAAAATTACTGCAATCATTTTTGACAATTTGTCTTTTAGTTGTACGTTACAAAATATAGCATTAGTACAAAGTGATTTTGACCTCAGTACTAAACTTGCTGTGTAAATTGGGTGTTTCTGGCTTGAACCAGCTGGGAAGCGAAATGAAATCGTAGACCACATTCAATTTACTTCTCTCTGGTTTCAAGCAGGCCTTGACGCCAGATTCAGAATACATTTATACCATAAATGCAGGTTAACGTGAACATTTACTGTAAATGTGCTTTGAGTGGTTCAGAAATAACACATAATTAGATTCACGGCAATCAAATTGAAAAACTCAAGTTGTGCCACAGAAAATCAGTACGATAATGAAGTGTACATTCTTTAATTCTTTAAACAGTACATGAAAAAGATCAGGTACTCTTCTGCTTCAGCTTCGTGTACCAGGCTGGACATTCTCTGTTTGTCTGCAAGGTAAAAATAATTTAAAAAAGATAAGGAACAGTAGAAAAAGCCATTTCCTAAAAAGTGATCCCCAAGTACAAAATGTCATCAACCAATTATCACGGAGTCCCCACATTTGTTTTTAAGGATCACATTGTATTATATAATATTAAATTATATGAATGTTAACAGAAGAGGGAAAGCTAGGGATGCAGGTCTAAATTTGAAAACAGAGACATGTGTAGACAGGGGTGGTGAAAAAGGCTTTGGGCAAGCCTGTCTTTTTTTGGTGAGGATACTGAGTATTTGCAAAATCATGTTACAACTTTACAAGACATTAGTAAAACTACATTTGGAGTACTGTGGAAGGATTTGGAAGAGTACTAGGAAAGAGGATACCACTAAACTGAGGAGGTGAATGGCTACTGCCTTTTCTCCAGGATAGGCAAGTCTAAAACTAGAGGGCTCTGATTTAGTCAGAGGTGAAAGATTTAAAAGAGAACTGAGGGGCAACATTTTCACACAGTGGGTGGTGTATGCATGGAATGAGCTGCCAGAGGAAGTGGTAGAGGCAGATACATTTATTTCATTTAAAAGATGCATGAACAGGTATATGGATAGGAAATATTTGGAGGGAAATGGGTAAGCTTGGGTGCGTGATCAGCATGGATGAGTTGGGCTGAAGAGCCAGTTTTCTCACGGTACAGCTCCATTACTCTAATTTGTAATACCAACAATCAGTCATATGACAAATAATCTATATGGATGTTGAAAATATACCCAAAGGAAATATGCTGTCTTTACTTGGTCTGGCCTGTGTCTCTTGCAGTGAAACAAATGCTGCTCTTCTTCATCTCTCAGTCATTGCTCCTCAATGGGGAGTGGGAGGGGGGAATGGCAAGTGGATTGGAGCACTGACAGCTCGGGCCACAAAGCTATGGAAATAGCCATCTCCATAAAGTCTAGGTAGGGCCTTAGAGATAGATGGACAGCAAATGGTGGCTTCATAGCTAAGCTCATATCCTTTGACTAAAATGTGGACTAAAGATACACAAGTAATCTTCAAGTTAAACCATACACATGAATTCTAAGAAGTAAGTAGTTCTAATAAGACACAAGTCACTTATTCTATGCCTTCATTAATATCTTCATAATAAAGATTGGCTGGAGTAAAATGAAAACATTTTTCCTATGGAAAAGTTATACTGCCTGAATCAAACTGTTTTTGTTGATATTGTCCATCTGCTGAGTATTTACACCATTTTCTGTTCTAATGTGAGATTCACTATTCACAGTATTTTGCTTTTGATTTCGACGTCAGATTGGTACCTTCAATTAAACTACCTTGATACTGCTAGTAAACCAATACATTGCTATCTAGGAACCAGGATAAAGAGTTATATTTTCCATCAGAGTTCTCCTCAATTGTTTGAGTCTACTTGACTAAAGCTCTGTGCAGTATATTGAGATTCCTACAAAATATGAATGGGACTGCACAAAAAAATATTCTGCCTGTTAAGAGAATATCATCAGATCCTTTAACTACTGAAGTAAATCTGTTTATTCTTAATTGTGTAACATTCCCACCTTTCAGTAAAGTGTGTGCAAAACAAAATGTTAGATTCTGACACCCTTAAAAGATATAACTAATGATCAATGATCAACAAATTAAACAGAGACTGATGCTAAAATGATCACATTTATACACATTTCATTTTGTGTTGAGAGTTTAAGAAAACGCTCAATTATGTGAAATTGTATCATGTGGCATGTGACTTATTTCATGTGCTCTAATTGTGGGTCTGGCGACATCCTATTAGCCTTTATGAGCGGCTATATAACGTCTGAAGCAGCACAATAATTTCTTACGGAGACAGTGTCTGAAATACATCACACGTAACTCGCAGGCATGGCAAGGTTGGAAACTGACTCCATAATGATAACTCTCAGTGGTAATAGTTTCTAGCAAGGGCTAATATGTCCTTAATAAAGGAGCAAACATTCACTGCACCATTAGATTTATTTCCATTTCTCACATATTCCTTTATGGAAAAATACAAAGCGCCACTGAAAGCCTCTATGAAGCAAAAAAAAACCCTCAAGAAAAATGTTTGATTCCAAATTAAACAATCTGACTATAAATTAAGCCAAGATAAATGATATCTCAGAATTTGATTACAAGTTACTCACTGGTGCTGTAGGAAAGTTGGAACTCGAAAGATTGTTATTAAATTTTTCAAGATTTAGATCAGTAGATTTTTGTTTGATAAGGGCATGGTTTGAGGAAAATGATTTGTTGTAAATATGGGCATGATGACTGGATGTCAGAATTAATGTGAACAGATGTCTTCCTACATTTCACACTTCTCCAGCATAACTGAATATTTAGGCTAGTCTTAATCGTAAGTATTTGTTTCTGACAACGACAACTTACAAAAACTGTTGGTTTTGGTTTGTAGATGTTTTCTTCCTCCTCTGGGGGAATGCCGTGAGACAATTTAGACGTTGAAACAACAGGAATGACTTTGCCTTCATGCTGAGAACCTGGCAAACCACCATTACTCTGCTTGTTGCGCAAAGTTATCAGAACTTGCTTCATTACTGCCAATTCCTGCAAAATAAAACAGGATAGTAAAATGAGTTGTAAACAGGTAAGGTCACAAAGGGTTCTGCTGTCTATGAGGTTTTATACCAGTTACAGCTAATTAATATCTGCACTTTGCCTCCGCAATTAAATGAACAAATAGACCTCGGATTTTTTTATTAACCAATATCAGATAGACAGATTTAATATTTTGGGGTCTTTATCAACAAATGAACAAAATGAAGTTACCATTTTTTTAAATTTACTGAGAAATAGATATTTCCCCAATCCCTTAGGAATTCCTGCAGCCATGTCCAAGAGCCAAGATGACAATGCATGTGGTCAGATTTATCCAATTCCAGAGATATCTAACAACTTTCACTAATCTTACTTATATATTCACTCTAATGTAAAACATTCAAAGAGCTGTACAGGAATATTACTAAATTAGACACATTATATATAACCAAATAATTTATAGTGATATTACCATAAAAACTAAATAATCTTAAAGAAGGAAGAGACAGTCAAAGAACATGGCAACAAATGACATTACTGCCAGTGGTGGGTCAATTATATTTGGCAATAAGCAGACAATAGGTGCAGGCGAAGGCTATATGACCCTTCGAGTCAGCACCGCCAATCACTGTGATCATGGCTGATCATCCACACTCAGTACCCTGTTAATAGCCAGAAATAGAAGAGGACATTTATCGGAGGATTATTGAGGTGAATGAGGTTGGAGATAGGAAGGGATAAGATCGTGTGATTTGAAAATAAGAGATTACAAATGATAAAAAAAGACAGATTGATTAATCAGCAGCCAGGTTAGATCAGCAAGTACTAGAGTGAATAGTGAATGAGCCATATTATAAATTAGGAGTCTGGGAGCAGAATTATTATGACCTCAAGCTCATAGTATTGGGAAGGGTATACAGCCAAGAATGTATTGTATTAGTTAATTCTAAAGGGAACAAAGACATTGATGAATGCTTTAGCAGCAGAATGTTTGAATGAGGATTGTTTGGGTGTTGCATAGAGGTGGAAGAAGACCTTGCCAGAATTGATGGCATGAATATGTGGTTCGAAGCTCTCTCTCAGATAAAAAATGACACCCAAAATTGCGAAGAGTCTGGTTCCCTCTAATTTCCATTCTTATTTGCAAAATGTACAGGCAGCTGACAAAATAGACCACCTTGCCATTTCTCTCTTGAGAATTGGATACCCTCCAGGAGGAAATTAAAGGGTTAACACTATTTTTAAAAATCCAGCTATATTTTGAAAAAGCGAGATAATATTTAGTTTTACTCAAGAGCATTTGGAGTATTTTTTTGTTAGAGGGAATGTGGTTATATCTTTGACTGTGGGGCATCATATGTTAATTAATAACAAATAACAGTAAAATAAGTTTAAAGGATTGGACAGGCTAGATGCAGGAAAAATGTTCCCGATGTTGGGAGAGTCCAGAACCAGGGGTCAAAAAAAAGAATAATTTCTATATTGAAAACATCTATTATAAAAATCACTCAAATGCAAGTATTAATTATAAAGCTTAAAATAGACAAGTAGGAATTGGTCATTTAGTGCTGTGGTCTGGTTAAGTGACCAGGCATTTAGTGACTGGTATATAAAAAGCTGTCAGTGGAGAGCAGCTGTTCTGGAAAGCAAGATAGTTGATTTAAAGATAGAAAGATTTAAAGACCGCATAGATGAACTCCAAAAATTGTTCATCCCTATCAGGCGAAAAAATAAAACGGGAAAGGCTTGATTTCTCTGGCTAATGAGGGAAATCAAGGATAGTGTGAAATCCAAGGAAATGGCATATAAATGTCGCTGGTACATGTGACAAATAAATGTATCTTAACTCTGGATCAGTTCCTGTGGACTGGAGGGTAGCTAATGTAACCCCATTTTTTAAGAAAGAAGGGAGACAGAAAGAAGACAGCATGGATTTATGAAGGGGAAAATCATGCTTGACTAATATTCTGGAATAGTTTGAGGATGTAACAAGTAGAATGGATAAGGAAGAGCCAGTGGTTGTGGAGTACCTGGACTTTCAAAAAGCCTTTGACAAGGTCCCACACAAGACTTTAGTGTGCAAAATTGGAGCACATGGTATTGGGGGTAGGGTATTGAAATGGATCGAGAACTGGTTGGCAGACAGGAAACACAGAGTAGGAATTAATGGGTCCTTTTCAGAATGGCAGGCATGATGTTTGGTGCCGCAAGGCTCGGTGCTGGGTGAGTGGGCAGATGCAATTTAAAGTGGATAAATGTGAGGTTATCCACTTTGGTGGCAAGAACAGGAAGGCAGATAATTATCTGAATGGTGTCAGATTAGGAAAAGCGGAGGTGCAAGACCTGGGTGTGCTTGTACATCAGCCACTGAAAGTAAGCATGCAGGTACAGCAGCTAGCAAAGAAAGCTAATGGCATGTTGACCTTCATTGCAAGAGGATTTTAGTTTAGGAGCAAGGATGTCCTACTGCAGTTGTACAGGGTGCTGGTGAGACCACACATGAAATGTTGCGTGCAACTTTGGTCTCCTCATTTGAGGAAGGACATCATTGCTACTGAGGGAGTGCAGCGCAGGTTCACTAGGTTAATTTCCGGGATGGTGGGACTGACTTATGATGAAAGAATGGGTTGACTGGGCTTGTATTCACTAGAAATTTAGGATGAGAGGGGATCTTATAGAAACATATACAATTCTTAAAGGATTGGACAGGCTAGATGCAGGAAAAATATTCCCGATGTTGGGGGAGTCCAGAACCAGGAGTCACAGTTTAAGAATAGTAGGCAATTTAGGACTGAGATGAGGAAAAACCTCTTCACCCAGAGAATTGTGAATCAGTGGAATTCTCTGCCAAAGAAGGCAGTAGATGCCAATTCACTGGATGTTTTCGAGAGAGAGTTAGCTTAGCTCTTCGGGCTAAAGGGATCAAGGGATATGGGGAAAAATCAGGAACGGGGTACTGATTTTAGATGATCAGCCATGATCATATTGAATGGATCGAAGGGCACCTATTTTTCTATGTTTCTATAGTTGATCATGATGATGATGATCAGAATGCAAAAGTACTGTACATTGGGGAAGTTTTATGTGTAAAAGTAATTATGTTGCGATATAAACCATGCATTTTCACACACTAAATAATTCATTTAAAACGGCTCTAAAAGATTTATGGTCTAAGCACAGAACAGTTTGGTGGGATAAGGTAAAAATAGCAAGAAAGATCAAGTTGCCAAAAACTATTATGCCCTGTGTGCTTTCTGCCAAATTTAAAGCCAGCTGAATCTAATTACCCAGACATCTGGAGAGACTGGGCTAGAACCTCTGCTAACATCTTTAAATGACACAAACAGGTTGCCCCCCATCAATTTCCTACAACTAATTTCATTTGTCCATTCAGCTGTATTTTAAATTAATATATTTTCTGAGTGCCAATATGCTGAATGGCACCTATTCCCCCTTCAAAATATTGAACGCCCATTTCGGGAAAAAAACAGTTTGGTCCTGACCTTTGGCTGAATCTTTTTCAGATAGTAATGACCGCAAAGTAATTCAAATATTTCATGAGACTTGATGGCTCAGGCTCAGATTTCATGCTGAAGTGAAATCCAGAAATGAAAAATTAAGAATTTTCATATATTAGCTGATCTAACTCAATTATGTGCATTGGTAATAAATGTATTTGTTTTTAAATTTCATAGGCTGATTTTATTGCAACATATCCACAGTTGGTTGTGGCTTAGTTGGTGGCACTCTCACTCTGAGTTAAGGGGTTGTGGTTTCAATCACATTCCAGTGACTTGAACATAAAAATCTAGACTGACATTCCAGAGTAATTTCTAAGATAACCCCTGCTAGATTCATTTACTCTTCAAGAGGTGAAATTTCTGTGATTTCCACAGCTTGCAAACCATTGTACTTAATTAAGCATTTGACACAACTGTTCCTATGCATGTAACCTTTTATTTTCCTGGAAGTGCATTGAGCATTTTTTTGAGGAAGTGTCAGTAATGTAGTAATAAAATAATTTCTTACAGCAGCTCCACTGTTCCCTTACTTTGTCAGGAAACATGAATGCTGTTTCCCCTCCATTCCAAATGAATTACTGTAACCATTTACATATTGTGCTTAAATATTTGTAAATCAAAAGGCTGTTGAAACTGTGGTGACCAGACCAAGTTCTGACACCATTTTAGTGTAGGAAGCCTTAACTTTTCAGTCTTGGGAGCTTTTGTCTTTGATTCAAATGTTGTAGTACGATGCACATGTTTAAAGGAGGTAGAGAGATTTTTTTTTAATCTTCAACGTGACTGCTTAGCCAACATTTTAAGCAGTAATAAAGATATATTACCTCCCGCTGATTCAAGAGTCTCTCTAGATCTGCTGCCATTTGGTTCTTCAGGCGAAGTAAAGCTGCCTTTTCTTTTTTTAACTGACTGAAAAGGAAACAAACCTCTTGAGCATTAGAAGGATATCATGATTTATTAAACAAATGATATTTTTCAATGTCGTTAATTCACCATGTTCTGTGAATTCCATGCAGTGACAACATTGCTGCAAGGATTAATACATAACACTAACTTTACAAGTATTTTTATAGTAAAAGATTATCTTGACGAACAGAAAAAAAACATTTGGAGAATGATTAATTATTAATACCAATGCTACAGCTGCTGGAGATCATTGCTGGGGCTGGAGTTTGAGAATACTCAAGGTATAGAAGCAGAATGTGAAGCTCTTCATAATTAGGTTCATGGAGAATGTACATGCTGTTGAATCATGTTAACTTGACAATGTTTTTGATAGTGTTGCCATCAAAATGCTGGAAACACTCATTTTTTTCTGCTGTTCACCATGTTACTTGTCAGCATTTTCTAATATCTACATTTGCCCAGCATTTGAAAGCTCATGCGTATAACTACATCAGTTAGGACTGAGGGGCCTGCAGAAATAAATGAAAAAACAAATAAGCAGCTCCACAATTTAGCTAACCTGATTGATAACAAAAGTTTGCCATCAGGCCGAGTAGAAGAGCAAGCATTAATGTTTGAAAAATCAAAGGAAAACGGCCGGGGAAATACAAAATAAACAGAAATACCACAAAACCTTAGCCGATTAGAAAACAGCTGTGGATAGAGAAAAAAAGATTTAACGTTTCAGGTTGCAACTGTGATGTCAAAGAATCTTCAATCTAAATGCTAATTCTGTTTTTCTTTCCAAGGCTGCTGCCTGACTTGCTGAGGGTTTCCACCATTGGTCTCCAGTCCTGCCATACGAAAGAGAGAGGCAGGAGAGGTTGAGTTTCAGCAAACAGACTGGAGTCTGTTTGCCACCCAGGCCACCTTTAACTCCCATGTGGACATAAACTCATACACCTCAACCGTTCTGGACTATATAAAATTCTGCACTGATAACGTCACTACCCACAAAGAGATAAAGACCTTTCCTAACCAGAAGCCGTGGATGAGCAGGGAGGTCAGACTCCTGCTGAAGGCACGAGACGCCGCTTTTAAATCTGGTGACGCTGAGGGATACAGCTCATCCAGGGCCAATATGAAAAAGGGAATTAGGCATGCTAAACTCAATCACAAACAGCGGATCGAGGAGCATTTCTGAAACAACTCTGACCCCAGGCGCATGTGGCAAGGAATCAAATCCATTGCCGACTACCATAAACTCACCCCCCCCCCCCCCCCCAGACAACGCCTCCCTCCCTGATGAGCTAAACCATTTCTACGCTCGCTTTGACCGGGACAACAAAACTCCAGCCATCAAAGTTGCTCCACCCCGAATGAACAACCCCTCAGTCTCTCCACCTCTGCTGTACAAGATGCACTGAGCAAGGTGAATGAGCACAAAGCTGCCAGCCCCGATGGCATCCCCGGGCGGGTGCTCAGGACATGTGCTGGACAACTATCCCTGGTCCTCACTGACATTTTCAATCTGTCACTGGCCCAGGGTGTCGTCCCCACTTGCCTCAAGACATCTACCATTGTGCCAGTGCCCAAACAATCAGCGACAGGGAGTCTCAACGCCTACCGGCCAGTGGCACTCACGCCTGTCATCGCTAAGTGCTTTGAGCGGCTGATCTTGGCTCACCTCAAAGCCAGCCTCCCCGCCACACTGGACCCCCATCAATTTGCCTACCGGACAAACAGGTCTACAGAGGACGCCATATCGGCGGCCCTACACTCTGCCCTGACCCACCTGGACAGCAACAACACCTACATCAGGCTGCTGTTTATTGACTTCAGCTCCACCTTTAACACTGTCATACCCACTAGCTTGATCACCAAACTCAGCGGTCTTGGCATCTTCACCTCCCTCTGCAATTGGACACTGGATTTCCTCACTAACAGACCATAGTCTGTTAGGGTCAACAACCTCACCGCCTCCACTATAACACTGAACACCGGCGTGCCACGGGGCTGTGTGCTCAGCCCTCTCCTCTACTCCCTCTTCACCCATGACTGCATCCCTAAGTATGGCTCCAACGCCATCATAAAATTTGCCGACGACACCACGGTGGTAGGACTGATCAGCGACAACGACAAGTCAGCCTACAGGGAGGAGGTCCAGCACCTGACTACCTGGTGTGCCAACAATAACCTCGTCCTCAACTCCCAGAAGACGAAGGAAATCATTGTTGACTTTAGGAAGAACAGAGGCTGCAGACACACCCCCATCCATATAAACGGGACTGAGGTGGAGCGGGTCTCCAACTACAAATTCCTCGGGGTACACATCTCGGAGGATCTGTCCTGGTCCCTCAACACCTCCAAGTTGATCAAAAAGGCGCAGCAACACCTTTACTTTCTGAGGTGGCTCAAAAAAGCCCACCTGTCCCCCCAGATCCTGACCAACTTTTATTGCTGCACCATCAAAAGCATCCTGACCACCTGCTTTACGGTATGGTACAGCAGTTGCACCGTGGCAGATAGGAAGGCACTACAACGGGTGGTGAAAAACGCCCAGTACTTCATCGGTGCCCCGCTCCCTGCCATGGATGCCCTCCGCCGAAAACGGTGTCTGAAACGGGCCGGGAAGATCATCAAGGACCCCTCACACCCTAACCATGGACTGTTTGCCCTCCTACCATCAGGTAGGCGGTACAGGAGCCTCAGGTCCCGCACAAGTAGGATGAGAAACAGCTTCTACAATAACACCATCACACTGCTGAACTCGGAGTCCCGCCGATAGATTTCTCCAGTCTCTTCATCCACATTGTCTGCATTCTGTATTTATTTTCTATATTGCTATCACTACGAACTGACGCTAAACTGCATTTCGTTGTACCTATACTTGTATTTGTGCAATGACATTAAAGTTGAATTAAAATTGAATTGAATTGAATCCTCCGTCATGTCTGTACCACCTTTTCTCCAGGTGTAGTTTAGAGTTAGCGATACAGGGTGGAAACAGGCCCTTCAGCCCACTGAGTTTACGCTGACCATTGATCACCCATACATGAGTTCTGTATCCTACACAGAGCGCAATAATAGAGGACAATTAACCTACAAACCTGCACATCTTTGGCATGTGGGAGGAAACCGGAGCACCCAGAGGAAACCTATGCCGTCAAAGGGGGAATGTACAAACTTTGTACAGACAGCACCCAGGGTCAGGATTGAACCCAGGTTTGGCACGCTGTGAGGTAGCAGCTTTACAGCTGCCCTACTGTGCTGCCCCTGAATGCTGTGTAGGTCTCCAAAAAGCATAAAAAGCAGCCATTTTGTAAATGTTGTAGGTTTAATAACTAAAATGATATGGATATCGTTTTTGGATGGGGAATATTATTGCTAAGTTAACGACTTGCTCCCGACAATGAACTTTTGAGTGTCATTAACCCTTCTGTGCTGTTTGTGTTGACAATGTACAGTGCATTCAGAAAGTATTCAGACCCCTTCACTTTTTCCACATTTTGCTACGTTACAGCCTTATTTCAAAATGGATTAAATTATTTTTTTTATCATCAATCTACACACAACATCCCAGAATGAAGAAGCAAAAACAGGTGTTTAGAAATGTTTGCAAAGCAATTGAAAATAAATAACTGAAATATTACATTTACATAGGTATTGTGGGGGGACTTTAAACTAGATAGTTTGGGGGGAGGGACTCAAATAGAGATAGCTAGGAGACAGTGTCTGAGGCAGGAGGCAGAGAAGGGAAGCACTCAGACCCAACATGTAAGGGGGGGAAGAAGAAAAAAAAAATAAACAGAGAATAAGAGGTGGTGGGTGTCTTAAAGGTGTGAGCAGAGAGAAAAAGGGGTATAAAATGACAATAGAAGCAAGTGGTAGCAAGTGGGAGAATTAATAGTGGCTGGCAGACAAATCCAGGAAAAAAAATCAAAAGGGGCCACTTGTCAACCTAATTGTATAACGGGTAAAAGTGTTGTAAAAACAAGCCCGAAGGCTTTGTGTCTCAATGCGAGGAGCATTCGTAGTAAGGTGGATGAGTTGAAGGTGCAGATAGCTATTAATGACTATGCTATAGTTGGGATCACGGAGACATGGCTCCAGGGTGACCAAGGCTGGGAGCTGAACATCTAGGGATATACAATATTCAGGAGGGATAGACGGAAAAGAAAAGGAGGTAGCGTTGCTGGTGAGAGAGGAGATTAATGCAATAGAAAGGAAGGACATTAGCATGGAGAATGTGGAATCAGTATGGGTAGGGCTGCGAAACTCTAAGGGGCAGAAAACGCTAGTGGGAGTTGTGTACAAGCCACCTAGCAGTAGTATTGAAGTTGGGGATGGAATCAAACAGGAAATTACAAGTGCGCGCAACAAGGGTAACACAGTTATAATGGGTGACTTCAATCTGCATATAGATTGGGTGAATCAAATTGGCAGGGGTGCCGAGGAAGACGGTTTCTTGGAATGTATGCGGGATAGTTTTCTAAACCAGCATGTGGAGGAACCAATGAGAGAGCAGGCTATTCTAGACTGGGTATTGAGTAATGAGGAAGGGTTAGTTAGCAGTCTTGTTGTACGTGGCCCCTTGGGCAAGAGTGACCATAATATGATTGAGTTCTTCATTAGGATGGAGAGTGACATAATTAAGTCAGAAACAAGGGTTCTTAACTTAAACAAAGGTAACTTTGAAGGTATGAGCCGTGAATTGGCCAAGATAGACTGGCAGGTGAGTCTTAAAGGGTTGACAGTGGATGTGCAATGGAAGGTATTTAAAGACTGCATGGATGAAGTACAAAAAATGTTCATACCAGTTTGGCAAAAGAATAAATCAGGGAAGGTGGTGCATCCGTGGAAAATGAGGGAAATCAAGGATAGTATATAAACTAAAGATGAGGCATACAAATTGGCTAAAAAAAGCAGCCTACCAGAGGACTGGGAGAAATTCAGAATCCAGCAGAGGAGGACAAAGGGCTTAATTAGGAAAGGGAAAATAGATTATGAAAGGAAACTGGCAGGGAACATAAAAACTGACTGCAAAAGTTTTTATAGATATGTGAAGAGAAAGAGACTAGTTAGAACAAATGTTGGTCCCTTGCAGTCAGAAGCAGGTGAATTGATCATGGGGAACAAGGACATGGCAGACCAATTGAATAACTACTTTGGTTCTGTCTTCACTAAGGAAGACATAAATAATCTGCCGGAAATAGCAGTGGACCGGAGGTCAAATAAGATGGCGGAACCGAGTGAAATCCAGGTTAGCCGGGAAGTGGTGTTGGGTAAATTGAACGGATTAAAGGCCGATAAATCCCCAGGGCCAGATGGTCTGCATCCCAGAGTGCTCAAGGAGGTAGCCACGGAAATAGTGGATGCATCAGTGATAATTTTTCAAAACTCCTTAGATTCTGGAATGGTTCCTGAGGATTGGAGGATAGCTAATGTAACCCCACTTTTTAAAAAAGGAGAGAGAAAGTGGGGAATTAGACCAGTTAGTCCAGACCATCGGTAATTACAGACCATTGGTAGTGGGGAAACTGCTAGAGTCAGTTATTAAAGATGGGATAGCAGCGCATTTGGAAAGTGGTGAAATCATTGGACAAAGTCAGCATGGATTTACGAAAGGTAAATCATGTCTGACGAATCTTATAGAATTTTTCGAGGATGTAACTAGTAGAGTGGATAAGGGAGAACCAGTGGATGTGTTATATCTGGACTTTCAGAAGGCATTCGACAAGGTCCCACATGAGAGATTAGTATATAAACTTAAAGCACACAGGGAACTTAGAGATGCAACGAGACCTGGGTGTCATGGTACACAAGTCATTGAAAGTAGGTATGCAGGTGCAGCAGGCAGTGAAGAAAGCAAATGGTATGTTAGTATTCATAGCGAAAGGATTTGAGTATAGCAGGGAGGTTCTGCAGTTGTACAGGGTTTTGGTGAGACCACACCTGGAGTATTGCGTACAGTTTTGGTCTCCAAATCTGAGGAAAGACATTCTTGCCATAGAGGGGATTCAGAGAAGGTTCACCAGACTGATTCCTGGGATGTCGGGACTTTCATATGAAGAAAGACTGAACAGACTCGGCTTGTTCTCACTGGACTTTAGAAGATTGAGGGGGGATCTTATGGAAACTTACAAAATTCTTAAGGGGTTGGACAAGCTAGATGCAGGAAGATTGATCCCGATGTTGGGGGAGTCCAGAACAAGGGGCCACAGTCTAAGGATAAGGGGGATTCCTTTAGGACCGAGATGAGGAAAACATTCTTTACACAGAGTAGTGAGTCTCTGGAATTCTCTGGCGCGGGTCGTTGAGGCCAGTTCATTGGCTATATTCAAGAGGGAGTTGGATGTGGCTCTTGTGGCTAAAGGGATCTGGAGGTATGGGGACAAGGCAAGTACGGGATACTGAGTTGGATGATCAGCCATGATCGTATTGAATGGCGGTGCAGGTTCGAAGGACCGAATGGCCTACTCCTGCACCTATTTTTCTATGTTTCTATTCAGACCCTTTGCTATGACACTCAAAATTGAGCTTGGGTTCATCTTGTTCCCATTGATTATCCTTGGGATGTTTCTACAACTTGATTGGAGTCCACCAGTGGTAAATTAAATTGATTGAACATGATTTGGAAAGGCACTCACCTTTCGATATAAGATCCCACAGTTGACAGTGCATGTGAGAGCAAAAACCAAGCCATGAAGATTAAGGAATTGTCCGTAGACCTCTGAGACAGGATTGTGTTGAGGCACAGATCTGGGGAAGGGTATAAAACAATTTCTGCAGCATTGCAGGTCCCGAAGAGCACAGTGGCCTCCATCATTCTTAAATGGAAGAACTTTGGAACCACCAGGACTCTTCATAGAGCTGCCTTCCCGGCCAAACTGAGCAATCGGGGGAGAAGGGCCTTGGTCAGGGAGGTGACCAAGAACCCGATGGTCACTCTGACAGAGCTCCAGAGTTCCTCTATGGAGATGGGAGAACCTTCCAGAAGGACAACCATATCTGCAGCACTCCACTAATCAGGCCTTTATGGTAGAGTGGCCAAACAAAAGCCACTCCTCAGTAAAAGGCACATGACAGCATGCTTGGAGCTTGCCAAAAGGCATTAGAAACAAGATTTTTTGGTCTGATGAAACCAAGATTGAACTCTTTGGCCTGAATGCCAATCTTCACGACTGGAAGAAACCTGGTATCGCTCATCACCTGGACAATACCATACCTACAGTGAAGCAATGTGGTAGCAGCATCATGATGTGGGGATATTTGTCAGTGGCAGAAACTGGGAGGCTAGTCAGGATCGAGGGAAAGATGAACAGAGCAAAGTACACAGAGATCCCTGTTGAAAACCTGCTCCAGAGTGTTCTGGACCTCAGACTGGGGCGGAAGTTCACCTGCCAACTGGACAACGACCCTAAGCACACAGCCAAGACAACGCACGAGTGGCTTCGTGACAAGTCTGTGAATGTTCTTGAGTGGCTCAGCCAGAGCTCGGACTTGAACCCGATCTAATATCTCTCGAGGGACCTGAAAATAGCTGTACATCAACGCTCCCCATTCAACCTGACAGAGCTTGAGAGGATCTGCAGCGAAGAATGGGAGAAATTACCAAAATACAGGTGTGCCAAGCTTGTACCCAAGAGGACTTGAGGCTGTAATCGCTGCCAAAGGTGCCTCAACAAAGTACTGAATACTTATGTAAATGTGATTTTTCAGTTATTTAATTTTAATTACTTTGCAAAAATTTCTAAACACCTGATTTCATTTTTTTATTATGGGGTATTGTGTGTATATTGATGATAACAAAAAATTAATTTAATCCATTTTAGACTAAGACTGTAACGTAACAAAATGTGTAAAAAGTGAAGGGGTCTGAATACTTTCTGAATGCACTGTATGTTTAGCAGGCTAAGAGACACTCATAAGATTCTGCATAAGCCTTAGATATGTATTACAGTTGCTTGACTAGAGGTTACAATGTTTATTTTTAAATGAATATGATAGCCTAATTCATGATACCCTTTTGGGAAGAATCAAGATTTTGTTCAATCTGGGTTGCTAGCTCAAAACATTTGTTTTTTCTGTACAATGTCCCATCATATCCACTTTCCAAACACCAGTCTAAAGCTACCTGCTACAGGGAATCAAGTATAAAAGAAGCCAAATGATGTAACAGTCATTAGTTTTAGAGTAGCATCTAAGACTAAAACAAAGTAGGAAGGTGCACCAGGGTAGGCAAATTTCCTTTTCCCCCTACTCAGGAGAACAGATTTTTGCCATTTTCAACCTAGTTCCTGGTGATTGAGATCAGAGACCTTATATAATATAAAATTGGGATTTATGTTCATGAATGTATGTACAGTAACAATAATTCTTCTGTAATTACTATTAAAATAGTTCTGAGATAAAATACAAGGATCCTTTAGTCTGTACTTAACCTGATTAAAGGATAATCATTTTGAATGCTGAATGTTATGAATACAAAATATTAAATTTCGCCTCGATATTTACAATAAAAAAATGTAGCACACCACGATCTCAGAATCACCTGGCAGAAGCCTACATCATCAGCACTGCTACTAAATTCTATTCACACAATTGACTGCCAAGGATTGAATTTCTGTAATTGTTAAACATTGCCCAGCAACTTAACAAATACCACTGTCAAACTCAACTAAAAAAAAATTGGATTAGTTCAGTTAATGATAGAACTACTAACATATGACTTAATATTTTATTCATATGTGGGGAAAGCTGACCAACACTACATAGTGAATATCGATGTTTTATGCAAGTAATATACTTCTGGAAAGAGGCACATTAAGAATATATATATTAAACAAATGTGCATGTTAAACATTACTGGGAAAAGGAGAGATGCAGGGGACTGCAGATGCTAATTTACAAGAAGAGAAAGTTGTGGAGTGACTCAGCAGGTCTGGCAGCACCTCTGGGGGAACATAAAAAGGCCATGTTTCGGGTTGTGACCTTTCTTCAAAAAAGGTAGTTGGTCACATGCTTGTTTGGCCCTTAAAATGAAACCTACCTTCAAGTGGAAACACCTTTACATATTTATTAAATCAAAACTTTCCATAACTAGAGAATACCAATTTGAAACTTCCAACCTCTTGGATATTGACTCAAAGATATTACCCATAGTTCTGGTTACGTTAATAATTCTCGACATTTACCAGACTTCATTCTCAAGTTGTGAAAGCTGTTGTTTGTATGTCTGGATCTGACCGTCTCTCTGACGAACAGTTTCAATAAGATAACTGTAAGGCTGTTGAGCTTGACCAAGTAAAGACTTTGCATTTGCAAGCTGTAATTTAAAAAAAACCATGATGATTATAATTTTCTTAACTAAAGTGTTCACCGCATCAACCACCTAAAATTCAACAGCTTTGAACATAAAAGTGAAACAATCACCATTTTCAGATTGGTTGTTTGATGAAGAACCACTGAGAGAATCTACAAAACATCCTTTTGAATTAACCTTCGAAGGAAAAGGCAAGTTCTATTTTAAAGATGGATCTTGCATGCATTGCTAACACAATATCAATATCTTGCCGTAGCATCATGCCCATCAAACAATCCTAATTAGTACTCCATTTTTTCTTGGTTGGCAGCGCACACATCATAAGCAGGCTTAGTGTCTGACATGGTGATTGACCTATGATGACATGATCAGGCATTAATGGCTTGTACTTCAAAACTGATTAAGATTTTCAAACAAAGATAAATTTCAAACACTGGATTAAATGAAAAACGGAAATGCCTCTCTTTTGCAACAGGTTTATAAAAACTCCTTCTGAGCCCACCTGCCTTCATGATCAACCATTTCCACTTTAAGTATCATCCCTTCCTCCTCCGTTTATTTCAAATATTCATTTCTGGAATGCAGACACTGCTGGCAAGGCTGCCATTTGTTACCCATCTCTAATTACACTTGAACTAGTGATCCCACTAACCCACTTGAGAGGACTCTTTAGATTTACAGTAACTATGTTACTCTGGATCTGGAATCACAGGAGTAAAGGCAGCAGACTTGTTTCCTTAAAGGACATTGGTGATTTCGAATGGATTATTGATATTTCAGTTTCCCATTTTCTTTTAATTAATCAACTGAATGTGAATTCTCTGGCTGCAGTGGTGGGATCTGAACATGTCCCCAGAACACTGGTCCAGGACTGGTTTACTAGTCCATGAAAACAATCACATTGTATTCCAAACTTGACATATTTCTGCAATATGGTCCTGGCTGCAAACATCAAGGGTTCTTGCGGGAATTCTATTCAATGTTGTAGTATTGTTTAATATGGTGAAAATAAAGCAAAACTGCATACATTGCAAGTCTGAAATAAAAATTATGGAAAAGCTCAGGTCAGGAGCATCTGTAGAAACAGTTAATATATTTCATGATACAATGTTATCATTGGAGAAAGACACTGGGCCAAGAGATCAGTCCATGCTGACTTTTGGTGGCCTATGTTGACCAGTCCACAAAAAAATGCTAATAGTGTTTATTTAATTATGATAACATTTGTCGGGCTCAAATAAGAATAAATAGAATTTTAAAAGTGCAATTTCTGGGGGTTGTTATTTTCTATGCATCAAGATGCATAAATAGACATTTGTTTATTGTCATTTCTAAATAATAATCAGTCTCCCATGAGCAATTAAAAGGCAATATATTATCTGTTAACCAGAAAACATACAAATGTTATTGGATATATTATACGCTATAGAGGGGACTCGCAGGGGTCCAGCCAAAAATAAAGCGGACACAAGTTGCGTGCTCGGGACGTGTTTTATTTCTGTACAGCTCCCTACTCCTCAAATGGGCACGGGTGTTGCCCGACCTTAACCACCCCTATGGGTCAACCCCGTGATCCATGCCCACATCCTGGAGGCCTCGCACTGTGGAAGGCCGCAGAAAGTGGCAGATTGCCTCAACTCTGTGCGGTAGAGGCACTGCTCCGTGCCTCGTCACCTGGTGGCCCAGAAAGTCGATGGCCCGGAGGCCGAACTGGCATTTGCCAGGGTCAATCACCAGGCCGTGTTCACTAGTCGCTGGCACAATAAACGTAAGTGGGCGCAGTGCTCCTGCCGCAAGTGACTCGCCACGAGAATGTCATCTAAATAAATGAACAGAAAATCGAGCCCGCGCCCCACGGTATCCATCAGGCGCTGGAAGGCCTGCTCGGCGTTCTGGAGGCCAAAGGGCATCCGCCAGAACTCGAAGAGGCTGAACAAGATGATAACAGCCATTTTCGGGACATCCTCCGATTGCACGGGGATCTGGTTATATCCTCGGACTAAGACAATTTTGGAAAATAGCTAAGACCCTGGCCAGATGGGCTGAGAAATCCTGTATGTGGGGAATGGGGTAACGATCGGCGGTTGTTGCCGCGTTCAGGCGACGGTAGTCACCACAAGGCCTCCAGCGTCCTTTGGCACCATGTGCAGCGGGGAGGCCCATGGGCTGTTGGAACGTTGGACGATGCCCATGGCCTCCATTTTCCGAAATCTCTATCAGGAGCTTGTCGAGGGCAAGCCTGCGGGCGTGGAGCGGTGGACCCGATGTAAGAATATGTTGCATTACACCATGTCTCGGGCTGGCCGAGTTGAACTGCGGAGTGACAATGTCCGGAAACTCGGCCAGTATCGGAGCATATATATTGTCCACCGCCACCATTGGTGCGGCGGACGCAGTAGGGCACACGGAGATCTCATCCAATGTCGAAGCGTGGACAAGGCGTTGCCCTCTCACGTTCACCAGGAGGGATTGCGCCCGCAAGAAATCTGACCCAGCAACGGCTGGGCCACGTCCGCAACAATGACTGGCCAGGTGAAGTAGCACGTACCAAAGATGATCGGATTCGAGCGGACGATATAAGTGCGGATGGAACTGCCGTTCGCAGCAGTTGGGGGGTGGGGGGACACTCCGCTTACCAGCATGCGTGTCCATTCCGGAGGGGGGCAAAACGCTGACCTCCGTCCTTGTGTTCACCAAGAACCTGAGCCCCGAGCGGCGGTCCCAGGCATACAGGCGAAGGATCCTGCCAGGCACTGCGGTGACTATCGGCGGTCGGCACTGGCGTTTCCCGGAAACAAATATGGCTGGCGGCATTGGCGGGCCGCTGAACCCCAGCGTTGGTGGTAAAAACACCACATCTTTGCTGCCGGTCGGACAACCATAGCTCGTCGGCGCGCGTCGTTAGTTTGATCTGATCCTGAAGCTCTCCCCCGAGTGCTGCTGGCAGATGTCGCGCGGCGAATGCTGCAGGTAAGTAAATTCAAACAGCGGGCAGGCTGGTGGTCGCCCAAGGGAGTGAGCATCTCGTCCATGAGGGCCGAGGGCTTCTGGTCGCCGAGCCCGCCCATGTTGAGGACCCAACACGCTCGCTCCATGCGGCTCGGCCCGTAGATCCGGATGCATCAGCTCCTTGAGAAATGGGCAGGGGCGTTGCCCGACCTTAAATACCCCCATGGGTCAACCCCGTGACCTGCGTCTCTCACACTGAAACACCTAACTCCTCCCTCCTGAGCCGAGTGTTCGCTCTGCCCAGCAGGTGCCTCAACGACATTATTTTTTCCGATTTAGGAAAGATTCAATGGATTTAGGTAATGCCTCCTTGCAAATGTTATTAAAAATATTTCAGAATTCAGCTTTGATATTTCAAATTCAGTTAGTGATATAGGAATTACAACTACTCCCAGGTGAACACATAATTTTGTGTTCCAGAATCAAGGGATTAAAGAAACCCCCCAAATTTCTAGAGTTTTAATTTTATAATGTTTTTGTTGTGGACAGTTCCACTCACTGTGGTACGTCATTGCTGATGACAACAGTTTTTCTGATGCCTTTCTGGAACACATACCCTTTCCAAATCATCTTGGATTCTGATCAAATAGGACTTTTGTTATTCATGCTCTATTAGTTTACTGTGCCTTTGGCTGGTATGAATGACTGAGATTATTTGAAAGGAAAGGCAAGTTTCAAACTGTTAGTGCTTAAATATGCATTACTTTTCTTTATGTTCTGCCTTAAATTGTGGGACATATTTTGGATTGGTATCAAGACACCAATCCCTCACTTAAAATAAAAGTGAAGACTTAGATTTTAAAGACTTTAAAATTGCGTTACATTTGTTTTTTTCCACTGACATTTAATGAATGAACAGTTTTGCATAAGGCAATAAATGAAACAAAACTCAAAGGCATAAAGGGCCTGTCCCACTTGGCGATTTTTTTGGCAACTGCCGGCGTCATATCAGTGTCGCCAAAAGATTTTGAACATTTCAAAATCCAGCGGTGACAAAAAAATATTGCGAAACTTGAAAAAACACCGCGCGTCAAACGTTATCAAGCCGCAAATGTTTCGGTGACCTGATTCGTCAGTCAATGATGCCGGCAGTTGCCGAAAAAAATCGCCAAGTGGAACAGGCCCTTAACACTTTCACACCCTCACAATACCAAATCCTGCCAACCTTTCAGTACACTTAGTATTACAGCTAGATCAGTAGGATAGCCTCTGGATTCACGCAAATACGTTTTGCTCTTGGATAATTTAACATATTTTGCACAATGTATCCCTGGAATTTAAGATTTACTTTGGGAAGCAATCTTTACATTTAGCCACTTTTAAGAGAACAGATTAAATCCTAAGATGTTGAAAGGAAAACTGCCCATGGTCAGACATTTAAGGAAAAATACCAAGAGATATTAACATAGATTTGAAGTACAGCAGAGAAATGTGGGGGTGGATATCACATGGAAATGAGAAATTTGAAAAATAATCTGTTTATAATAAAAAACAAATGGAGGAATTTAGTGATTGCACTAAAGAAAATATTTAGATTATAAAATAATCAAATTCAGTTATCTCACTTACTTTTCTGTTCTGAAATATATCAGGCCCACAATGCAAACAGAATTCAACAATGCCACTTCATGTCAAGATGTCAAAATGGAGTTACATTTTTACGTGAGTCGTTAGGGTGGGAAATGTTTACAAATCTTATATTTTTTTAGCACTAGGAGTTTAATAAAAGTACTGCCGGAAGCTTATCTTAAAAAAAAATATTTTCTGCTGTATATATGTTTTGAAATGACAATCTGTCCTGCTATTGCTATCATCACTGATTCCCCAAATTCTGGAATATACAAAGAGCAAAATTAGATTCTGCAAGTTATTCAAACCATCTACAAAGGCATATTTGTTTAAATGTGTTTTTATAAAGTGCTGGCTGACATTTCAGTGACATGATACTAACAGAACCAGTTTTTCTTTATGTGGGTAACAAGAGATCATTCAGCTGACAAACTGTCCAGAATTTGGCTTTCTAAACACAAAGATAAATTGTCACAAGAATAAGAAAACTGAACTGTCAAGATTATATATGGCCAAAACAACAAAATGATACACATTTCTGCTAGGCATAGTACGTGCAATTAAAAATCTATGTATTGCTTTATTTAAGAATGAAAGCATTATTGAGTATGTTTTGTGTAAGAAGGCACTGCAGATGCTGATTTAAACCAAAGATAGACATAAAAAGCTGGAAAAAGGCGGGATAGACAGCATCTCTGGAGAGAAGGAATGAGTGATGTTTCTGATCGAGATCCTTCTTCAGGGTGCCTTGATCTATGCCTTTCCACAATTGCAAATTCCCAAGTATTGCAAACAATGAATACTAAGATCAAGCTGGCATTTATTCCAAATTCCTATATATTCTGGTATATTTATCCTGACAGATCTATTTTTAAATCAATAATTTAATTAATTGATTATCCAGATTCTTGTACCTTTCTTTGTATATTTGGGGCACTATGAACAGAAAAGATTTTAAAACAATGTACTTATGATTTTATTTTAAAAGTGATCTCTTGGTTTTTTTTGTTCCTGATGCGCATTTTGACATCGTACATTAATATTTGCCGAATATAAGTAGCTTCCAGGAACATGGAGCAGCTCCACCCATAAATTCAAGCACATGGACTGCTTACAATAAGTTGCTCTTCATACGAGTCATGTCAACCTTTAATTTCTTCAACGAGCATTCTTGAACCTACAGACTCCAAGAATATTCTTTGCTTCTCATGAAAGGTAATGAGTGGATGATGATGGGAGTTTCCTTCACATATGCCTGGGGAATCTGTGAATATCTATTTCTTGAAATCTGCAGCTATCAGTACGAATTGGCAACAAAACTTCCTCTTCTTGGTTGGTGGTTGAAAGAATTAACAACTTCAAGCTCGTGGGTGCGCAAATCACTAAAATCTGTGCTAGACCCAGCACATCGATACATTCATCAAGAAGGCCGATCAATGCCTCTACTTCCTTAGAAGATTGAGGTGATTCGGTACGTCAACAAATGTTCTCTGGAACATGGCCTGGATCATCACTGAAGACACAGGCTGCAGCAAGACTTGGGTTTCATATAGATAACTTTAGCCGTTGTTCAGGTTTACCAAAGGATCTATATTACTGTGTGGCTTCGTTGACGTGGTTTTGAATGAATTTGCTGTCTCGCTTTTGGAGCTTGCTTTAACATCAAGTTGAAAAATTAACAGAATCTCATTGGATAATTCTATTTAAAATAACTATGTTTTCCTGTTGTCCTTGAAATGTTAAAATAAAAGGTGTTCTTATAGGTTTCTGGGACATAAACACTAGATGTTCGCACTACAATATACAAACATAACATCGCTAATTTAGCCCCATCTAGTGAATGTCTTCAGAATTATTACTGAAGTTAGCACAAACAGATGCAAGCCTAGAACTGGAAACACAACAGCAGCATTTTCTGGTTGAAAGAAATAATGATCCCTATTCATTAAAGGGTAGACAATTGTTAATCCACCATCAATAAAAAGCATGTATCCAAAACATCTTTAGTATAGTTTGCCAAGAGCTGAATGGCATGTTGATTTATGCCAAAGAACATGTCAGACAGGTTTCCAGGCAAGTATAAAATCATTCATCAAATCATGCAAGCCAAATACTTCATGAATTAGTGGCTCAATTCTAACAATGCATTCCCGAGAAATTACAGAAATACTCAACTCGAATTAGTGTATAGTGTAACCAGTAACAGAGAATCAATAAAAAATAAATTACCTCCTGAGTTAATTCGTCAGCAGAGAGTTTGTGTCGTTCGAGGTCTTTTCGAAGCAGTGAATTTTGCCTTTCCATCTGCAACAATCTTCTTGCAAGATGTACACTGAAAGGGCAGAAGGTAATTGGTCATTAATTGTTTCAAAGCACTGGTGTCCATTTAATTTGCAAAGTTCCGCAATGATTCCACATTGGCTTATAACTCCACAAAGGCAAGTGCAAAAAAGCTTACCTTCTAAAACTGAAAGATCAGTACACTCAAGACCAGTAAGAGATTAAACATATAATTATATTGATTGGGAAGTCACATTTCCCCAGGAGCAGCTTCAGCATTCAAAAATGCTTGTATCTGCTAAATGTCAGAACATTTCAATCAGGCTTTCCTGTTATACTTGGAGAAGACACAAAGTGCTGGAGTAACTCAGCGAGTCAGGCAGCATCTCTGGAGAACATGGATAGGTGACAATTCAGGTCGGGACTCTTCTTCAGACTTGGAGAAGTGTTTTGTTATTAGTTTTTCAGGATCAGGGTCCCATCATCCACTGCACATCGAGAAGATGACAGTTGCACTCTGAGAAGCAGTTCTCACAATGCTGTTGAAAAGAGAGTTCTAGGATTCAGATTTAATGACATTGAAGGACATGCAATATATTTCCACATCAGGATGGCAAATGACATGGGGGGATTTTTTTGGTGGTGGTGTTCCAAATCATCTGTCTTCCTTGCTCTTTTTCAGGGAGAGATTGTGGGTTTGGGAAGTGATGTCGAAGTAGGCTAGATGAGTAACATTGGTGCATTTTGCAGATGGTACACACAGCTACAGTATGGTGTCATGGTGCATATGATGTTATCCTGGGGTGGTGGTAAGGGTACCAAACAAATTGTGCACTTTGTCCTGCAACATGTTCAGATTCTTAGAACTTTCTGATATGCTGTTATCAAGCAACTGAACCATCCACTCACCAACTAGCAAGCAGTCCTTACCTCCCATCTACCTAAATTAAGACATTTGAACTATCTTTAATCAGACTTAATCTTCACTAAACGTTATACCCTTTATCCTGTATCTGTACACAGTGAATGGTTTAATTGTAATCATGTATAGTCTTTTTGCTGACTGGATAGCAAGTAACAAAAAGCTTTGCACTGTACTTCAGTACACATGACAATAATAAACTAATCTAAATATCCAGGCATTGTTGTTTGATAAGTTTCACTTTCAGTATATTAAATAGATTCATGGTTAAGCCTCTTTGCAGAACATCTCTCTTCCAATCCCTGATTTCTAACAGCTTTCAATCCTGGTCTAACTATGGCAGCTCTCTACCTGATCATGTAGTTTTCATTAGAAAATTGCAAATCCAAAACACTCATTTGCCTTTCCCCATAAATAATAAATCCACTGGTTTAAAAAAAATTAGTGTGCTGCAGCCAAATATAAAAAGTGTTAAATTCTATGCTACAGATGTGTTTCAAACCGCAAATAAATATATTTTTGTAAATATATCAATTTCTTTCTCCGGCAGTCTTTGTATATGCATAAAAGAGGCATTCCTTTCTACATGTAAATGTGGTCCCAGAGATTAAAAATAACTAACCGTGACTGAGATCAAGTTTCATATCTTATTCAGTCATGCCAATCTTGGTTTAGTGAATAAAAATCTAAACAAATCACAGTCTCTTGTCATATTTTGGGAAGTCTGCCATTAAAGAAAGCATGCAGGGGAAAAAAAACTTGATTGGCATGTCATTGATAATAGTGAGATTGTTTAATTTACCAGATCGCTTTGCACATGTTTAAATTGCCAGTATTTTGCTTAGAGCCAGAAAAAAACCTGCAAAAGGCAAATTTATATTTTGATATAATGATGCATCATTGACTTTCCTCTTTTATTTGATTTTTGTGAGTCACTATTTACATAAATGGAGTATGCTTTACAATGATTGCTGAAAAAAAACATATACTATCCAAAAGAAAATGTTCTCATGAGGATTAAAAAACTAAAACATAATATACATATTAGTAGATCTCACTATAAGTGTGGACAACATTTTAATTCTTGACCTCTGAAGCAGGTGTCATTCTCTGAAGTTCCATAAAATGTGATTATATCAAGCACCGCAAATCCAGACAAAAGTCAAAGGAGCAATTGTCTGGTATGTAATTTTGCCATTATGTTCAATAAATTTGTTTTTCACAAGTATTGCATTCAATTACTTTGAATTCTGAAAATACTACTTTCATATAATATATTTAGGAAAATAGGAGGGGGGGGAGGGTAAAAAGAGCTGCGAGCCCACATAAGGCACAGGGAAGAGGGGGGGGGGGTGGGGGGTCGTTAGTTAGCTAAAATTGTAAACTTCAATATTCATACCGGTGGGTTGTAAGCTATCCAAGTAGAACATAAGTGCTGTTCTTCCAGTTTGCGTGTGGCCTCATCTGTCAATGGAAGAGGCCCAGGACAGTCCTGGAATGCTTAGAATAGGAATTGGAAGGAGGGTTTAAATGGTTAGCAACTGAGCGATCCAGTAGGCCTTGGCAGACTGAGCTCAAGTGTTTAGCGAAATGTTCGCTGAATCTACACTTGGTCTCGCCGATGTGAAGGAAGCCATATTGGGAACATTGGATGCTGTACAGGAGGTGCACGTTGCATTGAACATCGAATTTTCCAATAAACTGAAGGAACAGCACCTCAAATTTTGCCTGCGTAGCTAACAAACCAACGGTATGAGCATTGAATTCTTCAATGAAACTGGAGAAACAGCGCCTGATATTCTGCTTGGGTAGCTTATATTTAGATATGTAAAAAGGAAAAGATTAGTGAAGACAAATGTAGGTCCTTTAAAATCAGAGACAGGTGAATTTACAATGGGAAACAAGGAAATGGCAGAACAGTTAAACAGGTACTTTGGTTCTGTCTTCACTAAGGATAACACAATCTCCCAGAAATACTAGGGGGCCGAGGATATAGTGGGAGGGAGGAACTGAAGGGAATCCACATTAGTCAGGAATGGTGTTAGGTAAACTGTTGGAACAGAAGGCAGATAAATCCCCAGGGCCTGATGGTCTGCATCCATAGGAGGTGAGCCTAGAAATTGTGGATGCATTGGTGATCATTTTCCAATGTTCTCTCGACTCTGGATCAGTTCCTGTGGACTGGAGGGTAGACAATGTAACTCCACTTTTTAAGGAAGGAGGGAAAGAGAAAACGGGAATTATAGTGGGGAGGATGCTCGAGTCGATTCTTAAAAATGTTATAGCAACGCATTTGGAAAGCAGTGACGGGATCGGTCAAGGTCAGCATGGATTTATGAATGGGAAATCATGCTTGACTAATCTTTTGGAATTTTTTGAGGATGTAACAAGTAGAATCGATAAGCGAGAGTCAGTGGATGTGGTGTATCTAGACTTTCAAAAAGCCTTTGAAAAGTACCCACACAAGAGATTAATATGCAAAATTAGAGCACATGGTATTGGTGGTAGGGTATTGACACGGAGAGAGAACTGGTTGGCAGACAGGAAGCAAAGAGTAGGAATTAACGGGTCCTTTTAAGAATGGAAGGCAGTGACTAGTGGGGTGCCGCAAGGCTCGGTGCTGGGACCCCAGTTAATTACAATATATATTAATGATTTAGAAGAGGGAATTAAATGTGACATCTGTAAGTTTGGGGATAACATAAAGTGGGTGGCAGTGTGAGTTGCGATGAGGATGTTATGAGGCTGCAGGGTGATTTGGATAGGTTGGATGAGTTGGCAGATACAAGGCAGATGCAGTATAATGTGGATAATGTGAGGTTATCCACTTTGGTGGCAAGAACAGGAAGGCAGATTATTATCTGAATGGTGTCAGATTAGGAAAAGGGGTGGTGCAGCGAGACCTGGGTATACAGTGAAGAAAGCTAATGGCATGTTGGCCTTCATTGCGAGAGGATTTGAGTTTAGGAGCAAGGACATCCTACTGTAGTTGTACAGTGAGACCGCACCTGGAGTATTGTGTGCAATTTTGGTCTCCTCATTTGTGGAAGGACATTTTTGCTATTGAAGGAGTGCATTGTAGGTTCACCAGGTTAATTCTCAGCATGGCGGGACTGACATATGATGTAAGTAAGTAAGTTTATTGGCCAAGTATTCACAAACAAGGAATTTGCTTTGGTGCTCCGCCCACAAGTAACTTGACATAGTGACAGTTCGAATGACTCAGAAAACACTAAACATTAATAATAATAAAAAGACATTAATGATAAAACATCATTGGTCAGTCATGTGAACCAACAAAATACCAGATCAAAGGGAGGCTACTGTTGAGTAGAGCAACTACCCGTGTATAAAAACTATTTTTATGTCTGGCTGTGGCAGCTTTGACAATCCGGAGTCGCCTTCCAGAGGGAAGTGATTCAAAGAGTTTGTGGCCAGGGTGAGAGGGGTCAGCGATGATCTTGTCTGCTCGCTTCCTGGCCCTTGCAGTGTACAGTTCATCAATGGAGGGAAGATTGCAGCCAATAATCTTCTCTACTGGTCGTACGATTCGCTGCAGCCTCCAGGTGTTGTGCTTGGTGGCTGAGCCAAACCAGACCATGGTGGAGAAGGTGAGAACAGACTCTACGATGGCCGTGTAGAATTGGACCATCATTGCCTGTGGCAGATAGTGCTTCATCAGCTGCCGCAGGAAGTATATCCTCTGTTGTGCCTTTTTGACTGTGGAGTCGATGGTAGTCCCCCACTTAAGGTCCTTGGAGATGATGGTTCCAAGGAACTAAAAAGACTCCACAGATGTGACTGTGGTGTTGTTGATGGTGAGTGGGGTGAGCTCCCCTAAAGTCTACCATCAATTCCACTGTCTTAAGAGTATTGAGCTCTAGGTTGTTGCTATGGCACCAGGACGCCAGCTGTGACACTTCCTGTCTGTAGGCAGATTCCTCCCCATCCTGGATCAGTCCAATCAGGGTTGTGTCGTCCGCAAACTTGAGAAGCTTGACAGAGGTGTCTGTGGAGGTGCAGTCGTTGGTATAGAGAGAGTAGAGGAGAGAGTACGCAGCCTTGCGGTGCTCCTCTGCTGAGCATTTGAGGGTCCGAGATGTCCTTTCCCAGCCTCACATGCTGCTTCCTGTCTGTCAGGAAGTAGGTGATCCACTGACAGAGGGGTTCAGGCACAGTCGACTCAGAAAGTTTGGAGTGTAGTAGCTCTGGCACAATGGTGTTGAATGCAGAGCTAAAATCAACAAACAGGATCCTCGCATAGGTCCCCTGGCAGTGTAGGTACTGGAGGATGAAGTGCAGGCCCAGGTTGACTGCATCATCCACAGATCTATTGGCCCAATATGAAACTGCAGAGGGTCCAGCAGGGAGTTTGTGATATTTTTCAGCTTGGCCAGCACAAGCCTTTCGAGTGTCTTCATGACTACTGAGGTCAGTGCGACAGGCCTGTAGTCATTAAGACAAGTAATCCTTGCCTTTTTGGGGACAGGGACAATACTGGAGACTTTGAAGCAGGCAGGCACAGTACATGTTTGTAGGAACTGGTTTCATACTTTTCATAGGTCTTGCCTTAGGTAGGTGTGAAGTGGTGAATGGGAAGGAGAGGGTGCAGGGTCCATTCTTTGTAGACTGGGGTCTGGCTGTGTTGGTTGGGGAGGGGGTACCAGGGTTACGTTTCTGATTTTCAAACCTGCAGTAAAACTCATTTAGGTCGACTGGGCTTGTATTCACTGGATTTTAGAAGGATGAGAGGGGATCTTATAGAAACATATACAATTCTTAAAATATTGGACAGACGAGATGCAGGAAACATGTTCCCGATGTTGGGGGAGTCCAGAACCAGAGGTCACAGTTTAAGAATAGTAGGCCATTTAGGACTGAGATGAGGAAAAACTTCTTCACGCAGTGAGTTGTAAATCTGTGGAATTCTCTGCAGGCCATTTCACTGCATATTTTCAAGAGATTTAGCTCTTGGGGCTAAAAGAATCAAGGGATATGGGGACAAAGCAGGAACAGGGCATTGATTTTAGATGATCAGCCATGATCATATTGAATGGCGGTGCTGGCTCGAAAGGCCAAATGTCCTACTCCTGCACCTATTGTTTCTAATCGAATAGTATGGACATCGAATTCACTAATTTTAGGTAACTAACCACCCCAACTACACCCCCCCCCCCCTTTCATGCTCTACCTAGACTCTCTTCCTCTGTCTTTACATTTCACAAATCATCTATCTGTATATCACACCTTTAGGTTTTTCATCTCTGGCTGTTGTCCAACTATTTGCCTATCACCCCCCCCCAAACACCCCTCACCTGTATCCACCCATCTCTTGCCAGAGTTTATACTGTCCCTCCCCCTACCACAATCAGCCTGACCTCCTGAGTTACTCCAGTACTTTGTTTTTTTTGTAAACCACCATTTTATTTTATGTATAGCAAACCTTCTGTTTATAGGGATGGATGAGGGACCAGATTGATGAATGGCAGGCTCTGCTTAAACAGAATGTCATTTGATTCAGTCATGAAGCTCTTGGCATGCAAGTTTATACGTAATCCAGGTAAACAAATCTGAAAAGAGGAAGGGGGCCTATGTTCAATTTAAACTAAACTAAAATCTATGAATTGCTGAAAATAGTAGACATTTCTTCCTTGTGTTGCTAATATTTGCATCTTCTATTTCGCTAGATTTGCAGAACATCGAATTGTTGCATTATGACCGATGACTCATCCAGCATTAAGGAAATACTCAGTGCAAGTATTAGGAGAAACAATTGCTCGAGCATTTTCTGCTTTTGTTTGTCTCAAATATGAAGGGTCAGGGTGCATGTAGGGCAATGACTGACAGAAAACAGGGGTACTAAATTTGATGGGAACAGGGAGGTACCAGGATAATTCAAATGAGTGGAAAAACAAGATAAGTGATTGATCTTCATTTTTCTTGTAACTTATCTCCCAACTATTAGAAGCAAAAGTGTAAAGAAAACAATGAGTATAAAAATGGAGATCAAATAGAAAATATGAGGTAGAACCCTTGGACTTGCATCCAGGGTATCAGATAGACAAGAAAATTATGATATTCTGGAACAGCACATACCCAAAGTCTACAATTCGTTACAATGCTTGGAGGTCTGTGTAACCCTATTAGCTGTTCAGGGCAATATATTTGCAATTGAAAGGCTAGGGGTTTCCCTGGCAGCTTACAGCATTATTAGGATTATGATCTCATCTACAGCAATACAAAAAAGAATCAGCAGTTCAGAAATGGGAGAAAAAGAGATGACATTTTAATAAAGTAACTGCTTTATTCAGTACATCAAGATTTTCAAATAGTTACTGCAGTTATTTTCCCGTCACATAATGAAACTTCAGTTCTATAAACCTGTGACTGTTAGTTACGAGCAGTTCAGTGGGTACTTTATCAAACGTCATCACAGGTGCTGCTGCAGCCTATATATACTTTTCTAAACAGTGATTTACAACTACATTCCCAGACAACATGTCAAGTCAGCAATCTTATTCAAAAAATTGTTGTATGTTAGTAGGAATAGCAATGTAATGCAACATAACAAAAAAATAAGTTCAACAAACTTACTGGCATTAAACTTTTGACCGACAAAAACACTGCTTGAGGTTTGTTTTAATGTGGTTAATATAACTTGTATTATTGATTGACATACAATTAATATAACAAATGTAATTTTAATAGAATTAATATCTTCTAATTCACATTCTTTCTTTTTAAAAATAAACATTGAAAGCATGGAAAATACTTTGTAATATACAGATGGCACATAGGTTCTTGGCATATATTTGCCCTTAAAGGCTTGCAGCAATAAATAGTGATCAAAGTTAAAATAAACATCACTGTATGAATAACAGTGCAGAAAGATGGTCTCTATAGGTGCAGAGAAAGTCATGGTAGTGTATGCTCTGCGTGCTCACCTCCCACACCTTCAGAAATGTTCTAAATGATCAATCTAGGGAAGTGGGACATGAAGATGGTGCACGGAAACAGTTATAGTCATACAGGCCCTTCAACCCAACTAGTTCATGCTGACCAAGATACCCCATCTAAGATTGTCCCATGTGCTTGCATTTGGCAGATATCCCTCTAAATCTTTCCTATCCATGTATCTGTCCAAGTATCTTCTAAATGTTGTTATTATACCTGCCCCCCCCACCCCTCATTCCATACACCCACCACCCTCTACAGTGAAAATGTTCCCCCTTAAATTCCTATTAAATCTTCCCCCTCTCATCTTAAACCTGTGACCTCTGGTTCTTGATTCTCCTATCAATTCCCTTCAAGATTTTATATATCTCTATTAGGTCACGCCTTAACTTCCTGCCCTCCAAGGAATAAAGCACGAGCTTGTCCAATTTCTTGCCCCTGTAGCTCAGGTAATCGAGTTCTGGCAACATCCTCATCAATCTTTTCTGTACTCTTTCCAGCTCAACAACATCTTTCATATAACAGGGATGACCAAAACTGAACAGAATACTCCAAATGTGGCCTCACCAACTTATTTTACAACTGTAACATAATGTCACAACTTCTATACTCAAAGCCCTGACTGATGAAGGCCAATGTACCAAAAGTCTCCTTGACCACAATATCTGGCTGTACTGCCACTTTCATGGAATTATGTACCTTAACTACTAGATCACTGTGCTCTATAATGCTCTCCAGAGCCCTACCATTCACTGTGAAGGTCCTGGCCTGGTTTAATTTCCAAAATTACTAGTCACAGGCCCCCAGTCTGAAAAACAACCTTCCACCATTAATGCCTGCTTCCTTCCACGAAGCCAATTCATGTTCCAATCAGCTTGCTCTTCATGAAGTTATGCAATCTAACCTTCCAGAGCAGCCTACCATCCGGAAACTTATCAAATGCTGAAGTCAATGTTGATATCGTCTACGGTCTAGCCCTCATCAACCTTCTTGGTTACGTCTTCAAAAAACTCAACCAAATTTGTGAGATAGGGTCTCCCTCATATAAAACCGTGTTGACTATACCTAATCAATCAATCTATCCAAATGCATATATATATATACATTTTTATATCGCTTATTCCTCCCCTACCTAACAAAGATGTTAGAGGGGTAGCTGCGAGGAGAGGGGGGAGGAAACGATGGTGTGCCTGCAGTGGCTGCGGATTGTAGTGTTGGTGGAGTTGACTGCTGGAACCCTACAGCAGCGGGGTGAATAAGTGTAAATCCTGGCCAAAAAGGAGCAGGAAGAGAACCAAAACTTAGCAGATGATTCATGCATTGCTTGGCCATTTTGGCCAAGACTGTTTTTCTGTGTATAACAAGACAAGCTGCTGAATGGTGCCAGTAAGTCTAGGTCCCAGATCAATGTTGCAGTTGAGTATCTCTTCAATTGACAGAATTAATGAGATTTTTGCAGAGGACCTCCAAAGTAGTATATATGCATGAAGTTGATTGGATTACTGCAAAAGGATTGTAAATAATGTAAATAATGTTGCGAGACAGTTAACCTGATGTTTGTTGATTGGCCAAAGTGTTAAGCCCTGGCAGGTTTGTTTGAGATCCAAGGTAAATGTTGCATTATTCAGTTAAGTCAGCTTCCTTCCAGAAGCTTCTCCTGGAAACAATGTGTGGGATACTTGGTAATTGGTTTGGGGAACTGTCAATAATGTATTGATGCAATTAATATGTTTGATTGGATTGTAAAGAGACCACCCCTATGTAGTTCGGCCCCTCAAGGTTTGTGGACCTATAAAAGGTGGCTCCATCTTAGATTGAGGTCGATCTTCTAGAAGTGCACTTGGGACCGCGTGACCTTTTGGAGTGTTTCTGCTTGCACGAGGCTGAAGGGCTTGGCCAGGCAGAGACAAGGATCGAACCTGCCGTGGTTTAGGTATTGTATAGGGAAATTTGCTGTTCAATCTAAAAATAAAGTTTAATTGTTCCAGTGCTTGACTCAGTGGTTTTTGACTAGACTGGGGGGTAAGCTTGAGAAGAGTGTATTTACATAAGCAGATCAAACGAAGCCAGATGGAGCTGCACAGAAAGGTGGTGAAAGGAGCTGATGGCATTGCTCTAGTTGATCATTGATCTAGTGCTGCCAGGACACAGAGCCTTAAAGTGAGAAAATATTAAATTGCATATCTCTGTTGGCCAAGTTTGGACTTTTCAGAGACATGACACTTGTACGACGCAACATAATGCTGGAACGTGGTGATTTATTGTGTGTGTCCCAGAAGTGGACTTACTGATCATTTCACTCTTTTATTTATAACTGTATTCATGTGCAGTTTGATTTGACTGAATAGCATGCTCAACAAACTTTTCACTGCATCTTGCTACATGTGACAATAATAAACTAAACTAAAAGTAAACTTAGGTAATAAAGTATGTTGTAGATTAATGTTAAGATTCATCACCCCAATGGCCTTCCAATTTCTATATTTACTGATCATGTTTTCACTGCCTGCATTCTTAAAAGTTTTTTTTAATGCTTGTGCCCTGGGGTAAAACTGAAGGATAAGAATGGAATCTCAGAAATGCTTGAAAAAAGACTGATGGTAACGAAGACCTGATTCTGGATAAATATCTAGTATGTCTGCTTACTGGGATGTTAAGTAATCTTGCTTAAAGCAGCTTTATAAAAACAAGGGAAACGGTTGGAAAACAATTGTCAGAAATGGTTATGCATTTTTCTAATACCAGCCATGCACAATAGATTTAAATGGATGATCTTAACTGGATAGAAGAATAATGTCACTAGCACATTTGCTACTAAATGTTTGATGAATCACTGAATAGTCTTAAATTAAATATTCTATCTGTACAAATTTAAAATACGGGAGGATTCACAGACAAGGAAAGTGGCCAGGATACTTGAGGAACTAGACCAAAAGCAGACCCGTTGGGTCTGTTCCGCCAACCTGCGTTTGCGGAGGGGGGGGGGGGGATGGGGCGAGGCATGAGGCGCCACACACACTAACCACCCCCACACACACACTAACAACCCCTTTTGATATTATATTATTATTAAATTGCTCCTTTTACCCCATAGCCGCCCTATCCACTGACGCATAGTCCCCAACTCGCAGGCGCATCTAGGGGGGCGGTAGAGAGTGAGGACAGAGAGAGAATGGGGAGAGACAGAGAGAGAGAGAGAGAGGCAGAGACAGAAGGGCAAGAGACAGAGGGAGAGGGCGGTGGAGGGGAGGAGGAGATGGAGGGTGGGTGAGGGTGTGGGAGGAAGGGAGCAAGAGATGGAGGAGAGGGGGGAAAGGGGGGCTGAGACGGGGGAAGGGAAGGGGAGAGGGGGTGGGAAGAGAGGGGAGGAGGTGAGAAGAGGGGGGTGTAGGGGAGCCGAGCGAGTGAGTGCACTGCGAAATGCGGAGACAGAAGCGGCTTCTGACTCTCTGGAAACCCACAGCTGGAATGAGCGCGCAGGGGTGGGTGGGGCGGGGTTTCACGAGCTGCGCCGACAGTGAGGAGAACCTCGATCAGCGCATGGACAATCTGCAGAACAAAGATCCTATAGCTGAGCGCAGCTATAGGATCTTTGCTGCAGAACATTCTCGTTCTTTCTGCGCCTTTTGAAGAACGGGGGGGGGGGGTGGTGGTGGTGTAACGTACCCCGTGGAAAACTGTGCATGCGCATTGACAGTAGCTGTATTAATCCACAGCGGGGGGGGGGGGGGGGGGGGGGCATGTGGGCATTGTGACTGGCAAGCGGTGATTTTTTTTAAAAAAGTGAGATTTGTGGACATTTTAATTCAAAATCTGGGGAAATAATTGAGTAATTTTAAAGAGGAGTGGGTTTCTGAAATCATAACTTAAATCCCTATCGAAATATGTAAAAATCTCCACCTTTTTCCGTCTGGCTTTCGAGGAAATACGTTTCAAAGGCAAAATGATAAACACCCGCAGTTTTAAAAGCAGATAATGAAATGGACATGGAAATGTCCCTTTGCATCCTAACCCAGTTTATTATCACCAATTTATCATCAAAATTGCCTGAAAAAATGGTGTGCATCTAATCATGCTCTATTGTGAACACGGAATTAATTTCAGTTATGGAATGTAATCAAATATCTTTTCACAATGCTGGATGAAGAATTCCCCTTATCATTCAGTTATTACTGGTAGCACTATGGACATTTTAGCAGAAAAGAGGCCACTGCCAGTGAATTTCTGTGCCAACACAGGTCTTACGTAACAAGGTAGTTTTGTTTTACTCTAAGATGGACAAGTACACTGAACGTTTTTCAGGTGCAGTTCATGCCTAACCGCTGTAGATGAAATGTACAGAAAAGGATTAAAAAATGTTTCAGATGAGCTCCTATTATTATTTGGATTGTCATTTAAAGAAGAAATGCACTAGACGGGAGTATGGTATGATAGAATTTCCATAAATACTTCAATTGTCACTTCAATACTTGTTAGAGGAATATTCCATGACTGTGGATAGATTATATTATGAAGGGACTGAGAGTTCAACTTGTCCAGGTTTAAAGGAATTGATTTTCTTTAATTGAATATTTCTTTACAATTTTAGATCATTAATAATTTATAGATCATAAGTGATAGGAGTAGAATTAGGCCATTCGGCCCATCAAGTCTACTCTGCCTTTCAATCTTGGCTGATCTATCTCTCCTTCCTAACCACATTCTCCTGCCTTCTCCCCATAACCCGTACTAATTAATATATTATATACTGTATTAATTCTAAACCAAAAGAAGAGAAAATTTGAGAAGATTTGAACATTGGCTTCAAAAATCACTTCAAGTTATGTTAATCCAGAATTAGGATTGGAAAAATATCATATTTCAACATCCGGCATTCAGTAGTTGGAAAAAGAAGTGAACAAATGTCAAGCCCTTACCTCTGCTTAAGGCGCCGTTTTGCTGTTGTGGGAATGTTGGCACCATAACCATAAGAGAAAAGGACATGTTCAGCATCATCCTCATCTTCCACTGCAGTCAGCAAATAAATTATTATAAACATATGGCAGTAGAATTTGAAAAATCAGAATACACTTTTATTAATGAGTTGCAGCCTGCAAAATCAGTAATGCATCAAATGCTTACTGAAGAGCCAGTCCCATTCAGCCGTCATTTGCTCATTTACGCGTCATATGTAAAATAGGTCGAAGCTTTGTGACGCATGGGTAACGTGTGGGTAGTGCGGGACGGGCGCATGGAGAGGCGTGGAGTGTGAAGTTGAGCGCGGTATTGCGCGGCGCTCCAGGATTTCGTGCTGTATGAAATCCTCGTGCGCCACCTATGTTACGTATCGCGTACGCACGCTGATGCATTGGGTACGCACGCTGACACATTGGCATCGCACGCTGCGTCCCAGTGTCTCACGTGTATCGCGTGGTGATGCATGGTTACGTCACCTTGCGTAACCATGCGTCACCGCGCGCCGCAGGGTATTCTAATCACATCATGCGCACCAGACTGCAAGATGATGAGCGATTTGCGCGCGACGTCGCACGTAACGACGCGTCGAACTATTTTAAATATGACATGTAAATGAGGTGCAAATGACGGCCAAGTGGGACAGGCCCTTGAGGTTGTCATGGATCATTCAGTAATGCTCAATAAGCGATAAAAAACACATTTTTTAGGAATGTAACATGATAATGGCACTGAGTGTCAGAGCTGGTTCAGCTCTTCTGTGGACATAGTCATTCCCTAGCACTTGCAGGGCATATTATTTGCCACCTGTTGGGCGATCTGGATATTTCCCAGATATTGGAGTGCAACAAAAAAATGTTTTATTATTAATTGATTTGGAAGGCATGATAGTCAGCAAGACTTTTTCTAAATGTATCCAATTAATGCTACATCACCTTTGTTGCATTTACCATTCATTAGATACATGCCTGTATTGAAAAAAATCTTGCTGATCATCATGCTATCACTTTTTATGTGAAATATATAGGGTTACTGGACATTGAAATATTGAAGAACATTGCTCTCCAAAGGTTTATGAGTAATTGCAAAAAATAGATGGAAGTGACACACAAATGAGACCCCAAATTACCCCAATTCAGTCTCATCTGCCCTCTTCTTATTTCCCTATAACCTTACAACTTGCACTCTCTCATGTTCTTTAATTCTTTTGTGCTTAGCTGCACAAAGGAAAAGTCTACAGTGGTGAATTCACCAACCAGCATGTCTTTGGCATGTGGAATGAAACTGAAGCGCTGGCTGTCATGAAGGACAGTGCAAACCCCACAGTGAGGATTGAATGTGGGTCCTGGAAATCTGAGGTTAAAGCACGGATGCCTGCATTGAGATGCCTTAGTCAGGTGCCAGAATTGTCAGCATCAGCCAACAAAACCAATATACAGGATCTTCGAACAATTAATCTTAAAAAATATTACTGCCATGGAGTGTCAGAGCTGTCCCTTTGATCCAACTTATCCACGTTGATCAAGTTGCTGAGCTGAACTAGTCCCACTTGCCGCTGTCTGTCTATCTATCTTGTATTTCATATCTATCTATCTATCTATCTATCTATCTATCTATCTATCTATCTATCTATCTATCTATCTATCTATCTATCTAACACTAAAACTCTGATCTTGTACGTGTGTATATGTGCGTCTTTACATCTTCGCAAAGAAATTACGCAGTAACAATAACATGAAGTCGGGATCTGCCCCAAAGATGATGTCAGGGCCTGGACTGGAGACTGCGGCAGCTGAACTGACGGCTGCAGCCTACAGCCAGGGCTGGGCTGAGTACGAAAACCAGGCCGAGTTCCAGGCCCTGGCGCTGCTCTACGACCTGGGTAGGTGCTGCCTCTACCCCTCCCATACCACTCCCTCTTTACCCCCTCTGCCTCCCTCTCTAGCCACGCCTGCGCAGTTGGGGGCTATGCGTGAGTGGATAGAGCGGGGAATGGGGTAAAAGGAGCGAATTAATAATGTTAATATAATATCAAAGGGGGGGGGGTTAGTGTGTGTGTGCGTGTGGTGGGCGGTTAGTGTGTGAGGCCGCAGGCCCCCCCCCCCCCCCCGCATTGAGGGGACGGGACCCAACGGGTCCCACTTGGTTTAGTACTTATTAAAAGTCTGATCTTGTACGTGTGTATATACGTGTGTGTGTGTGTATATGTGGCTGTCTTTAAAGCTTCGTAAAAACACTACGCGGTAACGATAACATTTTTACATATTCCGATTGACATATTTCCTCTCGAGGAGGGGATCACCTTATCTGAACATTTTATGCTTTATTTCTCGACTCATTACAGATTAAAAGACTAAAAGAGTCAAAAGACTTAGAAATTAAAATGACCAGCTTCAACCGATGATGTCACAATGGCTAGGCTAGCAGTGATCAGCGGGTGAGTTCCAGGGCCATGTACCGTGTAGGCCACGGACAGGTCCGGAGACCGCCACCGACTCTGAACGTTTTTAAGGGCTGTGTAGCCCACAGCCAGGCCCAGGAGCCACCACCGACATCGAGTGAGGGCCTAGTACTGGGTAGGTCACGGACAGGTCCGGAGAAGCCACCGACAAAAACTTAGTCAACCTGGGTCAAGGGAGAAAGCCGGCCACGTGAAAAGCAGACCAGCAGAGTTTTAAAAAAACCAGCTGCGAGAGAAGCGTACCGTTCGTGAGAGAAAGCCCGGTTGCAGGAGACGACCGCGAGCAGAGAAAGCCCGGTCAGGAGCAGTCAGCCCAACCGTGAGCAGAAAAGAGGGTCTGGCCACGCAAGAGAAGCAGACCGGCTGAGTGGGAAAGCCGACCGCGAGACAAAAGCGGACCAGGCCCCGCGAGAGAAGTGGGACACAGCGCACGGTTGCAAGAGATGGCCGAGAGCGGGGAAAGCCCGGCTGAGAGAAGAGTCAGCTCAGTCGAGTGAGAAAGCCGGCCACGCAAGAGAAGCGGACCAGGCCCCGCGAGAAAAGCAGGACAAAAGCTGAGAGCCGAGAAAGCCCGGACGTCAGGGGAAGTCCGGCCCAGAGCGAAGAGTGGGTCCGCGCGAGAGAAGCAGGACACAGCACTCAAGCACACAGCACTTGGGCCGAGTGAGAAGCCGGCCGGGAGAGAAGCGGGTCCGCGCAAGAGAAGCGGGACATAGAGCTTACCCAGTCCCCGTCGGCAGGGCACAGTCCCGACGAGCCGAGCAGCCAGGCGTGCCGGAAAGCCAGCGACGAGCCGAGCAGCAGCGACTTACCTTCCGCAGGGCGTACAAGGGAGACAGCACGCAAGTCAGTAGAGCAACGGGAGTCGACTTGGCTGCGCGCCAGCGGCAGCTAAAGTAACGGTGAAGCCCGGGGGAGCCAGCAAAAGCAGCCAGGCGGGCCGCAGAGCCACGACGAGTGGAACAGCAGGACCAGCAGCGGGAGCCAGCAGAGTGAGGCCGCGCCGCGGAGTTGACTTGGCAGGCAAGTCAGCGGTGAAACAGCGGAGGCAACAGCAACGGATGAGCCAACGGATGAGGCTTGAGTTTCAGCCTCAAACTGAAATATACAGTAGTTGTAGTGCAGTCTCACCACCGTGCATATGTAGTAAGAAAACTATACAGAGCGCAAATCAAAGCCACTGTTGTATTGCAAAGATAATATAGATCCTACTTCTTGATGAATAACCACAAAGGTGATTTAAGAAGACAAATAGATGACCAACAGAAAAGGCTTAAACGATACAAAGAACGGTTAAATAAATGTGTGACGATGAGCAAAAAGCTGTTAATAGAAAAGTCTAAAGAAGATAGGCTTGTTGTTCAAGACAAAAGTATGCAGGACTGATTGCGATTAGGGTACTTCACTATAGTCAAGCATGGAGCTTCCTTCAGAGCAATGGACAAATGGTTATGCATTGCAGCATGTTATTATACAACAAGAGCAGATAAATACGCAGCGCCAGGAAATTGAGCAACAGAGGAAGCTGCTAGAAAACTAATACCTGCAGTCATGTGTCAGATCCCACCTACAAATACGGAACAGAAACAGAGGAAAACAAAGCAAAACAAAACAAAGCAGAGAAGGAAATGTTAACTTTAGCAGAATATCAAGAACAGGAAGAAATCTGCAAATTAGATTAGGACATTTAAAAAGGGAAGAGGCAGAGATACAGGTAGAGTTAGAGTGATTAGAAAGAGAGTGCAGTTTCCACAGAAGGGAACGGCAAAGGATAACACAAAGCAAGGGGTAATGTATGTGGTTTAAGGAAGATGAGTGGAATGAAAAATTATAAGTGCTAAGTTCAGATACGATTATTACAGTTATGAGGATGTAATGCAAGATGACTGTAATAATATAATTTTGCAACAGTGTTAATCAATTATATTTAATGTAATAGAAAGGGTGTTATCCGCCTCCAAGTTAAAGGGGGAGCAGTGTAATGTATATAATGTAAATGGTGTTACCTGCCTCCAAGTTAAAGGGGGAGCAGTGTGTTGTATGTAATATAATTAGCATATGTTATGTTTTGTGCGAGGGGACGCTTTCGCTGAGGGAGACTCAACGTGGCATCCTAGAATAAAGAAGCTTGTTAGTTTACTCCTGTATCTGAGTGTTCTTTTAAGTCAGTTCCAAGCACCCAAATACACTACACAGACCCAACGGGTCTGCACTTGGTCTAGTATATATTACTAAAACTCTCATCTTGTTTGTTTGCGTGCATGTCTGTCCGTCATGCCCTGAATTACGGCAAAACGGTACACAATAGCGCTATAGTTTTTGGACCACCTTACTCACCATTGTCACGTGGTGCGGTGTATGAAGTTTCGTTCAGGTTTATGGTATATTTTACAAGTTATTCACATTTAAAACTTTAAAAACTGTAACTTTTCGCTTACTTCTCACTGTGAAAAATCAAAACCTAACTGCTGGCCCTGCCTGCAACAATGTTGCAAATCACGGAACACTGAGTCCTGGCAGCAAATGCAATTGCATTTTTTCCCCTGGCAGCAAGTGCAATCGGATTTTTTTTAAAGTTTAAAATGAGGTAAGGTGAATAAGGGGAAATGAGCCGCCCCTGCGCAGTTGGCGGCTATGGGTGAGTGGTGGAATATTGCGTTGGGGAAACGAGTTGTGTTGGCGGAACGGGTGAGACAATTACTCACCATTGTGCTGTGGTGTGTCAAGTTGCGTTCAGATTGATGGTATATTTTACAAGTTATTCACATTTTTAACTTTACAAAATCCCACTTTGAGAACAATTTCTTCCATCTGCACTGGCAGTTAGCAGCTATGACGTCAATATGGGATCTCATTTACATAAACTGACTGTCAGCAGTGTTCCACTGGCAGTTAGCAGCGTATGACGTCACAATGGGATCTCATTTACATAAACTGCCCGTCAACAGTGTTTCACCCAGTGCAATAAGAGACAAAGATCCTATAGCGGAGCAAGATAGACCACTCCTGCTAAATGCAATGGGCTGACGTGTATTACGCAACGGAGCGGAACGTGGGCCTTTTTTTCATCCATTTCAGTAACCTGACCCAACGTTGCGGGGGAACAGTTTGTGTTAATAAATTATAATTCGGAAAATGAGAAGATATTTACCAAATAACTTTTATTATTACGGGGATGTTTCCGTAACCGGCTTACGTCTCCCCACTAGTATCTTTGCTCCGCTATGGGATCTTTGGTGCGGAGACGGAAGCCGGTTACGGAAATGGGCCCGAAAATTACCCATGAATCTGCCCATGACCGTACTACGTCTTTTTCGTCGAGTGGGCTATCTTGCTTGCTATATGATCTTTGATAAGAGATTTGTTATATTGTTGTAAGGAGAGGTAGGGAGTGGGGGAGGAAAAGAGGAGAAATGCTATTTAAACATTTTGTTTAGTGGCGGAGTGGGGTTGGGGAGAGATGAGGAGTGGGGGAGCAGGGGGAATGGAGGGAGGGAGTGACTGAGGGGAGTTGAAAGGAGAGGGAGGGAGGGAGTGGAGGAGGAGGAGGGGGAGAGAAGAGGGAGGGTGAAGAGGAGGGGGACGGAGTGTTGGGGGATGAGGGGAAATGAGCCTCGCCTGCACAGTTGGGGGCTACAGGTGAGTGGTGGAATATTGCTTTGGGGGAATGGGTTTAGTTAGGGGAACAGGTGAGTAGTCAAAACAGGTTGCGTTGGGGGAACGTGTGAGTGGTGGAATATTGCATTGGGGGAACAGGGCCCAATGGGTCAGGGAGGTAGGGAGGGGAGAGGGATTATGCGTGGAGGGAGTGAGTGAGGATAGGGAGTGACTTAGGGTAGGGGAAAAGAGGGAGGGAGAGGTGAGGGAGGGAGAGAGGGGAGAGAAAAGGGAGGGTGAGAGGAGGGGGAGTTAGTGTTAGGGGATGAGGGGAAATGAGCCGTGCCTGCGCAGTTGGGGGCTACGGGTGAGTGGTGGAATATTGCGTTGGGGGAGAGGGTTGCATTGGGGGAACGGGTAAGTGAGGGGGAAACGGGGCACAACGGGTCCCACTTGGTCTATATATTACTAAAACTTTCATCTTGTTTTTATATTTCTATATTTGTTTGCCCGGTTTGTACCTATATTTGCACAAAAATGGTACACAATAGCGCTACAATTTTTGGCCCACCTTACTCACCATTGTCCTGTGATGTCAATTAAACAAATTTTGTTCAGATTGATGCCATATTATTGTGGCATTTCATGCCACAACTTCTTGACATTTTAAACTTTACAAAACCAAAAAAAAAGTTTTTCCATTTTGCCTTGCCCGTCAGCAGTGTTCCACCTCACAATTACGTCACAATGGGATTCCGAATTTCATTTACATTAAAAAAAAACTCAAAACATCGCAACTTTCATTGTGGGGGGTGGGAGGTTCCATTTTTTAAAAATTGTGATTTTCATTGCAGTGGGGGGGGGGGGGGGGGGTGGTGGAATAGGGGGGAGGTGAGTAGCGGGGAGCAGGGGGATAGAGGAGGGGGGGTAGGGACTGGAGAGAGGTTATCGAGGGAGAGAGGGAGGGAGAGGTGAGGGAGGGAGTGTGGAGGGGAAGAGGAGAAAGGAAATAAATGGGAGGTTGAAGAGGAAGGGGAGGGAGTGCTGGGGATGAGGGGGAATGGAGGAGGATAGGGGTAGGAAGAGGGATGGCGATACGCAGTTGGGAGAGGGTTGCCGTGACTCGCGTCACGAAGGGGATCTCTGGTGCCACAATGGGAAATCCTCAGCCGCGCCTGCGCAGTTGGGGGCTGTGGGTGGGAATGTTGTGTTGGGGGAATGGAGCCCAACAGGTTCCACTTGGTGCAGTATACCTCTAAACTGTTCCCATCCACGTTCCTGTCCATGTCTTTTACATGTTAAAATTGTACATGCCTCTACCTCTTCTATGCATGCACTACCATCTGTGTGAAGAAGTTTCCCCTCTGGTCACATTAAACCTTAACCCTCTGAAATCAGACTTCCCTACCCTGGGGAAAAGATTATTCACTAGGGCTAGTCACTTTATTTATGCCCCTATGATTTTATACATTTTTATAAGGTCACGTCTCAGTCTCTTACTCTCTGGGGAAATAAAAGTCCTCACCTATTCAGCCTTTCCATATAATTCAATTCCTCCAGTCGTCATAAATCTTTTTTGCACTTTTTCCAGTTTAATGATATTATTCCAACATCAGGGCAACCAGAATTGTCGACCAAATGTCAACTTACAAATGTCTTCTACAGCTGTAGTACCATGTTTCAACTTCTTACCAGTGATGTCTCAACGCCCGTACTCATCAGTGAGTATTGGTTTAAGTACACGTGCACAGCATTTTGATTAGTGAGTGCAAGCACCATACTTCAGCCACTTCATTAAACTCTACTAGATATGTATGGATTATTTAGAATAATCCTATATCGATAATGGTAAGACTAATATTGAAGAATAAGTACTTTGCGGATGGTGAAACAAAAGATCATACAACCTGATTTTTTGCTACTAACCAGTTTATAATTTTGTTACGTAACTGTGAGAAAACCTCAGTCTAATCTTCAGATGCAACTTACTTTCAGCCGATTGCATTATAACGCCATCCAGCTCTTGTTCTAGTTTCTCATAGGTCACCAATCGTGCTTGAAGCTCGGTGTTTTGAGTCTGAAGCTCAGTGGTATGCTTGTCTGCTGATGCTTGCAGTTTGTAAAATTCTTTTGTTAAAACCTGTTGAGACAACAATGCAAGAAATGACAATTAATTGTAAACCTCCTTTACATACTAACTTCAAAAACTTGAATACACATTGTTACACTTAACTTTCTGTCAGCCTGCTATATAACATGCTCACATACAATTTCTATGCATTATTTAACAGACACTCACTATAAGGTGATGAATTAACAGCAAAATGAAATTTGCACACGCCTGTAGTTGTACATGAAGAACCCTGAACAATTGCAGCAGACTGGTAATTGTGTTGGAAAACATGCATAATTAGGCATAGGATGGAAAAGGACGAAGGAGAAGGGCAAAGAGGCAGATGGAATTGTCAGAATAACAAAGGGATAAAAGAAATACGAAGTGGAGAGAATAAGGATTACAAATGGATGGGATGAGACGAGCAAATTGGTAGGATGGCAAGAAATGTACAGAGCAGCTGTGGGCATGGAGCTAGTGATGGAAAGAAGATTTGGTGAAAGGGAGGCAGAGGTGGTGATGGGGGAGAAGTTAGAGGAGATGGAAGGGAGAAACGCACAAGGAGTACACTTGTTGTTTCTGAACTATTGGCCAAAGAACCGGATTGCTGACCGTGAGGCAAGAGTAATTAAATAATCATGTCCATTAAACTGACCATGAATAGAATTGACTGTTCAATAGTGTACTTCAGCAAGGAAATGACAGCTTTAACTAGTTTGACCTATTTTGACTTTCAATTGCTCTGTGAAATGACCCAGCGAGCTACTCAACTAAAAAAAAGCAATTGAATATAGACTATACAGTGGCTTGCAAATGTTTTCATATCCCTTGTCCACATTTTGTCACGTTACAACCACAAACGTAAATGTCTTTTATTGGGATTTTATGTGATAGACCAACACAAAGTGGCGCATAATTGTGAAGTGGAAGGAAAATGATACATGGTTTTCAATTTTTTTTTTACAAATAAAAAACTGAAGTGTGGCGTGCAAAAGTGTTCAGCCCCCTTTACTCTGATACCCCTAAATAAAATCAAGTGCAACCAGTTGCCTTCAGAAGTTACCTAATTAGTAAATAGAGTCAACTTGCGTGTAATCTAATCTCTGTATAAATACAGTTGTTCTGTGAAGGCCTCAGAGGTTTGTTAGAGAACATTAGTGAACAAACAGCATCATGAAGCCCAAGGAACACGCCAGACAGGTCAGGGATAAAGTTGTGGAGAAGTTTAAAGCAGGGTTAGGTTATAAAAAAATATCCCAAGCTTTGAACATCTCATGGAGCACTATTCAATCCATCATCCGAAAATGGAAAGAGTATGGCACAACTGCAAACCTACCAAGACATGGCCGCCCACCTAAACTGACAGGCCGGGCAAGAGGAGCATTGATCAGAGATGCAGCCAAGAGGCCCATGGTAACTCTAGAGGAGCTGCAGAGATCCACAGCTCAGGTGGGAGAATCTGTCCACAGGACAACTATTAGTCGTGCACTCCACAAATCGGGCCTTTATGGAAGTGTGGCAAGAAGAAAGCCATTGTTGAAACAAAGCCATAAGAAGTCCCGTTTGCAGTTTGCACAAGCCATGCGGGGGACACAGCAAACATGTGGAGGAAGGTGCTCTGGTCTGATGAGACCAAAATTGAAGTTTTTGGCCTAAATGCAATACGCTATGTGTGGCGGAAAACTAACACTGCACATCACCATGAACACACCATCCCCACTGTGAAACATGGTGGTGGCAGCATCATGCTGTGGGGATGCTTTTCTTCAGCAGGGTCAGGGAAGCTGGTCAGAGTTGATGGGAAGATGGATGGAACCAAATACAGGGCTTGGAATCTTGGAAGAAAACCTGTTAGAGTCTGCAAAAGACTTGAGACTGGGGCGGAGGTTCACCTTCCAGCAGGAAAACGATCCTAAACATACAGCCAGCGCTACAATGGAAAAAGCATATTCATGTGTTAGAATGGCCCAGTCAAAGTCCAGATCTAAATCCAATTGAGAATCTCTGGCAAGACTTGAAAATTGCTGTACACAGACGCTCTCCATCCAATCTGACTGAGCTTGAGCTTTTTTTTGCAAAGAAGAATGGGCACAAATTTCAGTCTCTAGATGTGCAAAGCTGGTAGAGACGACCCCAAAAGGCTTGCAGCTGTAATTGCAGCGAAAGGTGGTTCTACAAAGTATTGACTCAGGGGGGCAGAATATTTTTGCACGCCACACTTTTCAGTTTTTTATTTGTAATAACATTTGGAAACCATGTATCATTTTCCTTCCACTTCACAATTATGCACCACTTTGTGTTGGTCTATCACATAAAATCCCAATAAAATACATTTACGTTTGTGGTTGTAACGTGACAAAATGTGGAAAAGTTCAAGGGGTATGAAAACTTTTGCAAGCCACTATTGTAAATGCTATTATTGTTGGCAATGACATATGAATGAATAGTAATAAAAAGAGATGGGACTGTGGCAGGGTACGATAAGAAAACAAGTTCAGTTTAAAGGCAACAAGCTTGATAGAGAATACTCATAGGATCCGCTTATCCAAGCATTTATAAATATTTACAATGAATTTTGATAAACCAAGAACACAAAAAACATAAATTGGAGGAACCTGTACCATTCCTGTGTATTAGGGTGTGTTATTATTTTTGCTAGTAACAAAATGAAGAGCACTTAAGGACTGCCAATATTACCCAAAGGCAAATTCTGAGACATTTCTGTGATTGAAATAGCAAAGACTAACTTATGCAAGGAGACTAAATATATGAAGAATTTTCTCATTCTATTATCATTGGTTCATCTTGTATTTAAAAAAGGAAAGAGTGAAAGGTTTTTTCCACCCCATTCTGATCGAGGGCTAGCAGAAGGCATGTTTTGCCGATCTATAATTGACAATCATTTTTATTAAACAATCCATTTCGAACCATGAACTTTGATTAAATTTAGTGATGAAATTCAAAATAATAAAGATGCAGTGAAATGGCTGGCCTCCCAATATCCACAAAAAGGCCACTCATTGATTGTCACTGGAATCCAAGCTGACTAAACACATCTCAAAGGAAAAAAAACTTATGATTGTTTTGGCCTTCATTATTAAGGATTATGCTTTCCAAAAAAATTATAGTTCCCACAGGAGCTTTTTTTTTTTAACTTAAAGGGTAAGTTTTATTTGTTATTTTTATAAACAAAGTACCAATTTCAGAGTATGTGTAATACAAAAAAAGAGTGTTTCATTATTTCTGGAAAGCACTGTTTGTACTCATTAGACAACCTCAAAAGCTTATTTAAAGTAAATTCATTTTTTATATTATAGTAGTCAAGGTAACAGTCTATAACCCCCAGGATCAGGCTTCTGATGCATTATAAGATTGGAATAACATTTGTTCTTTTCCAGACTTCTGGTGCCACAGTTTTGTCTAATGAGCTGAAACAATTTTCAGAACTCTTAGATGTATTCAATCTGATCAGCCTGCTTTATAAATATTCAAGCATATCATATTTTCAATTGCTGTGCTGACTTGTATTTTATCCACACTTACAAGGTATTCTAAATTGTCAGTGAAGATCCAACTAAATCATTCCAACAGAAATTTTGAGCACACAACTGAGTATTCATTTGTGTATTTGATCTGTTCAAATGATCAGGTTCATCTCTACTTTTGATGGCCTTGTCCCCAGAAAAATGTTTGGTCTTGTGGTTGTCTGTCCAATAGAAACTCCTATGCTCCATTGGTTAAATCATCACATCTTGATAGACCAAATTAATTGTCTTCAGACTGCATTCTCCGACATCAAAACCAGCCAATAATCCATAAACATCCTGGGGAATAAAGATCACTATTATCCTCCTATACCCTACCTCTTCTACCTTCCAGTACAATATCTAGCATGAAGTATGAAGTACATGGTGATCATGGACTAGTCTGAAGGAAATGAGAAAAGTTATCTTTCAGAAGAGGGTAGGCATTTCTTGGTATAAACTCAAACTGTATTGGGGCAAATCAAATTTGTCACTTCAGCACACATTATTTCATGCTGGGTTCTTGTTCTAAGTCTGTAAATAGGCACTATGATGCAACTTACATAGCTAATGTTTTTACCTTCAGAAAATTTGGTCTCATTAGTTTAGGGACTAATTACATTACATGAAGTATCTGCCATTAGATATACATTTTGATTGCAAAATGACTAGAAAACCTAAAATGTCTGCCCCTGACAGGCTATAACTTCATATCATTAGTCTTATTGGTCACTCCATTACTGTCAAATTTATATTATCGTTTTATTTATATGATGGATAAGTACCCTCTCTATGTTGGGAAGGTGCTTGTATTTCCAAAAGTTTCAAATAAAACCCTTAACATTTTGGAAATGCTCAGCAGATCCAGCAGCTCTATGTAGAGAAAGAAACACTTAATGTTTAAGGTGAATGTCCTATATTTAGAACTAATTTGATTACATTATATTCGGGATTTTTTAAGAGCCTCGATACAAACATTTCAGAATTTATACAAAAATATCAAACATTACTTGTTATAGTCATTGAGTAATAGAGGTCTACAGTATGTAGCAGGCCCTTTGGCCCCCAAAAGCCTTACCTGCTGTGCATTTCTAGCATTTTTATTTGTATTTTCCTCTCCAGAACATTAACAGTGGGAAAGAAGTGCTTGGCTCCTGAAGTTATCATGATGCAATAAGTCAGAGGCATTTAAATCTGACTACATCAAGTGTGTTTAATTATCACATGTACCAAAATCAGAACAATGACATTCTTATGTGCAGCAGCATAACAGTATCTGTAAACACAATACTCACAGATAACACAATAAATCATCATATAATGACTTAATGATGGGAAAAGGATGGTTATAAGCAGGATGCTGCTTATAATTTTGGGATGCAGGCAAGGAAAACAAGCAGCTAGAAATTTGTTCCAACGCCTATTGCAGCCTTCATCCTTGCTTGAATCCACTTTGGTATATTAGTACCCTTTTGCAAGACAGTTTAGCCACAGAGCAAAATGAACAATGCAAAAGAGCATGGTGTTGCCAAATTGTAGTGTGTATAATATAGTTCATTCTATCATCTTGAAATTCTTTGAGTACATCTGCCATTTAGTTGCTGTAAAATAAAATCAATTACTTTACCTCAAGTTTCTTCTGGTATTTATCACATTCCACCTGGCAGTGCTTTAAATTTTTGGCTGTTTCCTCTTGTACCAACTGAGCTCGTTCTGCCTCAAACGTTTTTACTTTTGTCTGGTTCATGAGTTCGGATACACGGCTATCTGTGTTAACCTGTAGCTGCCTAAACCTAGAAATCAAGACCGGTATGAAAAATGTGCAATTTTTTTGTTTAGCCAATTTACATAAACATACTTTTGTGCAGTCACAGCCATACATGGTAGAATGTTTTAGTAGCGAGAACATTGAATAAAAAAAGATTAAATAAAAACTCCAATAATGAATTCAAAAAGGTAACAAATGTTAACATTTTATAAGCTGATTCACAACCAGAATATCCCATGGCAACAAATGAGTAAAATGCTACAGTAAATTAGATTTTACAGAACTATTAAAATATAAAAAGTGATCATTTATGTTAAAGGATCAACTTCCTTTCTCGCTCCTCAATTTTCCTCAACATGTATTAACTTCCTGAAATTAGCTTTGAAAAGGATTACATATGGACGGCAAGGTATAACTAAAGCCAATTATCTTGACCTCTACGATGATCTCTCTCTCCCCCTCCCTCTCCATATATACACACACACACACACACATACAGACCAAGTACATTTAGTTAAAAGTACATTTTTAACTTTACAAAATCCAGTTTGAGAAAGAGTCACTTGAACACTGCAGTGGCAGTTACAGCTATGACATCACAATGGGATTGTAGCCCTGCCGCTACAATGCTGCAAATCCCAGGACACAGAGTCCTGGCAGCAAGTGCAATTGGATTTTTTTTTTAAGTTTAAAAAGAGGAAGGGTGAATAAGGGGAAATGAACCACCCCTGCGCAGATGGGGGCTATGTGTGTGGTGGAATGTTGCATTGGGGAACGGGTTCCGTTGGGGAGACCAGGCCTCCCTTGGGGGCTATGGTTGAATATTGCGTTGGGGGAACGGATTGCCTTGGGGGACCAGGCCTCCCATGTAACAGGGACCCAATGGGTCCCACTTGGTCTAGTATATATATTACTAAAACTCTCATCTTGTTTGTTTCTATGTGCTCCTGAAATTATGCCAAACGGTACACAATGGCGCTACAATTTTTGGCTCACCTTATTTACCATTGTTTGTGTGTGTGGTGTATCAAGTTGTGTTCAGATTGATGGTTATTTTACAAGTTATTCACGTTTTAAACATTACAAAACCTCACTTTGAGAAACATTTCTTCCATCTGCACTGGCAGTTAGCAGTGTACGACATCACAATGGGTTCTGATTTACATTTTTTTAAATTCCCGTTTTAAAAAACTGCCCGTCAGCAGCTTCCACCTCACAATGATGTCAAGGGGGGTAGGGAGGGGAGGGTGGGTTATTGAGGTAGGGAGGAAGGCTGAGGGGTAAAAAGACAGAGGGAGCGGTGAGGGAGAACGTGGGGGGGGGGAGAGCGGAAAGAAGAGGGAGGGTGGAGGAGGGGAGGGGATGCTGGGGGATGAAGGGAAATGAGCCGCGCCTGTGCAGTTGGGGGAAATGGGCGAGTGGTGGAATATTGCGTTGGGGGAATGGGTGAGTGGTGGAATATTACATTGGGGGAACGAGATCCAACGGGTCCCACTTGGTCTAGTAATCTATAAAATCATTTAAAAAGTGTCATAGAAAGAAACAGCAAGAAATAAGCCCTTTGGCCCACAGACTGTGTATCAACCATTAATTTTGTGTACCAGTGCTATTAATAGGTTCCTTGAACTTGATTTATTTCAGCTGAATTGCAGTATTGTCTGGTTGCATAAAACAAATCTTGTTACTCTGCCATATACTTGCAGCACAACATACTTGCATACTCGCTAAATCTGCAATGAAAATATATAATTGTGGCCATCACAAACAGCGAGTAATGGCGGTGTACTCATCACCGGACGTAGTAAAGGAATCTCAAAAACGTTGTTCCTTTTTTCGTCTTGACCTGAACAAAATGCAGCTCGAGTAATTTTCTAAATCATTTTACATCTTAGCTGTATCACAGCATCTGTTGTTGGCTCAGAAACTTTGATTGCATGAATGTAAGCCATCTTTTTTTTGCCTGCTTGAAACTCTGGGTATGCTCAACAACTGTAACAAGGATTTGCAGGCATTCAAAGTATGCATTTGCTGCACCATAGTACATCTCTAGTATCAAGAGCGAACAGAGCAAGTACTGTACAGTTTAATTTATGTAATTAATGAAAATAGCAAACTTCAAAGATAATTACGCTCATGTGAACTGCTGCATGAAAATTTGAAAAAGTGTAAAATAAATAACATACAAATACATAACCACTAAGCTGTTGACTGCATAAAATGCAGATTGATGCTGCCCAAGTATGGCATAGCAAATTACTCGAGTCATTAACATTGCAAACATACATCAGCATCTTTTATTAAAGCTCCTCTGCACGAAGCAAGCACATCCAGAATTTCAGTTTTCTCAAAAAATATTAATAATAACCCCATACAGCATTTATAAAATCTGATTCTTGTTGCAAACTCAAATAGTTTAAAGCAAATTAAGTTTTTTTTTCTAAATAATGGAATTTAATGTTTTTTTGTGGTGCAAGCCTTCAAGTAAACTTAACACTGATTTTTTAAACATTTTCTTGTGAAAATGCAACATATCAAACATTTAAATATTAAATTGATGGTAATTTAATGGGTTATATCTTTATCCCTTTAAAACATTTTAAGGAAGAATATTAACACGGGTTAAGACTTTTCAGACAGACAGCTCCACAGACCCGCAGCTCCGCGATGTTTTTCCTCGGCGGTCTTAGCTCACCGGAGTTCCAGCGTGGCGACCCGGGCAAGGCATCGCCCGCTCCGCGATAGTGCTCCAGCGCTGTGCCACCGCCAAAGTTCTGGGCGGTCCCCTCAGGAAACGCCTCTCCAGGCCCGCTGGTAGGCCGCGAGGATGGGTCGAAAGTGCAGCCCGGAGAAAAGCAGCCTCTCCGACCAGGTAGGGATCCTGAAAAGTAGTTTCCACCTGTCGTTCCCCCCCCCCCACGTAAAAAAGACTAGAACTCCCAAAACAAAACACTAAAACTCACTAAAAATTAAAAAAAGTGAAAAAAAAAAACAGCTGCAGGCTGTTACCACACCACACAGGATGGCGCCTCCTATGTGTCATACCATTAAAAGAAACACAAATAAATCAGATGATGAGCATGAGTACTGACCATATGAGTGAGCAAGACATGGAAATGGACATATGCATGATAATGAGAAACAATGAGAGCAGTTTATCTTAATGCTGGAGAATTTGATGTTTAGTCTCGAGAGTTGCAAAGTACCCAGACCAATGTTGTTTTTCTAGTTTACATTGGGCCTCACTCTAGCAGTGGAAGGCGCAGATAGAGGAGTCAGAATAGGAGTGGGTTTGAAAATTAAAATGGCATGCAACAGTAAGCTCAGGATCATCCCGTGTTCTTAGAACAGGTATTCCGTAAAGTGATTGACAATCTGTAATTGGTTTCTCCAATTGGAGGAGAGGTAAAAATGTGATTGGTATTTTGACCATGTTGAAGTTGGCGAAAATTGTGAAGAATGTATTGAATTTGAACGCTGATGGCGTAGGAAGACGGGTACCAGGTGTACCAATTGTATCTTGGTTCTGTCCCAGCAGAATGGGGTCGAAATCAGACTCATCCCCACTCCACTATGGAGAACAGAGCTTCATCCACTCTGGTGGAGGTGAAGCCACATTTTAGGAAGGAGGACAACGTTTGAGAAATGGCAGAGTGGAATGGATCATTGACTTCAAGATAACCCAATTTCAAGGGTCTTGAAGAAGGGTCCTGAGATGAAACTAACCGTTCACAGATGCTGCCTAACTCGCTGAGTTACTCCAGCAGTTTGTATCTCTCTTCCAGCATCTGCAATATATGCCAAATGTAAAACCAGCATCCTTTTTATTACATTAAAAAAATGTTTACCTTGTTTTGGCTATTTTTTCATAAAACTTGCTAGATCAACAGCGAAACACAATTTTTATAGTTAAAATGAACAAGTTGAGTGACAGCAGCAGAATAATCTATATGAACGTCAGTCTTAGATTACATATAATGAAAAATATTTTGATGCACATTCTTACAAATTCTTGTATTGCCTCGCAGCACAAATATCTCTGCTGAAGAGGTTAAGGAACTACCAGTTTGGATGTCTTCCAAATACCAGATTGAAAATACTCTGATGGCATCTGTTGTTGATGGGCATGAATGTCTGCAGATGTAATAGAATGGTTTTAATAGAGGGATCAGTGAATCAGGATCCAAAATGCGTGAGGTTGTGTCATCTTCCAATGATGATAATCATTAACACATGCATATAGCTTAGCTCACACAGTAAATTATATTTAAACTGCATCAACAACATCTACTAAAGAGTATTTATTGTGAACCAAAAAGAAAATGTTTAGAACCCTAAGCAAAATAACTTTTCAAGACTATTTCTAAGTAAAAAAAACGTACATTTATTTCAAATTAGGTCAGTAATTGGGGCAGATATTTCACCAATCTACCAATGGATGCTCTGAATATAGTGTTCACATTAATTTCTTCAGAAGTTGAATTAAATATTTTATTTGACTTAATGAAAGTGCATCACTGCTGTTTCTCTACCCATTACTAGGTTATTCAACATTATTCGGACTCAAAATGTTGACGATTACAATGAGCTGCAGCAACACCAACATATCAACTCATTTCCTATTACCGTACATAGAAATAACACTGAGAACTACTACATAGAAATAACACTGAGAACACATATTTTTGAATAAGTGAATGTACAGATGTAATCTGTTCTAGGATTTAGATCTAATGTTTCAAAGAAACTGTGATATTTTTACCAAGTACGTTGCTGTGTCATTTGGAGGTGTTTCAATGTGCCTGTTCCCTTTGGCTTCCTCGATGTGGGAGGTGCTGCTGGAGCATTTTAGCTGAGTGACTGCTGCTCATTTTGTGAATGTTACACACTGCAGTCATGTGCACCGATGATGAGGGAATTAATGCTTAAGGTGGTGGATGAGTTGCAAATCGAGCAGGTTCCTTACGATGTCCAACATCTGAAATGATTTCAAGCCTCATTCATCCTAATGTGAAGAGTATTGAATCAAGTTTCTGACTAATATTTTATAAACAGTGGTGAGATTTTTGTGGCATCGGAGCGAGCCATTTGCTACAGGATACCCAGCTTCGAACCTGCTCTTGTAGCCACTGAATGTCTATTGCAGGGTACACAAAAAGCTGGAGAAACTCAGCGGGTGCAGCAGCATCTAAGGAGCGAAGGAGATAGGCGACGCTTCGGGTCGAGACCCTTTAACACGAATGTCTATTGTAGTTCAGTTTCTGATCAGTGACAATCCCAGGATTTCAATGGTCCATTACTTTGTGATGGTAATGGCATTAAATGTCATTAATAGTTGGTTAGACATCATCCTGTTGCAGAAAGAAACTGTTTGGTACATTTGCAACATGAATATTACTTGCCACTCATCAGACAATGTCTGAAAGCTGCCACATCAGTCTTAAGAAGGGTTTTGGCCTTAAATGTTGCCTATTTCCTTCGCTCCATAGATGCTGCCTTACCCGCTGAGATTCTGGGGCATTTTTGTCCACCTTTGATTTTCCAGCATCTGCAGTTCCTTCTCAAACATCTGCATGCTTTGTTTGCTAACAAACTCCAAGTATAATTTATCACTGTGAAATCATCAACAAATTTCAAACCTTCAGCTAGATGGGAAGTCATTCCAAAGGCAGATGAAAATGGTTGGACCAAGGACATTATCCACAGGAATGCTTGCAGTGCCTGCTAGAGTTGTGATGACTGGCCTCCAATAATCACAATAATTTTATTTTATGTACGTTGGAACCTTAAACACTGGATCCCTTTTATAGCTCATTGACTTTACATGTTTCAAGTCTTTTAGATGTCTCAAATCAAATACAACCTTTGGAGGCGAGGTGAGTGCAACTGTGAAGTCTGGAGCATGGTGATTGCATCAAGCCCCAAACTGGGTACAAGTAAGCAGATTACTTTGGAGCAAGTGCCACTTGATAGTGTCGTTGATAAAACCTTTTGTCACTTTGCCACTGATCAAGTCTACATTTATTAGCTTATTGGGTTGTAATTAGACACTTTGAATGTTCCCGCTTTTTTATGACCAGTTGTGTTTCCTGAGAACAGAATTATTTCAGCAGGAGTCAGCTTTCTGATTATGAAGAATAGCAATATTTGATGGTATTTCACTCTTCTTCTAGGATGACAATGTTCTTCTGGATTGTTATTAATAGAGCTTTGAATGAATCTCCATGGAACTATATTATGAGTGTAAAAAAGATTGTTGCCTTGTTGCCTCAACTGGGCAATTACATTGTGAATGTCTGAATGTTTATTTGTTTTTTTGTACTTGTGTATGTGCATGAGCATGTGAACTGTCTATGCTGCTGGGAAAGAGTGAGTCTGCCTCAAAATGTTGGGTCATCTAAAGGGCCTGTCCCACCAGCATGCAACTCTATGCGATGAACGCGATCAAACCGGCAGCGGGGGCCGCACGGAGGTCGGGTGATCCCCTGTACAGGGCCGTTCCCACCAGCATGCGCCTGCATGCGGCAAGCGCAACCAAACCGGCAGCAGGGGCCGCGCGGAGGTCGGGTGAGTGGCGCAACGTGGCGCAAAGTGAGGCGAACCTGGAGCGAAGTCCAAGGTAAGTTCGCCAGGACAGAGAGGGGCACAGAGGCACACACACACACAGGGCCACGGAGCCACACACATAGAGGGTCACGGAGGCACTTACAAATAGGTTCACGGAGGCACGATGTCCGGGCGGTGTGTAAATGTGTGTAAATGTACGAGCCGACAAGCCGTTGCCGTGCGGAATTTTTGGACAGTCGGTTTTTCGGAGCCCCCTGCGGTGTCGGGACGAACTCCGCACGGCTCCGCCGATCGAAGTGGGACCGGCCACACGACTCCGGATGGCTCAAGCGACCACGTTAGGTCGCGCTAATCGCATAGAGTTGCATGCTGGTGGGACAGGCCCTTAAGGGTCTAAGCTGTTAGTTGAAGAGCACAATTGAAGAGCAAGTAACATACAGTGCCCTTCCAAACGTTTGGGACAAAGACCCATCATTATTTATTTGCCTCTGTACTCCACAATTTGAGAGTTGTGGAGTACAGTTTGAGATTTGAGATTTGGAATAGAACAAATCGCATGTGGTTAAAGTGCACATGCCGCCCCCCCCACCACCAATGTAATGTAAATGAAAGTAGTCATGTTTAGTATTTTGTTGCATATTCTTTGCATGCAATGACTGCTTGAAGTCTGCAATTCATGGACATCACCAGTTGCTCGGTGTCTGCTCTGGTGATGCTCTGCTAGGCCTGTATTGCAGCCATCTTTAGTTTATGCTTGTTTTGGGGGCGAGTCCCCTTCAGCTTTCTCTTCAGCATATAAAAGGCATGCTCAATTGGGTTCAGATCGGTTGATTGACTTGGCCACTCAAGAATTGGCCATTTTTTAAGCTTTGGAAAAGCTCCTTTGGTGCTTTAGCAGTATGTTTGGGATCATTGTCTTGCTGGAGAATGAACCTCCGGCCAATGAGTTTTGAGGCACTTGTTTGAACTTGAGCAGATTGGATGTCAAGTTCAGAATTAATTATGCTACTACCATCAGCAGTTGTATCATCAATGAAGATAAGTGAGCCAGTACCTTCAACAGCAATACATGTCCAGATCATAACACCCCCACCACCATGTTTCACAGATGAGGTGGTATGACCACTGTCCGCAGAAGACTTCATGAACTGAAATACAGAGGCTACACTGCAAGATGCAAGCCACTGGTTAGCCACAATAATAGGATGGCCAGGTTACAGTTTGGATCTTGGACAGTTCCTTCTCTCCTCCATACTTTGCTCTTGCCATCACTCTGATACAAGTTAATCTTCGTCCCATCTGTCCAAATGACCTTTTTCAGAACTGTGGTTGCTCTTTTAAGTACTTCATGGCAAACTGTAACCTGGCCATCCTATTATTGTGGCTAACCAGTGGCTTGCATCTTGCAGTGTAGCCTCTGTATTTCAGTTCATGAAGTCTTCTGCGGACAGTGGTCATTGACAAATCCACACCTGACTCCTGAAGAGTGTTTGGGGATCTGTCAGACAGGTGTTTGGGGATTTTTCTTTATTACACAAAGAATTCTTCTGTCATCAGCTGCAGAGGTCTTCCTTGGCCTGCCAGTCCCTTTGCGATTAATAAGCTCACCAGTGCTCTCTTTCTTCTTAATGATGTTCCAAACAGTTGATTTTTTTCTATTACAAATCTCAAATTGTGGAGTACAGAGGCAAATAAATAAATGATAGGTCTTTGTCCCAAACATTATGGAGGGCACTGTACCTTGTTGGGTCACAATATTTCTAACAACATTGAATATAATAAAAACACAATTCTCTGAATTGGAGAAATCAAACACAACCTGGGTGACCACTTTGCAGCGCACAACCTTTCTGCCTGCAATCGAGTTTAGTTTAATACATTTCCTGTACTGATGTACATTGAAAAGTCTTTTTTTTGTTGTTGTGTGCTATCCAGTCAACGAAAAGACTGTGCATGATTACAATTAAGCCGTCCACAGTGTACAGATACAGAATGGAGGGAATATATTTAGCGCAAGATAAAGACCAGAAAAAGATTCAAGTTCCAATGTAAAGAAAAATATCTGATTAAAGATAGTCCAAGTGTCTACACTGAGGTAGGTGGTAAGTCAGGACCACTCTCTAGTTGGTGATAGGATGATTCAGTTGCCTGATAAAAGTTGGGAATAAACTGTCCCTGAATCTGGAGGTATGCGTTTTCACACTTCTGTACCTCTTGCCTGATGGGAGAAGGTGAGTGACCATGGGTGAGACTAGTCCTTGATTATATCACTGGTCTTGCCAAGGCAGTGTAATGTGTAGATGGAGTCAATGCAAGGTATGTAGGTCTGTGTGAAGGTCTGGACTATGTCCACAACTCTCTACAATTTCTAGCGGTCTTGGATGGAGCTGTCCCAAACCAATGCTGTGATGCATCTTGATAAAATGCTTTCTATGGCTCATCTGTAGAAATTAATGAGAGCTGTTGGGGGCATGCTGAATTTCATCAGCCTTCTAAGGAAGTAGAGGAGTTGGTGTTCTTTCTTGGCTATTACTTCGATATGGCTAGTTCAGGACAAGTTGCCAGTGATATTTACTTCTAAAAACTTGAAACTTTGAATCTAGTCAACTGTCACTTGATGTCTACATCCCTCTTCTACTCGAATCTCTCATTCCTTGGCCTTAGTCCAATACATTAGTCCAATGATACCCGATATAAGATTGAGGAATAGCTTGGGTACCTGGCAACCTTCAGGACATAATACTGAATTGAATAACCTGTTTTCTTCCCTCCCTCTCCCAAGATCTATCTGTACCTTTCTCTTTCAAATTATTTTTGCTTTCTTTACTGTCATCAACTGCCATCTTATAAAGAAGCTTTACCTTCACAACTTTCTATTACTCTATCACAAACATTCCCTTTTTGCAACTTAACATAAGCTTCTTTTCCCACTTCTCTAATCGTACAATAATACAAAAAAAGATTCAATTTCCCTCTCCACTGATGCTGCCTGACTTATTGAGTGCTTTAAGAAAATTTTGTGTTTTTGCTTGGATTTCCAGCAACCAGCATTTTGATCAAAATATGTTTTTAAGCATTGGTCTGGCATTCTTCGTGGTTTCAACTCCATATACCTCCTCAAGCTCCAAGCAAACAGTCCCTTGATCAGTCCATGAATCTGTAATAAAAGTTCCTGGCCTCCCAGCCTCAATTTACTCCGTCAATCACACACAGCACTGATGTGGTTTTCTGCAAAGGCTGAAATCTTGCATGTTAATTGTACAGCTAAATTCTAACGGCAGTGCAAAATTGATGCGGTCACACATATTACTTCCCTTATCATAAATCTTTTTGCTATTACACCAGGACCATAATTAAAAGCAATTCTAATGATGCAGCAAAAAAAAGTGCCAGCGAACCACCGTGTTACGTTATTTAAAGCTCCTAAAGCAGAGATACAGAAATTTTAAGCTTTTACCTTTTGTGTTGTTTTCACACCAGATCAATCCTAAATGTTGTCAATATTCTTTCTGGAGTGGCAGTAATGGTGTCTGGCTGAACTATAAATTACAGTGCATCATTGATTCAAAACACCGCATTTAATAAATCAATGCAAGACTATACACAGGGATTTTCTTTCTAATACCCTGAGTTGGTATTAGTTTGCACAGGTCGATATTACACTAAAATGTGCCAATCTATCCCAATTTGCAACAAACATGTTCAACCTGGTTTCCCATCGATGCCAAACTAATTATTATTCTTTTTTAAAGGCCTAGAACATTATGTATTATGTCAAGGGTTCAAATAGATTTTTTAAAGATCTAAATCTAAAGAAAAACTGTTAATCTGTAAAAAACTTAGTAAGACCAGAAATTTCACACTTTCATGATTAAGATCAGCTACAATATCCGATTTTAAAAGTTTACAAAAAGATTTCAGAAAGATGTTTAACTAAAGATACAATATAGAGTGTTTAAATAATGAGGGCTTTGATTCCCTTTTCCAACAGTTATAAGCTGCGGCCATAGTACAGACCTGTAGACAGACAATAGCAATACCATTTTAAATTCATGCTCTTTACTCCAACTGGAAATTACAAATTAATTTCCTTCTAATCGGTGTCTACAGTTTAAGGTACTGGCATTTTTTTCAGTCTCTGGTGGTTTAATGCTTTCTTGATTTGACCACATCAAATTCACATACCATGTGTTTAAGAAGGAACTGCAGATGCTGGAAAATCAAAGGTAGACAAAAGTGCTGGAGAAACCCAGCGGGTGCAGCAGCATCTATGGAGCGAAGGAAATAGGCAACGCTTCGGGCCGAAACCCTTCTTCAGATCCTATGTTGCCCATTTCCTTCGCTCTATAGATGCTGCTGCACCCGCTAAGTTTCTCCAGCACCTTTGTCTAAATTCACATACCACATTGGTTACTTCCATAAAAATGTAACTAAGTTTATCGGACGCCCTATCTATCAACAATAAATAATTTGTTACTCACGATACATTCCAAATACTCCATCCCTAATAAATGAACCTAGCAAATTTCCATCAATTGACTCTGGACAGACTATAACTGTAAAGTTAATCTCTGTCTCCTCACTCTGAATAATAGACTGACAGTGCAGTTTTCCAATCAGGTACAATTCCAGGATAAAAAGAATATTGCATTGACAATTTCCTCTGGCACTTATTTTAATACATCAGGGTGCGGAAATCACCAGAAATTAGTATTGAACTATTAGTAAAGCATGTACATCATTATGTTTTACTCAGACAGTGTGTACTTTGTACCTTTCATTTGATTTATTTTTAATTTTTCTTACATCTTTATTTTATAATCCACATCCACAATTGAGAAGACCAAGGTAAAGTAGATGATCTTTAGCCTGTCATTTCCCAATTTCTATTTATGGTATCACTTGCATGCCATTAAGGATCACATGTTATCCTTAGCTAAGATTCTTCTTATTCCATATCAAGACCAAAATAAAACGCCTAAACAATATTTATGTATGTGGAGCGATGTGTTAATTCACATACATACATCACTCCAAATTTAGACCCTCTGCCAGCAAAATAAAATGATTTATTTTCAGACAACATCTCTTAATTTAATCAATCTCGGTGCAAAAATGGCCTCTGGTCAAATTAATATGGTAGCCAGATAAGAATATCAAAGTCATTTAAAAATATCCAAGGAATTCCCATGCACATAATATAAATGGCTTAGAAGAAACAGTGCCATGTTGAATGAATGTGAAAAAAGTCTTAAATCCTCATAATCTGTTGACTTGGTATTCAGAGGCCTGCATGCTTGTGAGATTGGCTATTACTGAGATTCTAGAAAGTATTTTGCCTTTCTCTCGAGTCCTCTTCAGTGGTGCCTTGCTTGCCAAATGGGTTGCATTTAATGCCTTCTGCTTGCATTGTGCAGCTGGGGCTTGGGTTAGGAACACAAGGGGTGGAGGTGGCTAGAATGTTAGGTTTACATATAAGCTGACAGTCACACACCCAAACTTACGTAAAAGCTGTTATATCGATGTAGACATTGACCACTTAATATCATGCACTCAGAGTCAAGGCTGACAACCTTATTGGTATTCCTGTGTTATTTGCAGGAACTGCTTTCACCTATCCCTCGTGAATAACAAGGACTCAGTTTGGGTGGAGAAGTCAGCCATATAAAATAAAACTCGAAGAGAATTGAGACAATTATTCACAGATGCCTAAATTAATGATTAATGCAATGACAGGATCAGGCAGCTGGGAATACAAGTCTCTCATATTGCTGGTGGCTGAGCTGTACAAAAGAGCTCTATATATATTCAAACCATGTACACTGTGTGCTTCACTTCCCATATGATTTCTACACATAGATAAAAGCCAACAGAATACGAGAGTTTTTTTATTGTTTCCCCCCCTCCCCAAACTGTATATTCAAAATTGTAGTTTTAACTCTATACTGGCATGTTAATGGTGTACATTATTTTTAATATGCTATTTCCCTTCCAATGCTAGACTGCACAATGATACAATAATAATAACCTTGACTAACTATCAACAACCAACAGATATGAAACATAATTGCAACATAAAATCCACAAGTTTGAAACAAACCACTTTACAGTATCAAGACACATCAAGGAATGAATTAAACAAAGTCTGCCTTATTAACAAATGTTGGAGTTAATGGAAAGGATTTCAATAATGGTAAATTAATTACATTTTTTCTTTCCATTTTTCATTTGGGCAGCTATGGTTTTCCTTTTACACAGTTGTTCACAGTGTGTATCTGCTTCCATCGCCACCCCTGGCACCTCGTCCAACACCCACCAGTATCTCTGTGTAAACAAAACCTTGCACCACACATCTCCTTTAAACTTTGCCCCCCTCATCTTAAAGCTATTCCCACCAGTATTTGACATTTCCATCATGGGGAAAAAAAAGTTTTTATAGTTTTATTGATGTCACTCATTACTTTATATCCTTCTATCTGGTCTTTCCTCTGTCACTGGCCCTCCAGAATCAATGTAAGTGTAAAACAATAATGTGTTTCCAAACACAATTAGATATATGAGAGTGATAAATCAAGGAATACTATTTACATAATGCGGGAAGATTTGGTTGGTTATAATGCAATTTTGACTGGGAACTAGAGAATCACTTAAAAGTTACTTAAAAATTGACAAGAAAAAGTTGTCTTGGATCAGCATTGGGGAAATAAATATTTCCCTGCAGTAATCAGACACCATTGTCCCTTAAGAACAGAGCTTCTACTGTAACCACAGGTGGCCATTGAAATTGACAAATGACTGCTTCTATTTACGCTTGTGCAATAATACCGTTAAACAAAGTAACATACATTCTTTAATATTTTTAGCTGCAACAAAAATAAGTTTATTGCTGTTGAAAAGATCTTTAATTTTGAAATTCCTGCAGGCAAAATAACTGAATATTGCAAATCTGAAAGTCTCCAACACCGTGCCCTCTTTACACGATTTGACACCTGTCTTTATAATGCAATTTTCTATAACACAAGGTTTCCTAGGAATGCAACTCGTGTTATAGCAGAGCTACCTGTAAATCGTAACAAGAATACAGTAGAATCTGTTGAGTAGGAAACCTCTGACTGAAAGCATATAATTAACAGGGGGGCTGTGGAATGATAATCCTTTCCATGGCCTATGTATCCAAAGGACAAATAGCTGACATCACAGTCTGACAATTTCGCCCTATGTGACAAGATAACAACAAAGAAATACGATGCCGATGGCCACAGCAAGGAGGCCCAGTTGGGAAATGTGTGATCAGCTGCACAGATGTTCAATGGGAATGATGAGAGGGTGGCATGAACATCAATACTGGAGGATGCTGTCTGACCTGCTGAGTTACTCCAGCACTCTGTCTCTCTCTATAGTACCTTTGGTTTAGACCGACGATCTGTGGAAGGACTACACATAGTAACTACAGGCTCTATGGGATCTGGGAGTAGAACAAAGTGATTTGTAATAGTACCGACAAAATTGTAAAAGGTGTATCTCACAACAGAAAAATGTTATCGGCCTTGTTGTAAATTGCGAAGTCAAACCAATCGAAGAGACAAAAATGTTGAAGGGATTCTGTCCCCATACCATGCCAGGAAAACATTGACTATTTTAACAACTAGCAATGGAGCATGTTTAGCAAAGTCTCCTGATTATATTCTTCCATGCAGACTGCAAAGATAACCCGGAGCTTCATTGCGTGTCATTTTAATACTCCATCCCACTTCGATCACTTTCGCAAACTCCTAAACTGTTCAAATACAAGCCAATGTTAGCTTGATTAGCAAGCACCTGCGTCTCTCGGAACACAATGTCGACTACAAGGTAATCATCTGTAATATCTGTAACTTTAATCTAGTTTTCTCTCCCCAGATAGCGTTTGATCATGTGGACATATCCATCATTTTCCATTTTAGTTTCAGATTTCAGCATCAACTCAGACTTGCATTATATGTTCCTTTGTGTAAGAAGGAACTGCAGATGTTAGTTAAGGCCAAAGATAGACACAAAAAGCTGGAGTAACTCAGCAGGACAGGCAGCATCTCAAGAGAGAAGGAATGGGTGATGTTTCGGGTTGAGATCCTTGGGTTTCCTTCTCTCAGCATCCTTACTCAGTTACTCCATACTGAGTTACTCCAACTTTTTGTTAATATGGTCCTTTGTTGTGTCTTTCTATCTCCCCCATTAATCTCTGGATCTGTAAGCAATGGAATTATTTGGAGTCCTGGCCTCATCATTCAAAGATATTTTCACTGTAATTTTCCTCAACTCCACCCCCCCCCCCCCCCCCAATTCTCAATTCTGTCCATAATTTACAATAAACCTGTTGGGATGGAAGTCCGCCCTGTTTCGACATGCAATCAACTCAACGTACAGAAACAGAAGATCAAATAGATCAAGTTGTCCGACAACTTTAGGCTGTGCATGCCACGTGAAAGAAGAATGAACCTGTTTTCTCACTTTCGTTGTTCTGAAGGACTTCCACCAAAAGCATCAGTTATTTTTTTTACTATTTTCAGATACTGCCTGACCTGCTGAGTGTTCGTAACTCTTTCTATTTTTATTCTTGATCTATTTTGCTCATCTTCACATGATGGATCCATTAACTCACTGCAGCATCTGAACAACAAATGTTTCTCAGTTTTCTGCTATCCAAGTCAAGTCCTACCCCCCCGAGCCTCCAACCTCATCGTTCCTACCCCCCCGAGCCTCCAACCTCATCGTTCCTACCCCCCCGAGCCTCCAACCTCATCGTTCCTACCCCCCCCGAGCCTCCAACCTCATCGTTCCCCAGCCCCGCACAGCCCGATTTTACCTTCTCCCCAAAATCCACAAACCCGACTGCCCCGGCAGACCCATTGTCTCTGCCTGTTCGTGCCCCACCGAACACATTTCCACATACCTTGACTCCATCCTATCCCCCTTTGTTAAATCCCTCCCCACCTATGTTCAAGACACCTCAGACACTCTCCGTCGGCTCCGCACATTCCGTTGTCCAGGCCCCCATCCTCTCATCTTCACCATGGACGTCCAGTCACTATACACCTGCATCCCCCACCAGGATGGTCTCAAAGCCCTCCGGTACTTCCTCGACCAGAGGAGCAACCCATACCCATCCACTGACACCCTCCTCCGCCTAGCGGAGTTGGTCCTTACCCTAAACAACTTCTCTTTTGACTCCTCCCATTTCCTCCAAACACAAGGCGTAGCTATGGGCACACGCATGGGCCCTAGCTACGCCTGCCTCTTTGTCGGGTACGTCGAACAATCTTTGTTCTCGGCGTACCAGGGCCCCACCCCCGACCTTTACCTCCGTTACATTGACGACTGCTTTGGTGTCACCTCCTGCACCCACGCAGAACTGACTGACTTTATCCATTTCACCACCAACTTCCATCCGGCACTCAAATATACTTGGACCATTTCCCTACCATTCCTTGACCTCACCATCTCTATTGCAGGTGACACACTCCTGACTGACATCCACTACAAACCAACTGACTCCCACAGCTACCTGGACTACTCTTCCTCCCACCCTGCTTCCTGTAAGGACTCCATCCCCTATTCCCAATTCCTCCGACTACGCCGCATCTGCTCCCAGGATGACGTGTTCCACACCAGGTCATCGCAAATGTCCTCGTTCTTCAGAGAACGGGGTTTCCCCTCCCCCACTATCGATGAGGCTCGCACCAGGGTCTCCTCCATACCCCGCAACACTGCCCTCTCTCCCCATTCCCCCACTCACAACAAGGGCCGAGTCCCCCTGGTCCTCACCTTTCACCCCACCAGCCAGCGCATACAACAGATAGTCCTCCGCCAGTTTCGCCACCTCCAACGTGACCCCTCCACTCGCCACATCTTCCCATCTCCCCCCCTGTCTGCCTTCCGCAAAGACCGCTCCCTCCGCAACTCCCTCGTCAATTCTTCCCTTCCCTCCCGCTCCACTCCTTCCCCGGGCACTTTCCCTTGCAACTGCAAGAGATGCTACACTTGTCCCTTCACCTCCCCCATCCACTCCTTTCAGGGACCCAAGCAGTCATTCCAAGTCCGACAGAGGTTCACCTGCACCTCCTCCAACCTCGTCTACTGCATCCGTTGCTCCAGATGCCAGCTAATCTACATCGGTGAGACCAAGCGGAGGCTAGGCGATCGTTTCGCCGAACACCTCCGCTCGGTCCGCAATAACCAACCCGACCTCCCGGTGGCTCAGCACTTCAACTCCACCTCCCACTCCGTATCCGACCTCTCGGTCCTGGGCCTCCTCCATGGCCAGAGTGAACAACACCGCAAGTTTGAGGAACAACATCTCATATTCCGCTTGGGGAGTCTGCATCCTCTGGGCTTAAACATTGAATTTTCTCAATTCTGTTAACCCAGACTGCTCCCTTCCCCCCCCCCCCCCCCCCTCAGCCCTCGGGCCCTGACATTCCTTCTCCATCTCCCCCCCCCCCCCCCCCCAAGTCGCACTAGCTTCTCATTTTCACACCAGAAACAGCTTACAATGGCTTGCTTCCCTTATCACCAATACTTTTTTGCATATCTTTCACTCATTGTTCTTGCTTTATCTCTCCATATCACTGTTTATATCTCTCGTTTCCCTGATCCCTGACCAGTCTGAAGAAGGGTCTCGACCCGAAACGTCGCCTATCTCCTTCGCTCCTTAGATGCTGCTGCACCCGCTGAGTTTCTCCAGCTTTTTGTGTAACCCTCAAGTTAAGTCAACTTTGTCACATACACATACAAGATATACAGTGAAATGAAAGTGGCAATGCCTGCGGGATTATGCAAAACAATAGAACAGAACCCAGTATTTATATTAAAAAAAAGACACAACAGTAATTACTCCCTGGTGAGATCAGAGTTTACAGTCCTGATGGCCTGTGGGAAGAAACTTCATCACATCCACTCTGTTTTTGCAGCGTGACAATGGAGGCGCTTGCCTGACCGTAGCAGCTGGAACAATTTGCTGCTGGGGTCGTAGGGGTCCTTCTAAAATACACAATCAGCTCCTTAGTTTTAGTGACAATCAAGAGGAGGTTGTTGTTCTGACACCAGAGTGCCAGGTCAGCCACCTCCTCCAGGTAGGCCTTCTCATCGTTATCGGAGAACAGGCCCACCACCACAGTGTCATCAGCAAACTTGATGATGGAGTTGGAGCTGAACCTGGCCACACAGTCAAGTGTGTACAGGGAGTATAGTAGGGGGCTGAGGACACAACCCGGGGGGGGGTGGGAATCCTGTGTTCAGGGTGAGGGGGTTGGAGGTATGTCTCCCATCTTGACCCCCTGGGTCCTGGCAGTAAGAATGTCCAGGACCCAGGCACACAGGGGAGTGTTCAGTCCCAGTTCCAGCAAGTCTAGCGGGGACAATGGTGTTGAAAGCTGAACTGAAATCAATGAACAGCATCCTCACATAGCCCCCCTTCTGGCTGTCAATGTGAGAGAGTGACACATGAGAGTATGTGAACTGCAACAGGTCGATGGTATGAGGGAGGAACGCGCAGATGTAGTTCTTGATCAGCATCTCGAAGCATTTCATGACCACCGAGGTGAGGGCCACCAGTCATTCAAACAGGCTGGAGGGGCATTCTTAGGCACTGGTACAATGGTGGATCTCTTGAAGTAGGCAGGGACCACAGACTTGGCCAGGGAGAGGTTGAATATTGTGGTGAGCACTGGGGCTAGCTGATTAGCACAAGACTTCAGTACTCCCCCAAATATATAATCTGGGCCAGAACACAGCTTTCCTCGTGTTCACACGCGTCAGAGCCCTCCTCACGTTGTGCTCGGACACCAAGAATGTGTGAACATCCCCATTTATCCTGGCTTTAGCATAGTGTTGGTATGGTTATGGGGTCTGTGGATGTCACAAAAGTGTGTTACTCTCCGACTTGAATATTTTTGTATCCAATTTCTGGGGATATTCAACTGGGCACTGTTATTGGTGCAACAGAATTAGCAATTCAGTCATGATGTTTTGAACACCCTGATCCATATCGATGAGCATAAGTCTCAGCAATCGCCTGGGGCCACCGTGTCGCACATGCAAAATGCCAATTGTCACTCAAGTTACATTTGGCACACGATGGAAAAAACATACGTGCAGTATAACATTCCAAAAATCACCTGGAGTAAATTTATTGTAATACTGAAAAATATGAAATACAATACCTATTACTTAAGTGCTTATCTATTTTTCCTGCAAGAATTTCATCTTTTCTGGACATTCATTTTACAAAATATAAAACTTACTGTTCCAGAAGCTGGTCATATTTTGCGTGGGCATCCTTTTCCGCTTCAGTTGCTCGGTCTTTTTCTGCAATCGCATTGTCCCTTGCTTCTCTCAAATTTCTGAATTAGAAGTCAAAAACTGTAAGAACCAAACGCCACTAATAAATTGTTTGAACATAGTGACTCAACAACAAATTTTAATGTCCCAATGGGTAAGAAATTATAAGATTCCAGATTGTGAAGCGATAAAAAAATAATTTATAAACATTAAGATTAATTACAGTTTTTTAAAAAAGCAAAGCACTTACCTGTTAAATCCAGGTCAGCCTAATCAATACCTACACTCAATGCAACAAGCGGAAACGGCAATCAGCAACTAACTGATCCACAAAGGCAAACTTTGTTGCACCATCGAAAGGCAAGTATCAGGTGCCACTACTACAATGTAGAGCCACCCAGTTTTAAGACAGATAGCAGAACATTGGATAACACAAAATCCATTCATATTAACAGAAGTTGGAAAGTGAAATCCCCCAAAGATCAGCCTGGTGACAGTTTCTTTCAGCTATTTGCGGCAATGATCCAAACTTTAGAATCAAAAGTACAATTTCTATAATTTTTGATGACATAATTTGAAGGGACAAATCTGACTGAATCAGAAATATTATGTGTATAATATTATGTGTTATTAAACATTAAACTTTGCACATGGGAATAACATTGACAAATGAATCACAAGAGGCACATTTTAGTAAATAGTAATGGGTGGGGGTCACTGAGAACTGCAGATGCTGGTTTGCAAAAACAAAAAACCGCCAGTGCTGGAGTAGCTCAGTGGGTCAGGCAGCATCTCTGGAGGACATGAATAGAGATAATCCTCATTTGGGAAATGAGATTCAAATGGACAGAAGAGCAAATGGATCATGGAACAACAGATACATAAATACTGAAGTACAGAGGTAGATTAATGAGATCATTAAAAAGAGGAAATATCAGAAAGACCCATTTATTTCACAGGATAATCCATCCTAGACCTGCATGCTCAAGCATTTGGAAGAATGGAAGAAAAGCTTACCAAAATGTATACAATTACTACAAGTTGGATGCAGTCAGATGTGGTCAGATGTTTTCTATGCATGAGGAGGCTAGAAACAAGGGTCAAATAAGGGGCAAGTCATTTAGGAATGGGCCATCGATAAATATCTTCACATAAAGGATGGTGAATTTGTGGAATTTTTTATTTCATAGGGTTGTACAAGCTCAGTCATCGTGTTCAATCAAAAAAGAGGAAATTTGTACAAAGATACAATTGTACAAAATGGTTTAGATGTAGAAGATCAGCCATGATCTCGATGAATGATGGGACATTCTCAAATGGTCTTTCCCTGCTCCTGAATGTGAACACTCTTTCTGTAACATGATTTAAACTTTAGACCAAAAGTGACAATATCAAATATGCAAACATAAACAAGATGTCTCCCTTTTCTAGTGACAACAGGAAGGCAAGGAGTGACTTTAATATTATATAAAGTTTTTTATGGAGAAGACATAGAAAGTATTTGCACATATATGCAGAATTAGAGGATATTATTATAAGATTGTAACCGGAAAACTGATTAGAGAATTCAGAACACGTTTATTAACCCAGAGAATGGTGAGACTATGCTCCCCGATTGCAGGAAAAAGGGATTGAGGCAAATAATATACATTAACCCAGGGGGGAGACACACAAGCGATCAGGGAAGCATTGAGTAAGTCATATGAGGAAAGATAAATACTGGCAATAACAGAAGATAGATGCAAAAAGCTGGACTAACTCAGTGGGTCAGGCAGCATCTCTGGAGAAAAGGAATAGGTGATCTTTCAGAATATGAGCTTTCCTCAGACAATTCTACAGGTTGAGTTAAATGATTTGCTATTGTGCTACATATTAATTAATTACTATTCCATGTGATTCCATGCAAAAAATCGTGCTCCGATTTGGAAATAGAAAATGTATCCAATATATTTCTAAAAAGTGAAGCAATATTATGATTTATTCATCTCTTTGTGCTTGGTTGCAAGCAGCAGAATAACAAGTTTAAAGTAATGTCTTGGCACAACAAATCAGATAAAAATTTTAGATTGTTATCGTCATTACTCAGAACTATTATTTACATGGGGGCGGGATATTCATATTAAAGTTAAAACCCTGCACCAAAGGAATTCTACGCCACCTTCATCAAGAATTGTGTGGTAACACGTTGGCATTGAAGCTTCAAGAAAACCTCCACGCTATGAAAGATACACCAATACAATCTACCTCAGAGAAAATGATGCAGGTGCGACGAGTGATCAAACAAACTTCAGAGCAACAGTTGCAAAAACAAACAATTGCTTTAGTATGTAAATATATTCCATAGAATTTTAATCCAAGGAGTGATGATAGAGAAAAATAATTCTGACAATACAAGCCAGATATTATACCTGTGTGATTACCATAAATAAGATTTAGAGGCAGTTAAAAGCATTTTGAATTAAAGTGTTTGATGTCATCAATTCCAAGGAAACATAGACTGTTTTACAGGAGAATACAAAAGTAAATGGGGTGGGGAAAAGAAAATGCCAAAAAACAATCTCGAATGCCACTACATCCGTCCTCACATACGAGGCCCAAACACTTTGACAATATTCCAAATATGGCCTCAGCCGTGCCTGATAAAGCCTCAGCATTACAACCTTGCTTTTTATATTCTACTCCACTTGAAATGAATGCTCAGATTGCATTTGCCTTCCTTATCTACAAATTAACCTTTTGGGAATCCTGCACCAGCGTTCCAAAGTCCCTTTGCATCTCTGATTTCCGAATCGTCCCCCAATTTAGAAAGTAGTCTACATCTTTATTCCTTCGTGTATGACCGTACACTTTGTTACGCTGTATTCCGTTTACAACTTCTTTGTCCACTTTTCCCAACCATTACAAGTCTTTCTGCAGACTCCCCACTTTAACACTATCTGCCCCTTCATCTATCTTTGTATCACCTGCAAACCTGGCCACAAATTCCCTCATCCAGATCATGAACACATAATGTGAAAAGTAGCAAACCCAACAAGATCCCTGCAGAACAGCACTAGCCACTGGCAGCCAACTAGAAAAGAGCCCCTTTATTCCTACTTTTTGCCTTCTGCCAGTCAGCCAATCTACTATCCATGCTAGTACCTTGCCTCCAATACCATGAGATCTTATCTTGTTTAGCAGCCTCATGTTTTGCCATCTGAAAATCCAAGTAAACAACATCACCTTTAGAAACATAGAAATTAGGTGCAGGAATAGGCCATTCGGCCCTTCGAGCCTGCACCGCCATTCAATATGATCATGGCTGATCATCCAACTCAGTATCCCGTACCTGCCTTCTCTCCATACCCTCTAATCCCCTTAGCCACAAGGGCCACATCTAACTCCCTCTTAAATATATCCAATGAACTGGCCTCAACTACCCTCTGTGGCAGAGAGTTCCAGAGACCCACCACTCTCTGTGTGAAAAAATTCCTTCTCATCTCGGTCCTAAAGGATTTCCCCCTTATCCTTAAGCTGTGACCCCTTGTCCTGGACCTCCCCAACATCGGGAACAATCTTCCTGCATCTAGCCTGTCCAACCCCTTAAGATTGTATTAAGATTTCCCCTTAAGATTTGTATTGCTATTACCTCAAAAAGCTCCCAACAGGTTTGTCAGGTAAGATCTTCATTTAACAAAAACTTGCTTTCTTTATCCTATAGGTCATATGCTTCCAAGTACCCCCAAACCTCATTCTTAATTTAACCAGTGCAGAAGTCAGACTAACTGCTGTATAATTTCCTTTCTCCCCACTCCCTTCCTTTCTTCCCTGCCTTCCTTCCAAATTTCCTTTGCCCCACTCCCTTCTTAAACAGCGGAGTTACATTTGCGATTTTCCAGTCCTCCGAAACCATTCATGATTCTAGCAATTCCTGAAAGATCACTTCTAATGCCTCCACAATCTCAACAGCTGCCTCTTTTGGGATCCTGGGATGTGGCCCAACTGGTCCAGGTGACTTATCCACTTTCAGGCCTTCCAACTTCTCAAGCACATTTTGCTCAGTAATAATGAATGCATTCACTTCTGCCCCGACTCCCTTGAATTTCTGGTACATTGCTGGTGTTTTCCAATGTGAAGACCGACTCAAAATGTCCCACCCCTTCTCCTCGTCTCCTTCTATCAGCACATGACAAGTTTGTCAATGGAGGCTACTGAACATACAAACTGGCATCAGTTGATGAGCAACATTACTTTTCTATTTCTATACATACTTTTCTACCTACTTTACCATAAATGCTTCCAGATGGTCCAAGAGGTTTGTGCTCTGGATCACCCATATGACTTAGTATTAGCGAAATTGATCTTCTGTATTCGGACATGGCTAATTCAGGGAATGGAGCAGCTGACCTTATCAGCAAAGGTTTAGCATGAGGAACTGACTCTATTCCTCTTTTTCACAGACTCTATTAATAAAGACTTACCTATTTTCCCTCTCATAAATTTCCTTGGAGCCACATCGAAGATGCTCAATTTCCTGGTCTGTTTTTACTCTAATGTGTTCCAATTCACGTCGAAGTTTGTCCTCATATTCATTTTTGTAATGGTCCCTTTAAAATAAATTTCAAACACATTAATATTGATCACATCAAAGAAAACATAAAATATATTATTTTACAAATCTATGTCATGATCAATTAGGAATCTTACAACTAACAGTTTAACTCACTTGTGTGAAATCCATTTCAAAATTTATTTCAAGGATTCTTCCAAAATTTAAACTACTGCATCATTTTAATTTATCAAATAGAATTACAGTTGTTAACTTCAGTAACATCAATTCCACATTTCACGATCTACCAAGACTCTTTCCTCTGGCTCTGTCTTGATCTGTCATCTTTAATTGCTGATGTGACAACCTCCTCCCGATTATTCCACTGTATTGTGTACTACACTGTACTCTGTGACCTACCCCCTTCTGAACTAGCAGCAGTCTGCTCATTAAGGGTAATCTTGACATTGTCACATTACAGGTTTAACAGCAATGGCAGTGCTGTTGCTGTTTGATAAACATGACTTCCACCTCACATAAGCTGAATTCCTTATACCTCATTATCATACTACTGAAGATGACACCATTACCTACCAAAAATCTAATGACATATTTGTGATCTTCCTTTCATATACCCTTGTGGCATAGTTCTACCTTCTACCTATCAGCAAGTATCAGTCCTGACCCATAAGGTCACTCATGCACGTTCTCCGGGGATGCTGCCTGACTTGCTGAGTTATGCCAAAATTGTGTTTTTTTTTGTAAATCAGCATCTGCAGTTCCTTGTTTCAACAAGTAGGTAGAAAATATTCTACAGTGTAACTGTTGGCACTGTGAAGGCTGCAGCATAGTTAACTGCACCTAATTTATATGTAACACAACAGAATGACATGTTATCCCACTGGTAGACACAAAATGCTGGAGTAACTCAGCGGGTCAGGCAGCATCTCTGTAGAGAAGGAATGGGTGACGTTTCGGGTCTAGACGTCTCGACCCAAAACATCACCCATTCTTTCTCTCCAGAGATACTGCCTGATCCGCTGAGTTACTCCATCATTTTGTGTCTAACTTCAATTTAAACCAACTTCTGCAGTTCTTTCCTACACATGTTATCCCACTGGGACATTAATGATGCTGAGGGCAAATGACAGGGGAGACGCTGGTTGGTGTTTCCTCAGGGTGAAGTTTCTAGCACAAAGGAGGATAGTTTTGGAATAAGGGTCCAATTAGCTTAGAAATCTCATTTTGTTTGTTAAATATACAAAGTCCGTATCAACAGCATCAGAGATTAGTTGTAAACCTTCAGAATTCAGTACTTCAGACGAATGTAGATGTTCACTCAAAGTACATTCAAGGCTGCAATCAATTGATTTCTGGATACAAAAGGGGATCAGAGCAATGACAATTAGGCAAAAAAGTAGAGTTGGAGGATCAACTATGTTTTTGGATGAAGGAAAAGCTGCATTTCCATTTTTGTTAAACAAATATTCAACATTAAAAAACACTTGAAGTTCAGCAAAATTATTTCCATAATAAGGAACAAAAACATTATGCCAGTGATGATGTAACACAGCATAGAACTGCAAACAAGTAATAACAAACTTACAGCAACCTCACTTCTGTTTCATCAGATCATCAATGCCGGATTGCACAAGACAAATTAAGGAGATGAGCATCGATGGGATCCGATGTATGTGAGGTTAAGACAAAACCACATACCTTGAAATCACATATTTTTCATACATTTCTTCTCTAGCTCGCTTTGCCTCCTCAAGGTGAGTTTGGAGGCGTTCTATACGATCTTCTTCATGAGCGCACCGAACATTTAGTTCCATATTTTGGCGATTCAAGTATTCTTTGTCTTTTTGCAGCAAGCTAATAGACTGCTGCATTGCTGCTACCTAAATAGAACACAGATGATTACATTTTATTATAGATCACTGAATTTTAAGTGCATTATTTGGTTCTGGGAATAGTTACCACGCTCCGATAAATCCTGAGATATCATACTTTTCAATGACTAGACTTAAATTATGAGTTCCACAAGTATTTCAAATTCTACAAGTATTTAACCATAACATTTATCATTAAAATTAGCATTTTAGGTACTCCATTCTTAACCATAGATAGAATTGTGAAATGCGCTTTCTTATCACTTAAGCTAGTATTGTGGTTCTTTCAGTGCCATAGTCCAGCACCATTTCCACATTACTATTTCTCTTGACAGTACAAATCAAATGATAATTTTACTTTTGAATTACATCACATGCTGCTCACTAGTTATAGATATCTTGTTAGTGTTTGATCATCAGTGACTATATTTGACTATAACCCAGAATGTTTGAAATTTGGAAAACCAGTTTAAGAATATATGCTTAGTTTCTCCAGCATTTTTGTCTACCTTAAGAATATATTAACTTGTTCTTTCCAAAATGTCTCAATTCCAAACTCATCAAATCCTCCAATATTTACAAATTTCAGAGGTTAAGCATTGTTTTTAATTTACCGAAATTGCAATTTTTAGATAATATTTCCTATTGTATACTTTCTCTTATCCTCTCATCATTTTCTTTTTCAATATCTTACCTAAAAGCAAGCACCTCTCTCTACTTCCAATGACAAATCGACAATTTGGGTGAAGCTAGAGTAAAGCAATTACCTAGTTGATTAACAACAACAATTAATTAATTGTTGTTAAATTGCAGGTACACTATTTTGTTCATGTTGGTTGAGAGTGTTGTCCAGGACACCCACCACCTACACAGTACTATATGGCCTTCCATATCAATGCTGCACAAATCATCAATCTAGATTACAGTTGAAGACTTAAAAACAAATATGGTTAAATAGCTGTTGTTCGCAGACTAACATCCAGTGGCTGGAATTATTGATAAAGAGACACATTTAAGTCTTTGAAAGCTGTAATTTGTATTCAAAAATGAAACAAATTTGAAATTAAAATCAACATTCCGTCAAATTACTATGAAAACCCATATTGTTCGTCTTTAGGGAAGGAAATCCTACCTGCCTATTTGTGACTTCAGATCACTAAAGTGATAGACTCTCAGAAATGGATAAGCAAGCCTCATAATTTAAGGACAGAGGTGGGTAATAAATATTGGTTCAACAACATCCAAATTCTGTTAATGGGATATAGTTTGAACACTCCATTATAATGTTATTGAAATAATCATAAGAACATCACCTCTTTGGATAAATCATTTTTCTCTTTGGTTTGTGCTTTGTGTGTGATTTCAAGTAATTCCAGCCTTTTCCTGAGCTCTGAAGCCTCCTTGTCAAACGCATCTCTCTCTCTGAAACAAAACTCATGAAATAAGATAGGCATGTTATGGGTCTGCCATGTCAAGTTAAAAGCAGTTCAAATATATTTTCGTCCAAAAAGCTTAAGATAATGAATAACTGCATTTTTAAATCATCTTTATATTTATTGCAAACTTTGTGTAGATCTCAGTACAATTGCATGTTGTTACTGTTGCCAATGTTACTCTATCAACCCAAGCTTACTGATAGATTTGCTTAATAGGTTTAACGGCAAAATACAATGCCAACGTATTATAATTCCAAAAGTTTGCACATACTGTTATCATTCCTGTGGATCATTGTTTCTGAAAGCTTTGACAGCCATCAGAGACATTGATTTTGGACTCTTGATGTACAGTAATTCAAGAGAACCAAATGAATTGTTTAAGCTATTTAGCAGCTAATCACCTGTTGTGTATATATACAGATAGGTGTGTGGCTGTTCACAAGGATGTATTTGCTTAATTCCCAACGCTTTGTGATATTCTAGAAGTCTTCTGTATAGCATACATTAGGTAAATGTTGTCATTTAGACATCACACCTCAGCAAATCCATCAACTCACCATGTGCAATGCCATTTGGGAATTACTCACATACATGCGGAAGTCACTCATAAGAGATTAGCATACAAACTTAAAGCACACGGTATTGGGGGTTCAGTATTGATGTGGATAGAGAACTGGCTAGCAGACAGGAGGCAAAGGGTAGGAGTAAACGGGTCCTTTTCAGAATGGCAGGCAGTGACTAGTGGGGTGCCGCAAGGCTCAGTGCTGGGACCCCAGCTATTTACAATATATATTAATGATTTGGACGAGGGAATTCAATGCAACATCTCCAAATTTGCAGATGATACCAAGCTGGGGGGTATAGTTAGGTGTGAGGAGGATGCTTGGAGGCTGCAGGGTGATTTGGATAGGCTGAGTGAATGGGCAGATGCATGGCAGATGCAGTACAATGTGGATAAATGTGAGGTTATCCACTTTGGTGGCAAAAACATGAGGGTAGACTATTATCTGAATGGTGGCAGATTAGGTAAGGGGGAGATGCAACGAGACCTGGGTGTCATGGTACACCAGTCATTGAAAGTAGGCATGCAGGTGCAGCAGGCAGTGAAGAAAGCAAATGGTATGTTAGCATTCATAGCGAAAGGATTTGAGTATAGGAGCAGGGAGGTTCTACTGCAGTTGTACAGGGTTTTGGTGAGGCCACACCTGGAGTACTGCGTACAGTTTTGGTCTCCAAATCTGAGGAAAGACATCCTTGCCATAGAGGGGGTACAGAGAAGATTCACCAGACTGATTCCTGGGATGTCAGGACTTTCATATGAGGAAAGATTGGATAGACTCGGTTTGTACTCGATGGAATTTAGAAGATTGAGGGGGGATCTTATAGAAACCTACAAAATTCTTAAGGGGTTGGACAAGCTAGATGCTGGAAGATTGTTCCCGATGTTGGGGGAGTCCAGAACAAGGGGTCACAGTCTAAGGATAAGGGGGAATTCCTTTAGGACCGAAATGAGGAAAACATTCTTTACACAGAGAGTGGTGAGTCTCTGGAATTCTCTGCCACAGAAGGTAGTTGAGGCCAGTTCATTGGCTATATTTAAGAGGGCGTTAGATGTGGCACTTGTGGCTAAAGGGATCAGGGGGTATGGAGAGAAGGCAGGTACGGGATACTGAGTTGGATGATCAGCCATGATCACATTGAATGGCGGTGCAGGCTCGAAGGGCCGAATGGCCTACTCCTGCACCTATTTTCTATGTTTCTATGTTTCTATGCCTTCCTTTTTATTATATGCACCTGTTATTGGGAACATTTTGCATGCCCTTCTACTTTGAGTAGGCGACGGTTTAAGTTTTAAATTATATAATGTGTCAGGTATGTAAATTGAGGATAACACTGACCTTAAGTTTATATCCTCATTAGCCATTGTAACAATGTAGGATTATGCTCATAGTGCTATCTGCTTTATTTGTCTGGGTCAAAGTTGAATCTGATCTTAATTATTTTCATATTTTGAGAAGCAATGCAAAAATCATGATAACAATAATGAAATATGGGCAGACTTACTGCTTTACTCGATCATAATGTTCCTTCTTATAGTCTGATTGCTGAATAAGTTGCTTGTTGTCTGCTAGTTCCAATACAAGGCGCTGACAACGGACTTCAAGATCAGAGCGAGTTTTCCTTTCAGATTCATAGCTCTAAAGATTTTACACATGGAAAAGATGAGTAATAAATAATTAGCTTGTCAACACCCCAGGAAAGGAGGCAGTCCATGCCCGCATACTGCAAGACTTAGATAGCTTGTACACATTGGGTTGATAAATGGCAAGTGATATTCACACTGCAAGTGAAACAGGCAACGATTATCTTCTATAAAAGAGCCTAACCATTCACCCATCATCTTCAAAATCATTACCATTGCTAAGTGGCTCACATTCAACAATCTGAGACCACCATAGACTACAAACACCGGTGGGCAGGTCTCAAAAATATTTGTCCATAGATGGTCTATTTAGCTGTTTTGGCAGTTACAAACAAGTGGAAGTGAATAAGAGCAAGGAAACCCAGGAAAATAAACGATGGATATAATGCCTATATTTCATCAGAAATCTAACCTGTTAAATGACAGGTAAGCTTGCACAATTACCCTGTGTAAGGAGATGAGAATTATCATAATTATTACAAGACATTTCATGCTGATTAACTTCAAAATCTTAGCATAATTGCATTTCTCAGGGTATATTTTTTAAGTTTTCAACTGACAATCGCAAAAGGATGTCAATAACTTCCTAATTTGCTAATGAAAGAAATGGATGCATGTGGGAAACTGAACCAAGACGACTGTGAAAAATAAAATTACTGTCACCATTTACTTTTCTTAAAATAACGTTTAATGGAAATATTTTGTATGAGCCAAATAAGCATAGAACAAGACCTTACTGCAATTATTCTTTTATAAATCATTAGCTAAAATTCCTTTGGCCATTCTAAAAAGTTTGGCAAGAAGAAAATTTCACACATCTTTTTACTTCTCATATGCCTAAAGGTTAATATCTTGATATATGTCAACCAGCAATTTGCTCCTATATATGCTTCCTAAATGACCATCTGGATAAAAATGATTCTCAATTTGTGAGACAATCTGATAGGCAGGTAAATATTAAACCAACATTTTCATGGTCTTTAGCTGTTAAAATGAATAACTTTGCCTGTAAGCATTTGGCTCTCTGATTTAAAATGTTGGATATTATTTATTTTTTTAAGTAACAATGATTAACTTTATCAAATATAAGTAACTGTAGCATATAACTCAACAATCTATTAATATTTCTTAAACTATTTAAAAATAATTGACAACAGTTATACAACTGGATTCTGAACTCCGTTAATGTCACTGTGAGAAAAAAATCAATTGAGAGATCACTTGGTGAATCTGATTTAGCATGGTAAAAGTGGTACATTTGGAAGATGAGAATATGCAGAGAACAAAATGTGCTCTGACAATCAATGCACACCAAAATGTGACAAATTATTTTTTTAAACAGCTATTGTTATCACATTAATGGGGCAAAACAAAACTTAAAAAAAAAGCTTTGTTAAGTGCAATTGACTGCTTAAATAGTATCGAGATAAACAGTGCAAAGCTGTGCAGTTAATAAATAACTATCATTTTAAATAAATCCACTTGGTTTGACAGAACAGCGAATAGCTAAAACAAGAGGACGCACAAAATGTCAAACCACCCTAGATTCTTGCAATTTTATCTTAGAATCTGCACAAATTACCAACCTCTATCAAGCTATTCAGCTGATTTTTCTGAGCGTTGCTCTCTTCCCAAAGGCTAGTTTTCTTCTGTCGCAGCTCTTCAATATCTTCTCTCAATGGACGGACCACTTCATAAAATCTTATCTAGAAACATAAAACAATGATTTACAATTTACAAATGCAGACACAAAAGAAACATATTGGTGGAACTCACCGGGTCGGCAGCAACTGTGTTGGTAGAGGGATGGTCCATGGTTTGGGTCAAGGTCCTGCATCAGGACCATGACACAAAACTTTGACCATCCCCCTGCCTCGACAAATGCTTGGAGAAATTATATCAACGAAAATTTATAGCTTGGTGAGAATTTTGACTTCCATGTTTGCTTGAGCAGGAGCCAACATAAGTCAGCAAACATATGGAAGCTGGTTGAATGCAACTTGGTGTAAATTAGGCCATGGGCAGTAGAGTTTTAGATGGCTGCAAATTGTAGAGAGTAATGAGGGAGGCTTCCAAGCAGTGTATCAAAACAGTCAAATAGAAAAGCAATATAAATGTTTAAAGCTTTCACCAGCACATGAGCGGGAATGATATTGGACAGTGTTATGGAGTTAAAAATAGTCTGTCATAGTGACAAGCCAGATATGTGGTTATGAAAAGTCCGGTTCAGTTTCAGAAAGTTGGTAGAGAGAGGAATTAAACAGGTGGCTGTGGAAGGGGATTTACGGAGGGGATCTATTATTTCCAACAGATCGCAGTAAATCTCTGCTCTTCCACCACAGGATGCAAGATAAGCAGAATTGCAAACGGTGTTCTCAGTGTACGTGGGAACCGTTGCTGTGTTTTCAGATCACATTGCTGCTGAGCAGCATGCAGACTAGAAATAAAAATGGTCAAGTAGAGATCCTCAGACGATACTAGAGATTTTGACGAGTGGAGAAAAGTAACTGCAGGCGTTTCTCTGCCTATCGCTGAACTCAAGGTCATCAGCAGTAAGTGAGGGGAGCATGGGCTGATGGAGTAGTGGAAAGAAATGATAACTTAAATAGGAACCTACTTGGAAAAATATGAAGCTCGAATAGCACCAAAACATCTCCAATTATTGCCGGGCTATGCAACCCAAGCCAAGTTGGAAAGGTGCCTGGTTTGAATCAGACACATGCCGTGTTAAAAATGTGTTAGACAGGTTTAGCAGTGCAGTCCCAGCTTGTGTTCAGTACGTTATCTGGATCAGGATAATTTGTTTAAATATAATCACATCTTTCTTCTGTCCATGATCATAACAAACAGTTTTCCTACTTTTCTGAAAAAGCATGGAGATGCAGTTGGATCAGGCGCTATGAAGAATGTTAGAAGTATATAGCCCTGCATTGGTTTTCAAGTTTATATCCAAGCAGACCTCCAGCTTTATCTCTTTAATTCAAACCTGCTTCAGTGTGCAAGGCACTGGCCTCTATCTGGAGAACTACTCTATGCACATGATGACAGAACATGTATTTGACATCAATTAAAATCACTTCTTTGCCTGGCACGCTCAGACGAAACATTTACTTTAGGAAAAGGCACATTAGAGCACAAATTAATTACAATCAGTCTTTCATTAACATTCTAATATGTAAACCAAAAAACAATGGATCCACATAGTGGAAGATCTAGACCAGTGCTTCTTAAACTGGTGAATGTTTCACCCAAGGAACAATGACATTATTTTGGGGTGAATGAAACTAGAGGGGTGAATGACTTAATTTGTTCAGATATTTATATATAGTTTTCTATACTTAAAAAGGGCATTGTCATTAAAGTGGTTAGTAAGCTCTTATTAGTTTTAATGGCAGTTGCGCTGGAAACTTGATATGTTTTTTTTCTCTCTACCTATGGTTTTCTAATTTCAAAGTAGTAGGATATTTCCCAACTTTACTGTACTATAACCTTTTAGGGAAAACCAGACAAGCTAGTGGGATCTTAAATTTATAAAGTATCTCCGTAGGCAACTGTTGAACTGTAACTTTACTTTGTGTAGCAATTTAGCTACCAAAGTTGATATTTGGTGGTATTGTGATCTTTCGTCGGGGAGAGTTATACAAAGTTATATTAGCAGGATACTAATATAATATCACATACAGGTATCATCATGGTTTCTTGAGCTAGTTTTCCAAGAAAAAGACTACAGTAATCAAAGCCCGACAGGGTAGGATGGGGCTGACGTCCTGTGTTTAGACATTGGAATGTTTTTTTATCACTCTATTAGAATGATTTTCTAACTCCAGTGGTATTTAAACTTCTTTATTTTTCACTCCTAGTTTTCTTTACATATTTATGATGTTCAAAAAGTTGAATAAAATAAACACAAGAAATTAGTTGATTTATGTTTTTTGCTCATGTGACAAAATAAATTATATATAAAATTATACACAAAGGAGAATAAGACGAAAATTACCAAAAAACATAAGAACATTTAGTCGAGGGTGAATGAAATTTTGTGATAAAGACTTAAGGGTGAATGACACTGAAATAGTTTAAGAAGCACTGATCTAGACCACTAAAATTTAATGCACAATGGCACCATCTGGTGAGGAAAATATATCATAACAGACCCAGAGGTACAATGGAAACCAAGCAGGATTGTTGGTATGAATTATTGAATATCAAGCTCAATGCTTAATTGGAACTAATCCAAGCATGATTATAATTATTTACTATTGATGGGCCTTGTGGTCTTTGTGTTTCTAGTGCAATTTTACAAGCTCTCTTTGCACTTCAAATGACCTGACTTGAAATGATTTGCATGACACAAAATAGAAATTCACTAATGTTCCTAGAAGTGCCAGAAGAAGCTCCAGAGTCGGGCTGCGTAACAACAGAAAGAACAGGGTCATGGAAATTTACAAACTGGTGACCATTACACCATCATGTCTGATGCAACCAATTATTTGCAATCAAAATTAGAAACATAGAAAATAGGTGCAGGAGGAGGCCATTCAGCCCTTCGAGCCAGCACTGCCATTCATTGTGATCATGGCTGATCGTCCCCAAATCAATAACACGTGCCTGCCTTCTCCCCATATCCCTTGATTCCACTAGCCCCTAGAGCTCTATCTAACTCTCTCTTAAATCCATCCAGTGACTTGGCTTCCACTGCCCTCTGTGGCAGGGAATTCCACAAATTCACAACTCTCTGGGTGAAAACGTTTTTTCTCACCTCAGTCTTAAATGGCTTCCCCTTTATTCTAAGAATGTGGCCCCTGTTTCTGGACTCACCCAATATTGGGAACATCTAGCTTGTCCAGTCCTTTTATAATTGTATATGTTTCTATAAGATTCCCCCTCATCCTTCTAAACTCCAGTGAATACAAGCCTAGTTTTTTCAATCTTTCCTCATATGACAGTCCCGCTATCCCAGGGATCAATCTCGTGAACCTACGCTGCACTGCCTCAATCACAAGGATGTCCTTCCTCAAATTAGGAGACCAAAAGTGTACACAATACTCCAGATGTGGTCTCACCAGAGCCCTATACAACTGCAGAAAAATTCAATCTTTAATTTTTCCACCTATGTTGACTGGAATCCATTTGCTATTAGTTACATTAATATTAATTACATTAGTTAAATATTTTCTTTACAGTGATGACCTTACAATGCAGTGCATTCCAGTTGTACTTACGGATACGTATTCTGGGATGGAAAGCTGGTCTTCAGGTCTATCCTTTAGTTCCGCGTACTGGTCTTGTGTCAGGTCTAGATCTCGTAAACTGCGGCGAATATCACCAGCTCGATCCTGCAGCTGCAGGTTTGTCTGTTCAAGATGTTTCTGCCTTCCTAAAATAGTCTCCATTTCCTGCTTTCTTAGATCTTGGCGTCTTCTACTCCATAAAACAAAATTATTTGTTAGCATAGACTTCCCTAATTATTTAAAAAAAAACATGCAGTTTGTTCTTGAAGATAAGTAACATTAACACTGATGGAGGGGTGGAAGATTGCAACCTTCACGTGGTCCGCACTGTTTCGACTAATGCAATCAACTCGACGTGCACAAACGGAAGATCAAATAGAACAAGTTGTCCAACAACTTTAGGCTGTGCACGCCACACGAAAGAAGAACAACACTGATTGAATTACATGGATTTGGTTATCAAATGGAACACTTCAAATTGCATATATCTTGCAAACATAGTTCTGATTTACATCTCTTCCGTTCAGTTGTTTTTCAGTTTTTTTAGTTGAATTTATTATTGTCACAGAGGTAGTGAAAAGCTTTTTGTTGTGCACACTCCTACCAGCAAAAGACTATGCATGATTACAATCAAGCTGTTCAATAAACAGAAACAGTAGAACGGGTCACGGGATAAGGATGAAGTGTGTCCTCATTCAAATTAATTCACAAAAACTAATTCACAAGATGCAGGACAGAATGCCACAGGAGATCCTTTTTACCTGTGGCTATCAAACTGTACAACTCACCCCCTAGTGTGGTGGGGTAGACTGACCCCCCTCCCACCCCCTCCCACCCCCTCCCACCCCCTCCAGCCCCCCCCCCCCCACCCCAATCTTTGCACATCCCCAATTCTGGACTTTCTACGCATCACTTTAATTTAATGTTTCATGCATCTGGTGCTTTATACTTTTTTGGCAGGTTAATTTCCCTCCTGGGATAAATAAAGTTCTATAGTATCTATCATCTGTGCTGTACAACCATGTGACTGCTAAGTTAACAGGTGAACAGGAGGAGCAAGACATGGAGGTCATAGCCTCAGAATTAAAGGACGATCTTTTAAGAAGGAGATGGGGATAAATTTATTTAGTCAGGGAGTGGTGAATCTGGAGGATTCTTTGCCACAGAGGCTGTGGGAGCCACGTCAGTGGATATTTTTAAAGCAGAGATAGATTCTTGATTAGTACGGGTGTCAGAGGTTATGGGGAGAAGGCAGGAAAATGGGGTTAGGAGGGAGAGATAGATCAGCCATGATTGAATGGTGGAGTAGACTTGATGGGCCGAATGGACTAATTCTACTCCTATTCCTTATGACTTTAAAGTGATTTTCAACATTTCATTATAAGTTTGGAATGTTCTTTTATTGTATCAGAATGGACTGCAAGTTTAACATTTTGTTTACCAGTTAGAAGAACAGCAAACGTTGAACCACATCATCTCACGTGCGTGCAAACTCACCTGGCATCATCCTGTTGAACTTTCAGTTGGTTTTCCAAACGGACCTGCAGCAATTTCTTCTGGTGAAGAGAATCATTCAGTCTTTCCTCTAAATCCTCTATCTATATCACAAAGAAACAGTGAAAAAGATGAGGGTGAGGAGTTGAGAATTGGGCTGGTGAGAGTTGAACGTGGATGGTTTGAAGCAAATGTTTCTCTGCAAAAATGTTAAAAGTCTAATCTGTGTAAAATAAGGTTTACAACTGTAAAATGCATCATGGTCATTGCGGCCAAATATTGACAGCTTTGTCTATTTTTTTGAAGGAGACTGCTCATATGCAACTGCTCCCAAGGATGAAAGAAAGACTTGAACATATACATATCTCCCTGCTCCTGCTGGGATTCCTTCCATGTATCATGGTGGGTATCCTGTCATTACAATCAATTCATAAAAAAAAAAATTCCAACATGGCAATTATATATTATAAATATTTTTTTTTAGTCTGACAAATATTATTAGAAAAGACTGCATGAGCCAGCCTGGAGTTTATGAAGAAAAAGTATTTTAATTCTTCATAATTTATTTTGCAATGTCATTCATTTTTATTTTTAGAATTGTTGTAATAATTGTGAATGTTAAAGAATTACTGAAGACAACCTTCATATTATTAAAAAGCCTCCCAGCTTTGACAGAAGAATCTTCTGGGGACAAGGCTGCAATGGTATGCCTAGAGAAACCCATTTACTATTGAAGTTGCACTGTCCTTCCCTGTGCAGGAGGGCTGCAGGTTCTGCTATCCCCCAAGCCAGCTAAGTCCTAGCAGGCATTGGCTGCAAGCATTTCCAGCATTTTTTATTTTTTATTCCAGCATCAGCAGTTTTCTGATTTCCATTTCCATTCAAACAACTTAAACAATTCAAAGTCATGAATATCCTGATTAATAAACAACAACTTACTTTTGTGAGATATTCTACTTTCAGGTTGTCAATAACCAAATTTTTTTGGGACAACTCTATCTTCAACAGCTGTAAATTGTGAAGAAGCTCCTTCCTCTCGATGAGCTGCTTGGTGACTTTGGTAGAAGCTTCCCTCTCTTCTGATGAAGATATATCATCTGTCGGCACAGTCGTTTCCAAACTGATGTCCTCAGACTCAAAGGAGCTGGAAACATGGGCCTTATTATCATCTTTACACTTGTTTCGAGACATGGTCTTCCTTTGGATGAATGAAGATGCTGGAATCTAAATATGAAACAAATAATTTTGACCTGCCCTTTCTCAAGACTTGGATTCAGTCAAATCAATCACCTCCTCTTTATTGCCCAGAAATGCAAGTACAAACAAGACACATAGGTTTAAAAAAAAGCAGCAATTTGTAAAGGAAATTAACTAAAATAATCAATAATAAATTCACATAATTTATTACTAAACTTTTAAGAGTTTTAGACGATGGTAATATCTATCCTTTGATATATTCATTCATTGACACAACATGCAGCTGGCATGACCAACGTTTTTGCCCATTCCTGCAGAAAGTATTTCCTTGAAAAGATAATGACTGTGTGGTGAAAGAAATAACATAGTGCAAGGAGCAACATCGTTTCCAACTTGATGGCAGAGTGGTGTTATTTTTCCAAGTTAGGATAGCATGACTTGGATAGGTATGTGTGTATAGGATAGGTATAGGCAAATGCACACACTGCCTTTATCCTTCGAGGTTGTGTATCCAACAAGATTTCGGTTATTTTTGAAGACTTGGTGTGTTGCTAGAGTATAATCCAGCAGTGACAGGGGGAATTAATGTTTCATTTGATGTGTGATGTCAGACACGTACACTGCTTTCTCCTGTATAGTGTCAAACTGTTCACCGTTGTTGGTAGTACACCCTCCGACAAGTAAATGGTATTCCAACACACACCCATTCAGCCTTGAAGTTGGAAGTTGAAGAAACGGCAGCCGAAAAATTGCAACAATGCAATTACTTGCCTTCTCTTGTCATAGCAGCATTTATATGGCTGTCCAATGAAAACTTCTGTTCTTTGGTTACACACAAGATGCTTATAATTAGGGATTTGATGATGGTTACATGCATGAACATCCAACAGTGACAGGGGGAATTAATGTTTCATTTGATGCGTGATTTGTCAGACACGTACACTGCTTTCTCCTATATAGTGTCAATGATATTCCAACACACTCCTATTCAGCCTTGAAGTTGGAAGTTAGAAGTTGGATAGGGGGCGCCGTCCTGTATGGTATGGCTGCCCAGCCTGCAGCTGTCTGTGTTTCACTCTTTTTTTTATTTTTAGTGAGTTAAAGTATTTTGTTTGGAGTCCATTCTTTTTTATATGGGGGGGGAGAATGGGGGAAAACTACTTTTCCTGGTCCCTACCTGGTCGGAGAGGCAGCTTTTCTCCGGGCTGCAACTTCGACCTGTCCTCGTGGCCTACCAGCGGGCCTGGAGTGGTGTTTTTTGAGGAGACCGCCCAGAACCGCGGCTTTGACAGCGGCGCAGCGCTGGAGCGCCATCGCAGGCGGAGCGGGCGATGCCTTGCCTGGGTCGCCGCGCTGGAGCTCCGGTGAGCTGAAACCGGAACCCCACTGAATTGTTTCAGCATTTTGTGTCTTATCATGCAGAATGTTGTCGGCACAGACAATAGATTAGTCATGAAGGAAACACAATTTTATGTGCTTCTGATTTCTCTTCACTAATGGCAGCTATACATTTAGCTGCCTAGAGAGTAAGCAATAGAACATAAGAAACAGAAGTCATTAAGCTCCTCATACCTACTCTATCATTCAATAGGATTGTATCTGATCGGTTAATGGAAAACCAGCATTCTGTATTAACGGATATCACATGAGTCCTTTAAGTTTCAAAAGTCTACAATCATCTTTCTTACTGTTTCTACCTCTACCCATCTAATGAAAAACCTTAATAAAGCCCACTTTGATACACGTCGTTACTGTCCCAAACTCTACTGCTTGCTGGACAACTGTCTCAAGATTTTTAATCAATGTGTTATGGCAAATTTTCTTTGATTTTGATCATAGTTCACATAACCTAAAAATCACTAACTTGAAGAAACCATATGTTATTGTTCTACTTGTTTATTTTGTCTCAATGTCCAATTTTTTCTCCAGTTTCTTTTTCTTTGCACTGTCTTGTGCAATTTGTCTAAAATATGTATGTTTTGTTGTTCCGCTTATGCTTGTGTCCTGCGTCTGGAAACTGCTGCAAGCAAGATATTCACTGTGGTTGAATCTCAATGAAACATAGAAAATAGGTGCAGGTGTAGGCCATTCAGCACTTCTAGCCAGCACCACCGTTCAATACGATCATAGCTGATCATCCAAAAATTAGTTCCCCTTTCCTGCTTTCTCCCCATATCCCTTGATTCCATAAGCCCAAAGAGCTATATCTAACTCTTGAAAACATCCAGTGAATTGGCCTGCACAATCTCACCATACTTGTGCATATGGCACAGGCAGGTGGGACTAGTGTAGCTGGGGCATGTAGGCCAGTGTGGGCAAGTTGGGCCGAAGGGCCCGTTTCCACACTGTATCACTCTATGAAGGTCTCGATCCGAAATGTCACCCATTCCTTCTCTCCAGAGAAGCTGCCTGTCCCACTGAGTTAAGGGCCTGTCCCACTTAAACGTCATTTGTGCATCACGCAAATGGCGCATGAAGATTTTGTACATCCCAAAATCCCGGGGCACCGTGCGTCACTGCCTACGTCATCACGCATGCCTAATGCACACCATGCGCACGTAAATTATGTTATGTAAATTAAGCGGAAATGACGCCCAAGTGGGACAGGTCCTTTACTCCAGCATTTTATCTTAGTTTACACTAACTCGGTGTAAATCAACATCTGTAATCCCCTCCAACACAATTTAACAAAACTGCTTGCCTTCTCCCTCTTTCCAAGCTGATACATTTCTCCCACAATTCATTCGTTGGTTTGTAAGCAATTATTTCCAGCCTTTGCTATTGTTTCTGTTTTGCTCTGAATGATATCTAGTGCAAGTATCGAATGCCTCTCGAGGTAGTAGACATAAAATGCTGAAGTAACTCAGTGGGGTGGGAAGCATTTCTGGAGAGAAGTGACATTTCGGGTTTCTCGACCTGAAACAGGGTCGAGATTCTTTGAAGCGCAGAAGGTTAAGGGGGGACTGGATTGAGGTCTTTAAAATGATGAAAGGGATAGATGGAGTTGAAGTGGATAAGCTTTTCCCATTGAGGGTAGGGAAGATTCAAACAAGAGGGTATGGCATGAGAATTAAGGGACAGAAGTTTAGGCATAACATGAGGGGAAACTTCTTTACTCAGAGAGTGGTAGCTGTGTGAGCTTCCAGCAGAAGTGCTGGAGGCAGGGTCGATTTTGACATTTAAAAGTCAAGTGGATAGGTATATGGACGGGAAGGGATTGGAGGGGTATGGTCTGAGTGCAGGTAGATGGGACTAGGGGAAAATAAGTGTTTGGCACGGACTGGAAGGGTTGAGAGGGCCTGTTTCCGTGTTGTAATTGTTATATGCTGCCCAAAGATACTGGAGGAGCTCTTTGATGCTGCCTGTCGCGCTGTTACTCCAGCATGTTGTGTCTATCTTCGGATATATTATACCAAAGATCCTATAGAATCTTTGATATCATACAAGCTATGAATACTGGAATATAGACCAGAGGGATAGCACATATGTCTATGGTTTAAGTGACGTTGTGGGTATGGGTGGAGGGACAGAGACCCTTCACGTCACCAATTCCTCCTCTCCAGTTACACAAAAAGCTGGAGAAACTCAGCAAGTGCGGAAACTCAGAAGGGTCTCGACCCGAAACGTCGCCTATCTCCTTCGCTCCTTAGATGCTGCTGCACCCTCTGAGTTTCTCCAGCTTTCTGTGTAACCCTCGATTCTCCAGCATCTGCAGTTCCTTCTTCAACACCTCCTCTCCAGAGATGCTGGCTGTCCAGCATATCTTATTGTGTCTATCTTCGATGTAAACCAGCATCTGCCATTCCTTCCACTTCCAAGTCGGAACCGTTCACCCTCGGCCCTCAGTTGACTAACTTACTTGCAGTCGCACC